>OU611755.1:5893616-6221116 GCA_914767535.2 Dunaliella primolecta | reverse complement strand
GTGCTGGGCTCTCACCCTTCCCTGCCAGCATTCAAACACAGCTCTATCTCCTGGAGTCAGGAACAGGCCCAGCTCATAGAGCGTCATCCTACATGGATTGATCTTCATCCTACATGCATTGACCTCGGGTGATTCCAATGCAGCCCACGCCCTGCAAACCAAAAACTGAGGCACACTGTGAGCAACACAAGGCTGTAACCCTACAAACTGGGGCACATGTGACTGAGGCATACTGCGAGCAACTCAAGCCGAGGCAAGCTCATGAACTTGCAAACTGGGGCAGCTTGTGAATCATGGCGCACTGCAAGGAACGCAAGCCGAGCAAGCTTGTGAGCTTGCAAACTGCGGCAACTTGTGAGCTGAGGCAAACTGCAAGCAACACAAGCTGAGGCGAGCTCCGCGCTGCACTTTGCACAGGGGGAGGAGAGTCCATGCCCCATTTGCTACGAGGACATGGCAGCTGTGGACCTGGACATGCTGGTGTACTGCAGGGCTGGCTGTGGCGCCAATGTGCACGGCAAATGCCTGGGGTAAGTGTGGCAAGTGCTCTCCTGCTCTGCGCCCTCCATGCAATCCTCCCTGCTGCCCCAGTCTGCAGGCCCAGGTGTTTGACATTGAAGTCAGGGGGGATTGGCAAAGGAAGTGAGGGCCTTGCTTCATTGGAGAAAGTTATTAAGGTCATGTTTTGCTCAGGTCATTAATGTAGGTCATTATTAAGTAGGTCGTTGTTTAGGTGCACATTGTCATGTAGCCCTGGGAAGGTGCTATATTTGTCCCTAGCTGTGAAAGATGGCCTTTGCCTGCGAGACTGTGCTACCTCTCTTTCAGCACCTGCAACATAAGTGAACTTCAGATAACTGATTAAAGCTCAGAACAAGTTTATTAATTTCCGGATGGCTATTCTTTTTTGACTGGCAAGTTCATTTTGGGCTGGAAGTATGCTCCAAGTGTGAAACAGGCTGCTTTAATGTCACGACAATGTTGCTAAAGATAAGATAAGGAGAAGGTACTTCCCAACAACTCACTCGCGCAGAGGTGGAGGTCACAAGCAAAGTGGTGGCAGTCATGGCAGTGCAACAAAGCATCTGCAAACAGAACACATAACCGGGGAAGAAAGCAATTCCCAGCTGTGAAAGCCGGGCTTACTGTTGCAGCATTTGGTAGGCGCCTGGTAATGCGACTGCAACGCCATCCCTGGCTGGCATGCCTGCGCAGGATTTGGGCTGACCACCAGACACGCTCGTTGGGCAAAGAGCTCAGCTGCCCCCTGTGCAGGACGGCCTGGGGCGAGTTCAAGGTGCGCTCCTTGGATCACTTGCACACGCCACGCCTGTCTTCTCTGCAATGATGCCATCCATGCCTTTGGGTTACCTTTGTCATCACGCAACACCTTTGTCATCACGCAACACCTTTGTCATCACGCAATACCTTTGTCATCACGCAACATGGAATGAGCTGAATGTGTGATCACACTTTCTGGTTCATGCTTCTGTTGCTGCTGGCCTGTGCTCTCACTCTGTTAAGGTGTGAGCTGCACCCCTACAGCTTACTCCATCCGCGTAATGCACCCTGTGCCCAAAGGCTGCCAGATCCCAAAAGGGGCATCCCAAAAAAGGGGCACTCGATGCCAGCAAGGCTAGGCTGTAACTACTTACACAACTGCCGCGTACTTTGGGAGAGCAGTGCCTGTGCTGCACACAGCTGGGACCCATGTGTCATTGTACGCCCAAAAAACACTGCACCTGCTTCCGGCAAGGCTCCATGCCCAAGAAAAGCAGTGCCTGTGCTGCACAGCTCTCGCATGTGTCACTGTGCGCCCAATTCAGGAGAAGAGAATAATCAGAACAAAACCTTCTGGTCCTCGCAGTACTCTGTTGCTTGCGTGTGCTTTCGCGCGCAATGGGGGCCCTCACCTCCTAAGAAGCGCAAGACCTTGCAAGGACCTTCATGTACACAATTGTCTAACTCCATTGGGCACTCTCCTTAATTGGTGCACTTCCTTGGTGCTTGTGTGTGCGTGGGTGTGTGTGCATATGTCAGTGTGCATGCATGCCTAGTGGCTGCCACTACTGCACAAGCTGTGCATTTTCCCCTTGACATCTCGACATTGTACAAGTGTCATATATTGACATCTCGACATTGTACACGTGGCATATCTTGGTATCATTTGTCACTTTAACCAAACGCTACCATAGCTCATGAGGCAGTCTTAACCCTTGCGTGCAACAGTGTGCTTTGCGTGCACAGTGACAGCCTCCACCGCCCAAGCAGTGCATACCTTGACCAAAGGACTGTTAAATCCTATCATTCTACTTTGTTGCTCCTTTTCTCTGTTTGCGACCACCTCTACCACTGCCACCACCACCACCACCACCACCAGTGCTCGCATGTGCCTGTGATTACAGTGGCGACCTCCACCTCCCAAGCAAGCAGCGCATGCCTTGACCAAGGAACCTTTTACCCTGTCTTTCCATTTTGTTGCCCCTTTTGTCTGCTTGCCGCCTTCACCGCCACCACCACCAGTGCTTGCGTGTGCCTGTGAGCTCCTTTTGTCCGTTTGCCCATTTGGTGCTTGCACGTGGTCTCGTCATTGTGTGTGATTATTTGTCCATTAGCTGGTGGGGAGGTCATACGGTCTGTGCACCAATGTGGCCCCCTTTCCTTACTTGCCTGCGTAGTTTTTCTTTTCTTTTCTTCTCTTGTCCATTAGCCTAATTGGTGCTTGCATGACACACACAAACACACAGCTGTGCTTATGTGGGGTCATTGTCCGTTTGCTTACTTGGTGCTTGCATGTGCGCACCCGCGACCGTAGTGGCGGCCTCCACCACCCAAGAAGCGCGTGCACCGCAGGGAGGCAGGGGCAGAGGGATCCCACGGAAGCAACCTGCATATGGGCAGCAAGTGTGGCGTGTGCAAGATGGTGCGTGTGGTGCTGGGGCTCGTGACAGCGACAGATGTAGGGGTTTAAAAAGATGAGACACGCGGCATGTTGCATGCTACTTAAAGGATGATGCCGGGACCCTATGGGTGACTCACGGGGCTTCTAGGGTTTGTTGCTCTCCCACCATGTGCCAGCAAGTGATTTTTTGGGGTTTGAGATGTCTGATCAGAACAAAAAAGCTTGATAATGATGAGGAAAGCTGTGGGCCACTTTGATACACACGAGGCTTTTGGTGTGCTTCCGCTCTTGATTGAATTCAGGACAGGTCATGCAAGTTGAAGCTGTGGGTCCCATACGACGCATTCTCAGACAGAGTAACCCAAATGCACCGATTGCTCTTGATTTGCTCTCTCAATGCTTCTCATACGCGCATATGTGATGACGCAGGCACCGATCAATGGGAAGCGCTTTCGGTGCTTTGTGTGCGCGGACTTTGACTTGTGTGAGGGATGCTTTGGCAGTGGCCAGCACGCCCAGCATCCTTTTGCCTGCCGCGCTACACCCACAGGTGTGTGTGCACGCACGCATCCAGCATCGATTTTGGCTTGGAAACACTACTGCAATTTTTATTGAGCATGGACTCGAGCCATCTCTGATCAGCTTGTGCCAGCAGAGTCAACAACAGTCCGCCTCAACAATGTGACATGATCAATCAAGTGGGTCCTCGTGATTGTATGCCCTCTGTTGGGTCTTCCTTGAATGCACGCTAGGTAAATTCCAGCGTTGACTTCGTACTCATCTGCACACCCTATAGATGCAGCCTTCCCGGTGCCTGCCGATTGCCCGATGCTCATGCCCGGGGCTCACAGGCCCACCAATTATTTGCACCAGTGCATCAGTGCTTGTGCCCACAGTGCTCAAGTCCACCAATCACTCGCACACCCTGATTGCAACCTTTCCGGTGCACGTCCACAGTGCTCATGCCCCACATTCGTTTGCATCAGCGCACCAGTGCTCGTGCACCGCGCTCAAGCCCATGAATTGTTTGCACGCCCTGATTGTAGCCTTTCCGGTGCACGTCCACAGTGCTCATGCCCCACATTCGTGTGCACTAATGCACCGGTGCTCGTGCACAGTGCTCAAGCCCACCAATCACTCGCACGCCCTGATTGCAACCTTTCCGGTGCACGTCCACAGTGCTCATGCCCCACATTCGTTTGCATCAGTGCACCGGTGCTCGTACACAGTGCTCAAGCCCATGAATTAATTGCACGCCCTGATTGCAGCCTTCCCGGTGCCTGCCGACCGCCCGGTGCTCATGCCCACCGCCACACGCATGGGCGTGGCTGCCCCTGCCCCCCACACAGCCGCCCATGCCACCTCCAGCATCACCAACACCACCGGCCCAAGCCACCCTCCCCCCCATGGAGATGGCAACAGCAGCAGCAGCAGCCCACATGCTGGCCAGCATGCCCCCCACCCAGCAGCACTTGCTCCAGCGGTAGCAGCAGCAGCTGCGCCAGCGGCTCTTGCGCCAGCCCCTCCTTTATCTCAGCCAGCCTCTGCACCGCCCCCACATCCAACATCGCAGCTGGCAGTGGGTGGGCAGCGGCTAGACCCCAGGGCTGCTGCCGCTGCAGCCGCAGAGGCGCGAGCACAGCGAGCCGCTGCAAGCGCTGCTGCTGCTGCTGCTGCTGCTGCTGGTACGGCTGGCGCTGGTGCTGCTGCTGATGCAAGGGATGCAGCAGCAGGGGGCGGTGAGGCTCATCAGGCTGCGCATGCAACTCAGTCCATTTGGCGGCAGCACATAGACGCAGTCCCCACAGCTCCCAGCTCCACAGGTCAAAGCAGTGAGGCCATGGCATCGCGCCAGGTATCCCAGGAAGTCGGTGGTGTGTACTTCCACGAATGCAGTGGGAGCAGCAGCGAAGGTGGGAGTGCGAATGAAGGCCGGGGTGGGGTCAGGGCAAGCAGCCACAGAGCTGCAGCGAGCGAAGCTGGTGGCGATGGTGTCGGGGGCAATGGTGGGGGGCTGGGAGGCGTTGGGGTGGGGAATGGTGGGGCCCCGCCAGGCCAAGGACGCAGCATACGCAGAGCAGGCAGCGCCGGCACGAGCACTGCAGGCAGTGGTTCTCTCAGCATGGTGCACACACCCATGCGGGCCAGGTCAGGATCCCGCCCCAACGCTGGGACAGCAGCTCGCGCGCGCGCTCATGCGCTGCTGCCTGAGCACGGGAACGATGCATCTGTGCTTCTGCAGGTGCAAGGGGCAGCAACTGGACCAAGCTCCATGCACGCAGCACTCACTTTGCCTCCTGCATACCTGGGCAGCCTGACACACGCACCAGCGATGCACGCCCATACTGTTGAGGGCATGCGTGCATCCCCTCTCACAGAGCCGCAACCTCGAATGACAGTGGAGCAGCATCAAGCAGCGCCCCTGCTGGCTGCGCACGCGTACCAGCTGCACCCCCTCCCTCACCCCACCGCAGCTGCCGCCGTGCCACCCCACCACCAACATTACCAACATCCTCATCATCATCCCTCACCTCGTCACGCCCACCACCCTCTCCCCCCGCCTTTGCTCAGGCGCCGCGCGGTGCGCCGAGGCCTTGCCCTGCCTGGCTGTGAGATCAGTCCCTTGGGCCTCCAAGGCACCTTGGATCCTGGCGCTCTGGAAGTAGTAGGGGGCAGCAGCGTGCCCACTGTTGGAGGAGGGGGCAGCTTGGGCCCTGGCGCTCTGGAAGTAGTCGGGGGCAGCGGGGTGCTCACACGCAGGGCTCGTGCCTGTCCTGCCTTACCACCTGGGCTACCCGAGCTTCCTCAGGGCTCCCTGCAGCCAGAGGCAGGGGCAGCAGAGCTTGGGTCCATCCAGGAAGGGCACAGCTGTCCGCTCATAGGCGAGGAGCTCCTGATCTCCGGCGACCCCCATCACAACGTGCAGCTCAGCAGGCATCCTCAGCAGCAGGAGCAGCAGCAGCAGCAGCAGCAACGGCAGCAGCGCAGGCGCTCCAGTGTAGCCCACCGAAGAGCCGGGGCAGCAGCCCTGGCTCGCGCTGCTGCAGCAGGTGATGGCAGGGAGGGCGACCCGGGGGGAATGCCAGGGCTGGAGCCTGCCGGCATGCTGCACATCAGTGGCTCAGAGCAGCCACAGCACCCGCGCCAGCACCAGCGCCAGCAGTCTCCCCACCACCAGCAGCCAGGGCAGCATCAGCAGCACCACCAACAGCAGCAGCAGCAGCAGCAGGGGCAGCACCGGCAGCACCCACTTCAGCAGCAGCAGGGACAGCAACAGCAGCGGCAGCAGAAGAGGCACAAGGGGCTTGCCACCCGGCATGTGCACGCTGACGAGGGGGCAGGGACTGGCATGGCAAGCGATGTTGCCGTTGGGCCTGTGGGATCCAAAAGGTGCACAGATGGGGGCGGCAGTGCACAACTGCCCGTGCTGTTGACCCAGGTGGGTAGTGCCACTGGCTGCAATTAGAAGTCATGAGGTGGAGAGACGGCAATGCTCTTGTTTGCAGTGACCACGTCAAGGCCTCCTCTATGCACACTTGAGCGAAGATGCAGGGATGGGTCTCCGTTTGTTGCTGCGATGCAGAAAAGCATTGTGCGATGCAAAACAGACAGAAACAGACAAAAACGTCCAGCGCTGAATGCCGATGTCTGCGCTGTGCGTACGCATCCCTTCCCCATCCGTCTCTTGCTCTGCACCAATTCATGCCTGTTGGGGTCGCGCTTTCAAGCATGTCAGTTTCCTCCAAACTTGTTTTCCCTCAACCTTCTCTTCTCCCATGTGTGTGTGCTGCAGGGCACTGCCATAGGCTATGCTGCTGATGCAGCTGCAGACGGGACGCACCGCCCCACTAGACACCTCGGCAGCACCCTAGCAGCGCACACACGCTTTACAGCCCTGAACGCCGTCCAGCAGCTGCAGCAGCACCACCACCACCACCACCACCACCTCCACCGAGACCATCAGCACGGCCGCCAATCGCTAATGCCACCCAGAGCGGCCCAGCATGCAGCCTGTCGCCCCATGCAAGCGCCCGACACGAGCGCGCACGAGCAAATTGGGGGAAGCAGTGTAGCAGGCACCAGCGCTTCTCGCCCGATGCAAGCGCCTGATGCAAGCACGCTCGAGCAGATCGGAGGTCTTGGGGCACTATCGCAGCTGCGCAGGGCGAGCTCCATGGGTTCCGAGGAGGGGACCCTGGAGGGCATGGGGGGCTTGATCAGAGGGCGGTCGCTGGCGCCTACAAGGGAGGCAGAGTTAGGGGCAGTGCGTGGGGGCAGCGGTCCCGGTCGTGGTGGTGGTGGTGGTGGTAATGGCCATGGTGGTGGTGGCAGTGGTGGTGGTCATGGTTGTAATCATGATGGCAGCGATGGTGGTCGTGGTGGTGTTCATGCTGGCAGTAATGGCGATCATGGTGGCAGTGGAGGTGGTCGTGGGGAGCACGGTGGCAGCAGTAGTGGTCAGGGGGGCAGTGGTGGTGATCCCGTGCCAGGGCTTTTGTTGCCTCCCTGCCCTGTTCCAACAGCAGCAGAGCAGTGGGCTCCATTGGCACCAGCGCCTGAGGCAGAACCTCATCCACATGCCCTGCTGCCTCCACAGACCCCACAAGGTTTCCTTGAAGCTTCAGCCACAGTGGGGCCTGCCACACCCGAGTCGCCCCAGCAGGCCATGCTGCAACCTGCTGCACCTGACGTACCCCACCTTCTGCTGCACCAGTCATCGTCACCATTACCACCACCATCAACCCCCGCACCACAGCGTGGCGAAGCACCTCAGAGCCAGCAGCATGTTCCGCACCAGGCAGCGCTCAGCCCTACCCGAGGTTTAGTGCCACCCCACCATCGTCAGGAGCCCATCATACCCAACGAAATTGTGCACCTCCGCCACCACGACTGTGTTTCCACCAGGTCTCATGTAGGGGCAAACGCCACTGCTCCTGCACCCCCGCTTTTCCTGCTGCCCCCTCCCCCTAGCCCATTCCGCGATGATGTCAGCAGCGATGGTGAGGACCCTGTGGCTGATGTGTTCTGTCCTGATGAGTGCGAGGAGCAGGGCAGCCCAAGCCCCTTGGGCTCTCCTGAAGTATGGAACTCTGGCATTGAGGAGGAAGGTGCTGCGACACGCCATGCCCTCCACCATAGCAGCGCGCGTGGGCTTTGCCGAGCTGACATACAGCTGCAGGCTCCCCCAACAGCGCAGGGGGCAGGCAGTGCGGAGCCTTGTGGTAACTCAGGCGGTCCGCTGCGCAGAGCTGGCAGGTGCTCAATGCCTGGCGACAGCAGCGGGGACAGCAGTCCAGAAGCAGCTGGCGAAGCAGCTGGCGAAGAAGCAGCTGGCAAAGCAGCTGGCGAAGCAGCTGGCGAAGAAGCAGCTGGCGACAGCAGCAGGGACAGCAGCCCAGAAGGGCTTCAGTGCAAGGCAGGCAAGCTGCAGGATAAAGGAGCAGATGGCAGTGAGCCCACCTGCCTGCCTGATTCACCCGAACGCACCACGCAAAGCAGTTGGTTGGAGGATCTGTACAACAAGTCAGCAGTGCTGCAGGGTGGGGAGGGTGCAGCTGCGCTGACCCCCCCCCCCCTTGTTTTCTGTGGCTCCACCGCAGAGCCTGTTTGCATGCAAAGGCAAGAACAGTGTGTACTGCAATGCGCTGTACGGCGCCAGCAAGAATGCTGATAGTTTGGATTGGTGATGGTGACCGACTGTTCTTTTGGCTCGTGTGTCTCCTTGTCCTTGATATATGTATGATAAGCTGCCCCTATACTCTTTGCTTGTTCTTTTTCTCTTATGAATGCATGTTACAGGCATACTTTCTTACTTTCCCTATTTTGCAAGACGTAGAAATCACCTACCAGTGAAGAAGGAAGCATCCTCAGAAGCCAGAAACACAAAGCTGGGTCCAACCTGGGAAGGGGGTGGCAGGTGATGTCAAGGGTGTGCTAGCGCACATTCTAGGGTATCATATTTAGCATTGCACGATGCTGCAATGTCAGAGAAACCCAAAGAGCTGTCCAAAGCTGAAATAGGCTGGTCAAAGCTGACAATCCTAGGCACGTTGACAAGCAATGTTGGTGCAACAATTTGCTGTACACATCTTCTTATTCCTCTCTGGTATAGTTTGCAAATCTCCTTCACCCATTTGGACAGCAATATACATTTAATGCTTATACCTCTGAGGGCTGGCCCGCTCCCTGCATTGGCACACCTTTTTGCCATGCAGGCAACGTCACCTGCATGGTTTGGCAAAGCATTCAAAGGCAATATAGGCATGCAGATTAGTCAAGCAAGACACTATCAATGAGTTACAATGAGTTACAATGGGGTTTGACCTTCAGCCAGGTAGTTTGGCTGCTCGGTCTGCTCAACTGTTCCAACTGCACAAAAAATATCCATGAGATCGGAAATAAAACGATAAGTGTCATTAGTTTGCTTCTGCAAGAAATGAATAGCATCCTCAGAGCTAGCTTGAGAATAGTAGAAAGTGCCTGAATCGTCCAGAAAAATTCTATAAGACGAGGGGAATTCAGAAAATAACTGTGCATAAGCCCTTCGAAGAGAGCACACAGAAGCGCAAGAACAAAGGAACACGGCATGCTTTTCATCTTGGAGTCCTTGTTCACATTTATCACAAGTTGATGTGTGCTCCTGCCAAAGTGATGTCTCAACTCTAAAAGTATGAGCATGGAAGCGAAAACGTGCTATATTTCTTAGCGTGCGCTTGCCCAAATCAAGATGCAAATACCTGGGGACAGAAAAGGGCGCACCATGAACAGACAAGGGTCTCTAAGGAAGTGCCATCCAGTGATGATATTTGGCTAATTTGTTCGTGTGGTCACCATGTTCTGCCAAGGCATCAGCATTCCACACACCTCGCAGCCTTTTTCTCAGATCAACAACAAACTCCCTCATGACTATAGGCTGCCCTGACCGAACACAATGAGTAAACACGTTGCACCTGTCCAAGCCTGTGCAGGCAGCCAAAAATTCTGAAGTCCAACATTTATGGGAGAGACGCTCATTTCAACATCTGCTTGCAGTACCTTACTGAGTGTAGTGCTGTTGCTGCGCCGTAAAGCATTGTAAAACCTAACTGCTGCACGAAACCAATAGAACTGTAAAGGTTAATGCCCACACTCGCGCAGTACGGACCAATTAGGAGTGGTGCGCTTTACCCCAAGGATACGCTTCAATAAGCACAGATGTACAGTTTGCAAAGGACAATCCATTTCAGCTCCTTCTTTCATAAATCTAGTGCCCCAAATCTGGCATGCATACATGTTAGCAGGGAGAGCATATGCTTTAGTCAGCCAGAGCATGGTATGCGGCCTATCTGTCAGGCGGTGCTCAGATGCGAATTGCCTAATCCGTCTGCAACCAGCTAGGAAAGGGGCACACATATACTCTGCAGTGGCTTGCGGGTTGCGTTGTTTTTTGAACAGCATGCCTAAATACCTAAAAGAATCTGCACACGCCAAACGAGCTCCACCCAACGTGAAAGCTGGCACATTATCACCCTTTGAATTAAAATGCACAATCTCAGACTTGGCAGTATTGATCACCAACCCTTTCCACTGAGCATACGTATGTAGCCTATCTAACATCAGTTGGAGCTGATCAGGAAGGTTACTAGTGAGGCACAAATCGTCTGCATACAGCATGTGGGTGACTCAAACGTCCCTAGTGCCTGTAATAGCCCCTTGCACATTTTCTGCCAAGCAGTCCACGTCATTGATGTACAAGGAGAACAACAAAGGGGAAAGCGGGCAGCCTTGCTTAACTCCAAAATGGGGGCGCACACGAGCTTGCTTGCAGCCATCCACCAAGATATACTCATCATTCAATAGCTATCATTGTCATGGCACTGTTATGATGCTACCCTGTCTCCTACCTAATCCATTTGAACAATTATTTTGGTGCTGACTCCAGGGTGCTGAGATCACTCTTCACACAACCCTCCTGGGTGTGGGCGGGACTTTTTATAATGCCCACACCCTGGATCAGTTTCAAAAATTAGGGACTGACCCGCAAAGGTCTACCAAACTTGCACAGAAGCTCCATGCCCATTCTGTACAGGTTACAGCCTGTAACCTGTGAGGTTACAGGAAAAAGAATGCCCATTCTGTACAGGTTACAGCCTGTAACCTGTGAGGTTACAGGAAAAAGAAGGCCTCCAGTCAAAACGGTTAACTGCTAGCCTGCTCATAAAAAAGCAGTTGTTAATGTAGAAAAGGAAAAGCTTGTTATTGTTTTGATTTAAGAAAGAAGAGACATGATAAGACTGTACATGATGAATGCCAGGCACGTAGGGAGCCACGCAATTGGAAGAGTGAGATAAAGAGAGGAGAGGACCGGAAAATAAGGGAGCATATTTAAGCCGAAGAAGGGAAGGGAAGGGTTAAGCCGAAGAGAACAGACATGGGGATGAGTGCATTTGAAAAGAACGTGTTGCTCATCCTGCACATCATCTTGGGCATCACATAGATCACAGGCAGGGGAAATAGCATCATCCCATGTGGCCTGCTCGACTTTCAAGGTATGGACACAAAGGCAAAATCGAGCCACACTGCCGACAATGTGTTTAGGCAAATCCAAGTATAGATATTTGGGCAGAATATGAGGAGAATATGTAGCGTGTGCAGGCTTGGTTGGGAGAGCACACCAGTGATGATAAGTAAATTTTTTGCTGTTTGTGTCTCGTGGGTCATAACCAGAAAATTGTCTCCAATATGCTAGATGGCGAGACCTGAGATCCACAACATGCTGGCTCAAGTCCAAAGGATCAGCAGAGCGTATCTTTTGCTGGAAATGATGGGCGTGTTGCAAGCCATTCATGGCAGACAATAGATGGGATGTCCAGCAGGAGGAATTCCTGGGGCTGAGGGAGATGTCTGCATGAAAAACCTTGTGAAGTAGAGCACTGTTGCAATGGGTGAGAGAATTATATAAGCGTGCACAGGCTCTGAACCAGTTGAATTGAATAGGTACGATTCCACACTCACGGAGGACACTCCAGGAAGGAGTTGATGTTCGTACACCCAGCATGGATCTCAAGAATTTCAGAAGCCATTTCTGGATGCAATTATCCATCTCTGTCCCCTGTTGAAGATATGCAGTGGCCCAAAGCTGACTTGCATACATTCCTGCTGGTATGACATACGTCTTGAAGAGCCATAAGTAAGCATAGTAGGTCGGCGCGGTAGAGAAGGTCTCTAGAGGTGGAGTGTCTCAGCTTGGGTCTGCATAACTGCGTGCTCACCTCCCACCGCCCTGGTTGGCCCCTGTGCAAGAGGGGGGCCCATGCTGAGATGTTGGAAAGCTTGCTCTATGGCTTAGGGGTGGGTCTTGAGCTTGCTGGACAGGGTCTGCCTGACAGTCGTGTCGTAGGTCCCATGGTGGAGGCCAACTTGCTGGTGTAGACTTTTGTGCCACCTCTTCCTCTTGGTCTGTGTGGTGGGGCCCTGCCTTTCAGGACAGGTGACCTTTCCTTAATGCACGCGGCCAGACTTGGCAAGCGTAGTCTTTCTTTCTTTCTTTCTAAGCATGTAGGCGGTGTGTAATCTGGTGTTGATGGGCAAAAGTCCGTACGCGGGCCATGCCTGCCAGGCAGGGTTTGAGAGCTTCCTCAGCACTGCTGGCAGCATTGTGCAGATTAATGTGTTTGTCCAACTGCATCCCCAGGTAGCAAAAGGTATTTGAGTAAGGCAAGACCTCACCATCATAAAATAGGGGAGGCAAGTTATCAGTCTTGGAGTTAAAACAGACGATACCGTATTGGTGACCAGATTTTTTGGTGTTGACTGTCAGGGATTTCCGACGGGCATAAGCCTTGAGACGGTTAAGCATGGCCTGAAGATTAGTTGGTGAGTTAGAGGTTAAGCATAAGTCATCAGCGTATAGAAGGTTGGATACATGGAAATTAGGATTATGCCCATTCTGTACAATATGCACACAAACTCACCTCTACCAGAAGTGCCATTGAAAGCACAAACACTCACCATAATCCTGGTGTCCTGGAGCTGCATGCAGCCAGAGGCCCGATAGACCTGCATTAGCTTCCCTCTTACCCTCTGGTGAGGGAGATTCACGGCCCTTTGAGCCAATGCATTTCCTTTTCCTTAACTGGTGTAGGGATTACAACAGTTTTCTCTGTTTATACGTGTTTTTTTTCCTTTTTCTAGTAAGGCAAGGGGGGAAAAAGAGAGCGTGCTGCGGGCATACCGCAGCTCTTGCAACTGCTCCTCAACTCACCTACCTCAATCTTCAGAATGCTATCAAGTCTCATATGCATACAAAACACAGACTTATATATGCCAACTCCAAAACAGGCAACTACTCCTAATATCAAAACTTATTACCTCATGTAGATAAGAAAATCAACCATGCTTTCAAAAAATGCCCTGCATATCCTGACCTATGACGCGCATCAACCTACAATACCGCACAGGCATTCTTTATAACCAAAAACTTGCGGAATGGTTCAAACAATCAACTACCCCATTATGCCCTCTCCCAGGGTGTCATCAATTAACAATGCGCTCCACATACTCTCAGGCAGCCAAGACTATATCATATCTAACATTGAAATTGAACGCCACACTGTTGCAGACAGAATGATCACAAAAGCTCTTAGAAAAAGTCCTTGGGGACCAGTCACTGGCAGGCTTGGTAAATACAGACATAGGGAGTGATGAGCACAATCTTCAATTCCCGCACATGCCTCAAAAAGGACTATAACCCTTTACCTCTATCCTTGTAGTTTTTCCATGAGGTTAAAACTCACCTTCAGCCGTCCCGATGCTATCCTGGTTACCCCTATCATGTCAAATCCACTTCTTCTTCTTCTTCTTCTTCTTCTTCTTCTTCTTCTTCTTCTTCTTCTTCTTTATCTTCTACTTCTTCTTCTTCTCATCCTCCTACTTACACCATGCCTTCCTCAGCAAGCATGAGACCACAAAGAGGACCGGCACAGCTTACAGCATGAGAAAAGAAAACATCTAACTGTACATCAGCGGCTTTGTAATTCTTTGTACTGTTTTTCTGGGAGTTGGCGGAACTTGTTACACAGAGCATACCATGAACTAGACAACTGGGGCTGGATCACCAACGTGCCACAAAGCTTGTCGTAAACTTTATGCTTTTCTGTAAAGTATGCACACCGTCAGACATTTCAGGTCTCGGCTGAAGTGCCACCATGGCAGTGTGTGTGACAACTTTATTACCAATAAGCGCGCTCAAAGAAAAGTTACTTCTCACAGCCAGGTTCTAGAGTTAGGTGCTTTCAGTAAACCCCCAGATCCCTACTAGCACTTCCTGTTCTGTAGCTTTGTGACGGAGGGCACCTAGTGCTCTTTTGAGCTAATGTGCCCCCTTCCCTTGGTTGATATAGGGTGATTTTTCTCTGCCTATTTGATTCTTTATATTCCTTTTTTCTCTTCATTTAAAATTGCCAGAAACCCACCCGATCCACATTAATTTCCCTCTCATCTTCTGGTGAGGGAGACTCACGGCTCTTTGAGCCAATTTGTCTCTCTTTCCTTCATTGATGTAGGGAGAGTTTTCTCTGCCTACGTAGCTTTTTCTTTTTCTTTTCTTTTCTTTAGATGATACAGGCAGATTTTTCCTGTGCCTATCAAAATTTCCTTTTTTCCTTTTCATGGGAGGCCACAACATTGAAGTTTTCAGGGCGTTAAGCTTTTCGTAGGTAGACCTGCCTGAAGGCATCTTTACTCAAAGGTTTAGTATGGTGTCAAAGCCAGGTAAAAAGGAGCCGTGAACTTGAGCAAAAAAGGTCAAAAATACCCATCATGATGAAAAGGAGTGGATCTGGTTGCCTCGAATTCATAGAATGCAAAAGTTAAGGAGAATTACAATCCAAAAGTACGGCTACATTTCTACCACACATGTGTGGTACAGGCACTGTACAGGCATCCAGCAACAAAAAGTCAAGCCGTTGTGATGGTCTGCATCCCTTACCTTTCAAAATGTGGGCTAGAAAGTAAGAACAGAAAAGATCACGCTTGACAGTACTGGTGCATTAAAAAACAAGTTCCTGCAGGGTAGCTAAGGTTCCACTAAATGGCTCTTGAGCATCAATTAAACTAGGAATTGAAACCAACCAGATAAGGATTAAGAATACACTTTCATTCTTCAACAGTAAGTGTACTGCTTCCTTGTTGAGGGGCAATATAGAGAAAAAGGGCAATTTGAACCATCGAAAAAGCTGACTGCTATCACTATGTGTACATTGCTGAGAGCATGCATTATGAGGCACGCCCATTTCAGCATAACTGGCTGCTGGGAGCATCCAGGTTTACAGGTCAAGAACTTGCTTACTTAGATTCTGTGCCTTAAGGGCAGTTGCATGAGCTTATTATTATTTTTTAGGTTGTAACAGAAGCAGGAGCCCTCTCAGCCACCTGCGCAGCTGAGGTCCATCAAAGGGAAACACAGAATGCGGCCCTTGAAGGCTCGGGAGTCAGGTCTCAAGAACGTTTTACATTCATATTACGTGAAAAATGGTGTTATGCCACGAGGACATGGCATCGCTAGCCAGCTTGAAAGCATGATCAAGATTCCCAGCATCCATCACCATGCTGCTTTACTGTACATATACAAGGCAAAAGGCGCAAACCAGCATTTTATCCAGGCAGCATCTTAGAACGTCTTAAAGGCAAACTTCATACACATATTTGCATTAAGAATTCACTTGGACACCTCCATTGGGATGCAGAGCTTGACCTGCAGGAGAAAGCCACATGAATTTGAATTGCTTTAATTCTTTGCCGTCTTATGAATGCATGTTACAGGCATATCTTTTTGCTTTCCCTCTTTTACAAGATATAGAAATCACCTACCAGTGAAGAAGGAAGCATCCTCAGAAGCCAGAAACACAAAGCTGGGTCCAACCTGGGAAGGGGGTGGCAGGTGATGTCAAGGGTGTGCTGGCGCACATTCTAGGGTATCATATTTAGCATTGCACGATGCTGCAATGTCAGAGAAACCCAAAGAGCTGTCCAAAGCTGAAATAGGCTGGCCAAAGCTGACAATCCTGGGCAAGCTAACAAAGAATTTGGTGCAACAGTTTGCTTTACACATCTTCTTATTCCTCTCTGGTATAGTTTGCAAATCTCCTTGACCTATTTGGACAGCAATATACATTTAATACTTATACCTCTGAGGGCTGGCCCGCTCTCTGCATTGGCACACCTTTTTGCCATGCAGGCAACGTCACCTGCGCGGTTTGGCAAAGCATTCAAAGACAATATAAGCATGCAGATCAGGCAAGCAAAACACTATCAGAACAACACTGTCAAGCAGACATTGTCATGGCACTGTTATGATGCTACCCTGTCTCCTACCTTTAAAAAAAACATGCATCCTGGTTATACATGGCACTTTCAAATAAAACAGGTTGTGTGAAGAGGAAAAGGAGCACAGCTTTCGCTGTTCCCTCCCTGGAGCCTGGCAGCCCCATGAACACAGCATCAAGCAGTTGAAGTCACAACCAGCAGAAGTTGAATATTATAAGGGCCAAGATGGGCCCACTGGGCCCATAAATAAGCTGAAACGTTAAGCAAAAGCCTCAAAAATACGAGCTAATGTAAAATGTAACAAACTCATCCTTCAAACCATTTCCCTAGGTTAAAGTGGAACAAGAAAAAGAAAGAATGTTAAACCTACGTAGGCAGAGAAAACTTCCCCTACAACAGTTAAGGAAAAGGAGGCACATTGGCTCAGAAGAGCCGTGAATCTCCGAGGAGTCCTTGAGGTGGAACAATTCACGCTTCATATGCGTAAAGCCCCAATAGCAGGTAGCTCGAGGCTCTCAGAAGCACTCAGATCAGGCATGCTCTCCAATCAAAATCCATTCCAATACCGGACTCTACTATTTAAATCTTTTCAGATCCAAACCTTCCTGAAATCCATGTAGCAAGGGACTTCCTGTGAACAGCTGTTCTTTTATCAAATGTGTCTCCTTGTCCTTGATATATGTATAAATTATACAGTATAATAAGCTGCCACTATACTCTGTGCTTGTTCTTTTTTCTTCCTGTCCAAGAAAGCAAGACTTGTTTGATGTTTGGAATAAAAATATGAAAAAAGAAGCCCATGGTTAGCTACTGCAGCTCCATCATTTAGGTAGCCTAAAATTGCGGTGGTTACCCTCGCGAATGAGTCTGAGGCACTTGTTCCGCACCTTTGGGAAACTGCAAGAGGGAAAAATGTAATTGCAAGTTTCAGCACCATGGTCATGCTCTCGTGCAGGATGTGCAGGAAACCTTGCAAAGCTTGATGGAATGCTTGAAGGCCCACCGTTGCTTAAGTACCCATGTGAGCAGTGTCCACAAGCTCATGATAATTTGAAAATCAGCACACTCATTCATGCCATACATTAGTAGACACTCTACAGGTATATACCTTGAGGGAATCAGCGGGGTCCAAACAGGCCCTGGACAGACAGCATTCACTCGTATGCCTGCAGTGCCAATCATGTGGTCATAAAAATGAGCACGAAACCCAACAGCATTCCTGTTGTGTATGGTCAAGCTTTATTCATGTGAATTGGTAGTTGCTCATGACACTGATCAATGAAAAATACGACAGTGGAGGAAATTCAAGTCACAACTGCTCAACAAGTGCCCCCATATACCCCATGGCAAAGCTGCACGTTCCAAGCAGGATGACAACTTGACAAAGTGCAGCATGAAGGGGAAAACTGCCATGCCCTGGCAAGATTTCAAAACCTGGTTGCAACAGCAAACTTGCAGGACGAGCCTCTCTTTATATAAAATCAAACTTACAAACGCTCAATGTCATGCATGCTGGAAGTGCACACCCAAAATGGGCAGCGGAAAAAATGTGGTTGAAGGATAGGGTAGGTTACATAGCTGTACCAGCCTATAAGAGCAGCTTAGCTGAAGCAATAGGGTGCCTGTAAGTAAACAAGATCAAACTTGTGAACGAATGTCAACTGGTGAAGGAAACAAGACCTTGTGCTGAGTTCAGAAAATTCAATTGTTGTAAGGAAACACACTGCGTCACTTTTCATGAAACAAGCAAATGTGGTTGCAAAATTCCAAAATTGGCAAAATTCTGCCTTGTCCTCAACTTTTGAGATGAGACAGATTGACAGCTTGGCAACAAACATGTCCCTGCTCCTGCCTGCAGCCGACCCCATCAGTACTAACAAGGAGAGAGCAATAAGTGCGCTCAGATGTGAAGTCCTTTGCATGCAGCTTATTGAGGTCACCACAAACACACAGTATGCTGCGCGCAATTTTTTGTCAGGTGGCCTTTCCAACGTGTATGTCAAACAAATCTAACTCCTCCTGACTCACCACTCCCAACTCACCACGCTCTATCAGACTTCCTGCCAGGCTGCGCGTGAATGAGACAATTGCTCCCTTGGTAGTAGCATAGTGCAGCAACTCTGGATAACCCATGAAAGCGGTCACAGAGGCGCAGTTCAGGATGCTTGATCCCGGCTTGAGGTGCGGCAGGCAAGCCTGAAAGAGTAAGCAAAAATGGTGTTACAGTTGGAACCATCCTTTTTACGAGTGCATAGGCACTCAAAACTCTAGCTTCTGCAACATCATCTTTTGGGTCTATCACACATTGTCAAGCAATTGGGAGTAACAAATCAGAAGATTTTTGGGAATTCTGCCTTTGCCTTTGCCTGCAACTTAGAAGCAAAATTTTCCTTCTACAACAGAAAGAGCCTCCTCATGGCTGAAATCTGGCCTTTACGCTTCCCACTGTGTGTGCAGCACAGATATTTGGCAGTGACATTACGCGCAAATTGTTCTTGAATAATTTCAGAGATTCTGAGGAATTCATACAAGTCCACGGGTGAGACCTTTTCACCTAATAAATCCTCGGAAACAACTCTTTCACCCTATGTCAGTAGAGCCATACTGTTAAGTAAGCAAGGCTTCAGCAGTCTAAAAACTTGCCACACTGGAAAGAAAAAGGCCTGTAACACATGATATTGCAAGAAACTGCACATACTTACCTGTGAGAGATAGAAGAAAGAAAATATGTTTGTGGCATACACCCTGTCCAGCTCTTCATTGGAGATTTCCGTAATTGAGTGGTGGTAATACTGCATACAATGGGTACACATTTGAGTTATTGGGGGCAGGAGACTACTACAACTGTGTTTCAGGAATAAGAATTTTCAAAAGATCACTGAACCTGCAAAGGTCAACCAAGCTTGGTAGAGGGGATACATGGTGCCTTGGCCCTAGGTATCCTCTTTTTCTTAATTGAAGTGGGGAGTGATTTCACTGCCTGTGTAGATTTTTCTTTTCAAACAATTGTTTTTCCGTCCGGTAGGACCTTCCCATGCAAACTCATTAATGCAAAAGTTGTGACTCTCCACACCATCCTTTTGGGTGTTGGTGGAACCTGCTACACTGAGCACACCCTTAACCAGTTTAAACAACTGGGACTTGACCACCAACGCGCCAAGAAACTTGCTCGCAAGCTTCATGCCCATTCTGTCATGTATGCCAACAAGCTTGTTACCACTAGGCGTGCTATTGAAAACAAGAGTACTTATCGCAGCCAGGTTATGGATCTGGGTGCTTCCAATAACCCTCCAGATCCCCATAAGGGTCTTCTTTTTGAAGCTTTGTGGTGGAGGGGACTCACGGCTCTTCTGAGCCAATGTGTCTCCTTTTCCTTAATTGATGTAGGGAGAGTTTCCTCTGCCTCCGTAGTTTTTTTTCTTTCCTTTCCTTTCCCATGCACAAGGAGGCTTTCCTACAGGTTATGATACTCTTGCAGTGCCGGCAGCAACGTCATGTCAGCAATACTTGCCTGCTCTGCCGCGTTGTTAACGAGGACATCAATCTGACCAAAAGCTGTGACAGTGGCATCTACAACGCGCTTGCATGCATCAGGATCTCCAACATCTGCCTGCACGTACCAAAATACAAAGAAGAACATGGGTCTGGAAAATGGTTGACACACGTGAGAGCTAGAAGCACAGCAGAAACCGTGGCTGTCTGCTTGGTATACCAGCCTTGACCTCTGTTCTGTGGCCACATGGAAACAAACCAGGAGTGCCAAACAACACACCTGCATGGCCAAACACTTGCTGCCTTCCTTCTCCACGAGCTCCACCTGAAAAACGTAAGGCACATAAGTGCTTGTGTGCATGAGCCCAGCCGTACATGTATCGCATGACTTCGCATTCCCCTATTATACTCAGAACTCAGAACAGTAGCCACACATCAGCTTCAGGTCAAGCTGCTTCGCAGCAGCATGCATTTTTCTGCAAGGTCTGTGCACAACATGATCTGAGATTCACCGTCTCCTTTGCATCCTGGTTCTCTTGGGATGCCTTGTAGGCAATGGCGATGCCCTTGGCTCCCTCTCTTGCAAAATGCACTGCCACTGAGCGTCCGATTCCGCTATCGCCTCCTGCAGGTTGTGCGAGCACCAAAGGGAGTGCGTTCACATCTGCTCGTGGCCTGGCCAATACGTTCATAAGAGCACCTCGTCATTGATTGGAAGAAGGAATTGAAACAAGAAATCTGTTGGAAAAGGAGAGCTTGTGCGTCTTGAGGTTTTATACACTTATGACACAAGTGCGGTTTAAAACTTGACCTTTTTGTATGTTGCAGGTCTCCTTTTCCTTAGTTGATGTAGGGAGAGTTTCCTCTGCCTACGTAGTTTTCTTTTCTTTTCTTTGCAGAAAGTCATGTATGGCTTCAGCCCACAAATGACCGACTGCTTCTTTGCACTCCTTTCTACAGGCGCCTACCTTTGGCATCCTGCTCTAATGACTCACCTGTAATAAGCGCCACTTTGTCTTGGAGCTTGCCTGACCCCTGCAAAAGCGTGCCAATTTTTGGAGGATGTGCACATGATTGTCCATCTCCTCTAAACAACGCCATAGGTTTTATCTCCAAAGACAAGCCATAGCAGCTCAGGGCACATGGCCTGATGCATGCATTTGCAAGGTGGCCAATCCATCAGGCACCCGGTAATCATCCGAGATGAAAACTGGCCGGGGCTTCATCTCATGCTCAACGCCTGGGTGAACTGACTGGTGCTGCATAGATGAGGAAACAGAACACACAGAACGGATTTTCGTGTCTAGACAGATCTGTGTAGCGTGAGAGGTAGATCATGATGTAACGGCGTGCACGGAGGATGATCACAGCCAAACCTGAGGCGGGATGTCCATTGGAATGGCTTTTGTGAGAGCTTCTGGGGCTGCATCCCCAACTTTCTCCATAATCTTGGTCGCTTGCTCAGCCATGCTTTCTTATCCTGGCAATCGGCCTCTAAATTCAATAACAAAATTTTTGAATTGTATTTTAGGAAGTTGAAAATGATTTATCGAGAAATATATGGTGAGTTGCACCCGTGGTGTCCGGTGGCAGGTCGAAAAAAGAAAATTTGAAAAGGTACAAACAAGTGGAACGAAGCGATGAGAGATGAAGACAGGCAAATTGGTTGAGGTGAAATTCCAACTTTCCCTCTAGCTCTTTAAGGAGTACATTTTACAGAACAATTGCTTGTGTTGTGATTCTTTCGTGAGTGGAGTGTGCTCTGAGATTGCTGTTATTATGGGGGCTGAGCTTGCACCTCAAATATTCACCTGATTAAGGTGAAATTAATTCATCTATCTTGAAACTCGTATTTTTATCCTTTCCCCTTTTTCCCAACCTGTTACCGGACACCACGCGTGCAAGTAGGCACAATCGAAGGAGGTTGTGGAAAAAGATAAAAATAAACGGTTGTACTAATCGCATGTTTGATCGCGAGAAGCGCTCAGAACTCTACGCAGTAACCACCTCGCACAATATTGAATTAATTGTGTGTGTGAGGCCGAAGTTGAAAGATAATATCTTAGATACTTGAGATTCGAGTTTTTGTAGCACTTGCACGCTTTTGTTCTTGGAAACCTTACCGGGCTGGTGCCTATATCATGGTTGTTTACACCACATGTTTGTTCAAGCTTAACGTTAAGCCTTATCATGATGCTCGTCAAGCGTCACTTCTGGTCTTGGTTGCATCCCACTTTGTGCCCATGACTATAAGAAAAGTACTTACACTAGTGGGTCCTGCCTTTTTTCAGAAATACTGGGTTCACACCTGCAAGCATTGAACCTGCCACCCGGGCAGGAATTGAATGTGCCTGCTGTGAGATTTGCAACTATCCTGGTAGCAAACAACCCTTAAATTCCGAGCCCGACTTCAAGGGAGGTCCCCTAAACTCGAGATGTAAAGGAAAGGAAAGGAACATCGAGATGTATATCTGTGATGTCTGCCATCAAAAGCATCACTGGACGTGCGTGAGAGAGCTCAAGTGTTACACCAATGAACAGAGACAAGATATAGACATTGACTACTACTGGGCTTGCCCTGCTTGTGCTCATCTGAATGGAGATTATAAAACACAATAGAGAATCAAGCCCTTTCAGCAAAAAATTCGTGCTCATCGCTTGCAAGGGAGCCAATTGGGAGCCAAGCTGGGAGCCAGACACCAAAGAAAGATGGCCAACTCTCCTCCAGCGCATTGTCGGATTTGAGACCCACAAGGATGAGCCAAAACTCTCCATACTTGCTGCTGGCCTTGAATTAGATAACCTAGAAAGGCAAGAACTTGACAAAGCAGACAGAAAAAAATACATGGAAAAAGGTTGGACACAGAACACCGCAACAAGGTCACCTGTGATGTCAACCAAACCCACAAGCAGACATTATAGGACTGGACGTTGCAAGTATTGGATGACACGCGTCGACCTTGTTAGACTGAAGCCCAGTAACACAACAGATACCCACGGTGGTGGCACCCCGGAGCAGAGGCCATTAACTCCCCTTACACACCTCCCATACCACCCCTGGTGCTACCAGAGGTATACTTCCTACAGGTGGCATGCATCTACAGCATAGATGGCAAATGTCGAGGGATGCTAACCCCAGAGCGCATACATATCCTCCATAACGCATTTGATGAAGCCAAGCACAGTGGAATACATGATACGATCCTGCCTCCTCCCAAAAGTTTGCCTCTGAGCTTATGGGCCTCTTCTCACGCTCTTTTGTTAACAGCAGCAAGCACCAAAGTAAAAAAAGACTCCTACATGCGCATCCTAAAGAAAAGAAAAAACTGCGTATGCAGTGAGAACACTCCCTACATCAATTAAGGAAATGGAGACACATTGGTTCAAAGAACAGTGAGTTTCCCTCATCGGAGGATAAGAGGGAAGCAAGTGTGGGTCTGGTGGGTTCCTGGAATCCTACCTGATCATATCCACTCAGCCATCCAGAAGTGGGCTCTAGTGACACAGGGGAGAATGGCTTCACCCCTAGAACACAACCCCAATTACCTCCACTACTGGAGCAAACACCCTTGAGACAGGATCTTTGGAGCTATCCACAACGCCTTGTTGTCCCAATTCTCAGGCTTCTTGTCATGCCATCCCATCTATGATGACCGTGTCATGCACCTCACCCTGAAACATGCCATTGACTCTGCAATACTACAAACTGATGCAACTTCTATTTTCCTACCAAGCTGGGGAGGTCCAATGAGCACCAATCCAAGCTGTAAACTCATAATGCCTACCCTCATCTCTGCTGCACATTGGGAACCATGCCTTCAATAAACCTTAACTATGCTACTCCCCCCTTGTGGGAAGCAAGGAAACCATGCTTCCCCCGCCACTCCTGGAGCCTATTGCTGTCTGGAATACTTCAGCAAAGAGTCCGCCTGAATGAGAATAACCCAGCTTGGCTCTCTGACTTAGCACAACAAATCCCTGAAGCACAGTGGAAAAAAAGCATAAAGAATGACCCAGTTCTCAATGCCAGACACCCAAGCATTGAGACTGGTTTCAAGTTACTTGAAAAACTACCCTCTGACCAACAGCAAACCCCTAAGAACATTATCCAAAGCCAACAAACCCTCTTGCCACTACCCCTGTCTAGCCCAGACCTGGTCCAAAAAGTCCAGAATTGGAAAAAGTGGGCATACACATATGGCAGCTGCCATATACACCATGGAGGACACGTGATAGTAGGAGGACTATATCATCCAAACAACGATAGTCCCAACTATGTCCAACCAACTGGAGCAGGAATCATAAATACCATTGTAAGGGCTGAATCAGCTGCAATAGCAGCTACCATTCTCCAGGGCCATGCTCACATCGCTACTGATGGCCTTTCTTCACTCCACCAAATCAGAAAGCAAGCACTGTATCCTGAGCTTCGTCGCCAGCTAGTGTAGTTTTGAGGGACCTCTGGTGGGGCCCTTGCTAGCTTGCTAGTTAAGGGACCTTTCCTTAATGCACGCGGCCTGTGGCCTGCGTAGACTTTTCTTTTCTTTTCGCCAGCATGTCTAAGGCCATATCCTTGTAATAACAATTATCATACAGCTTGTACGCAATTCAACTACCCCTATTTATCTCTACAACTTGAAGGTCAAATCTTACGCTGGAATCGCGGGTAACGAATGCACAGATGCCATTGCCAAACACCAGGCTATTCAGGGTGATGAAACCCCTGCAGACACAATCTCTCCCTGTGTTAACCTTGAAGGCAATCCTTTCCATGACACCACCTGGCTTGCCTTTGAGGAAGCTGCACGCATGCAAGCATCAGAATTCCCCGAATTACCTGCCCCTAAGTTTAAACAGTTTCCAACCTTAATGATGCTCTGAGGATGCTCACGCATTTAAAACACAGACTTGGAAAGGCTATCTCCGAGGCAGGATACTGCTCTTATGATCAATGTCTACTCCCACAGTCCATAAAAAGGTCAGTAATGCCTTCTGGACTATGCCAACGCTTCCTTTCAAAATGGAACAAAACGTTTTCAACTACCGCACCGGTACCCTCTTCAATCAAAAGCATGCCATGCGCTTTAAAATGTCCACCAGCCTACAATGTCCCCTCTGTGGGGAGCCATACAGTGCCCTTCACATTCTTTAAGATGTAAACATTCCACCATGTCAAATATGGTGACCGAGCGCCACAATATTGCTTGCAGAATCCTCCTTGAAGGTATGAGCAAAGGCCCATTGGGGGCAGGCCTTGCCTCCATGGACATCGGCAGCGCAGATCGTCTTGCTTTACAGGACCTCCAGATCTCTGGACACCCAACAAATAGAACCTCCCTAAGTTTATTTTCCCTCGTTGTGTCCCTGACAAACAAAGGCTCACTCCTGGTTGCCCTGATGCAAGATGAGTCATTCCAATGAAAAGAAAGCCAAGGACTGATTTCCGGCATCCATTGAGAAGTAGTGGGGGGCGCAGGGGAAATAGGGAGCACTTAGCGCCAGCCACAGCCACTCTGCCTGATTCCAAGGTCCGTCACCCTAGCCCCTACACTGAGCACACCCTTAACCAGTTTAAACAACTGGGATTTGACCACCAACGCGCCAATAAACTTGCTCGCAAACTTCATGCCCATTCTGTCATGTATGCCAACAAGCTTGTTACCACTAGGCGTGCTATTGAAAACAAGAATACTTTTTGCAGCCTGGTTATGGAGCCGGGTGCTTCCAATGACCCTCCAGATCCCCATTAGGATATTCTTTCTGTAGCTTCGTGGTGGAGGGGACTCACGGCTCTTTTGAGCCAATGTGTCTCCTTTTCCTTAATTGATGTAGGGAGAGTTTTCTCTGCCTACGTAGTTTTTCTTTTTCTGTTTCTAGCCAGCTCCTTCCAGAACAGATTCCCCACACTCTGGAGCCTCTTAAAGAGCTTGGTCTTGACACTCACACAGCCACCAGGCTTGCTCTGAAGCTTCATGCTCATTCTGTCCTGTACGCTTGTAAACTTGCTAGTACCAGACGCGATCTTGAGAAGACTTCTTTCAACTCTCAATACCATGATCAGACACGTTCTTTTTGTAGTCTGTGGTGGAGGGGACTCACGGCTCTTTTGAGCCAATGTGCCTCCTTTTCCTTAATTGATGTAGGGAGAGTTTCCTCTGCCTACATAGTTTTTTCTTTTCTAGTTTTTCTTTTCTTTTTAGACACGGGCTACTGCCACTAACCCTCCTGATCCCCACACGTCGACACCTTTCTTTTGCTTCTCTTGGTGAAGGGAATACATGGTGCCTTAGCCCTTGGTACTCCCTCTTCCTTAATTGATGTGGGGAGTGTTTTCACTGCCTGCATCATTCTTCCTTTCTATTCTTTAAATTGCTCCCTACCAAATTCTTTCCAGGTGTTACAACTACCTGGCATTTGCAATGCAAGAAGTTGCTCGCCTCTTGGTGTAATGAAGAACACCTGAGAGCTTGACCCACCATGAATTGTGGTGGACAACCTTCCAATGGGCGTGCCTGAATTAGTCACCAGCTGTGGAGCTGCTTGCCCAATGGGCGTGCCTGAATTAGTCACCAGCTGTGGAGCTGCTTGCATCTTTGACATTGATGGCAAGAGTGTGGGCATGCTGGGCATGCTCTGGCGTGTTGATCTGCTAAAGATCTCAAAAGCGGCCAAAGAAAGAGGCCTGCACAGCTTAATTCTGCCCCCGATGCAGGAAACAGATAATGGGTCCTCACCGTTGTCTGTGCCCAGCAAAGCTATAGATGCGAGGAAGAAAGTTCATGCAACACTCTGACCACAATTTTCAACATGTGTTACCATATAACGACAAAGATTGTCATGATCATGCCTTTGGGACCCACCATGATGCGTTTGCGCTTTATCCTGCGCTCACTTCTTCTGCCACTTGCCCCGTGATGCCAAAAGCATGTATCCTACTTAAGCGCCGTGCAAATTTAATTAGTTGGATGTAGCTTCTTTGGAACAAGGATGTGTGCAAGTCTTCCTTTCGGAAAAATTCCAGCTGCCACATTTATACTATTGCCTCAATGGAAGAGTAGGCTACTGCACTTACATGCGCTGGCGCAATTGGCTCCCAGAAGGTGTTCATACACTTGCCCATGCTGAATGCTGAATAAAAGCTGTAATTCACAACCTCTGAAACACCAAATCATTTTGACGCTCTACCCTGACCAAGTCGGATGGACTGCCCCATGCACCCCTAAGCCGTTCGTAGCTGCAAAGCAACTCAATGAAAGCCTTTTAAAAGTTTTCCAACAGAATCACTTCTTCATGATGATGGGGAGGTTAGTGGCATGCGTTTACAACTCTCCAATTATAGGATGAATTATAGGATGAGCATCACTCCTACACAAATAATTAATGCCTCAACACAAAATACTGCTAGCTTTAATGTTTTGACGCCCACTCAACAAGATTCACCTAAGGAAGGGCCACCCAGCAAGCGCACACGCTCAACATTAAAACATACCTCCACACCCATGTCTCAACCTTTTAGCCAGAATAATCCAGGAGCTAATGCCAGTCAAAGCACTGTTAACTACATCCCATCACAGCCCAACTCCCCATGCACAACAGATACTGGCCATACAGGCAAAATCCGCAACCCTCCTTCCTGTCCAAACACTCCACACAGCCTAGATACACAAATTAATAACCACAAAAACAAAAAGAAAAAAATGCTTCACATAGAGACAGAACTGACCCCTCCTGTCATCAACCCCCTCAGCTCACTATGCCAAGCCTCTGAGGTCTGGAATTATAAGAAAACCTCAGTCCACAAGCTTACAAAAGCAAAAATAGCTAGCCATGCTATCGATGCTATATTAACCATGATTTTGACATAACACATATAGATGGTTGGAGAAACTGCATGGTTAATAAAAAAGGCGGAAGGAGAAGCCTCATCCACCACCAAGTGCAATACCACACCCATTTTGCCCCAATGATTATTGAGAAGTGGGCCCTGCCTTTCTTCAAGAAAGCTGGCCTTCAGCCTGCAACTACCTCGACTGCTGCTCGCACTGATATTGAGTGTGCTTGCTGCCAAATATGCAATTACCATGGTGGCTATGAACCTATCAACTCTGAACCTCCTTACCTTGATATGTATATCTGTGATGTTTGCCAACGAACGTACCACTGGAAATGCATGAAAGAACTTGGTTGCTATACTGATGGGCAAAGACAAGAGATAGATGCAGCTGACACATGGGCTTGTCCCGCCTGCGCAGGCCTTAACAATGCACAGAAAATTGACAGAGAATGCCAGTCTAGAGAGGAGCTCATAATGGTCACTTGGATGCCCTCCTGGGAGCCTGAGGAAACTAGAGAGACCTGACCTAAATTCCAACAGCGTCTGCTTGAATTTGAAGCCAAGCTAAGTGAACCAGACCTTTCCCGACCCACAGCAGACTCTGCCCTTTCTAACCTTGAAAGACAAGGCTTTGATAAGCCTCACGCTATTAATACTTGGAGGCAAAAACTAGACACAGAACTCCGCAATAAAATTTCTTTAGACATACACCCCACCAACCCACAAGTAGACATTAAACCCACTGGTTGCAGTGAATTTTGGCTGCGTGACATTGACCTTGTCAAGTACAAAGTAAAACAAAACCCCAATCTAACATCACTAGACACTGAATCACAAAGCCCCAACTCTCGTGCTCCACCTCCCCTTCTCCTCCCAGAAATTCACAAAGCATACATGGCATGCGTTTGCAACACACAAGGTAAATGTGTTGGGATGATAACCCCTAGCCGATTTTAAATCCTTTACAAGGCTTTCTATAGGGCCAAGCTTGCAGGCTTGCATGAAGCCATAACACCTGCTCCTACTAGCTTTGCATCTGAGCTGCAGGGGCTCCTTGCTCGCAAGACTATGCTAGAAAACAAGTACGCTAGTAAAAAGATTAAAGACTCCTTTTCGCGGGCCCTGCAAACCCCCATCCACGCTGCCCTTAAAGAATGGGCCCTGGTAACTCAAGAAAAAATGGCCTCCCCGCTGGACCACAACCCACAATACCAACATTACTGGAGCACTGACCCCCGAGACACTCTCTTTGGTGCCCACCATAACTCCCTCTCATCCAGATATTCCAGATTTTCTGTCTGCCATCCCATTTACACCGAAGAAGCTATGACTCAGGCCTTACGCCATGCTATCTACTCAACCATTCTCAACACAGAGGCCACTGCTACTTTCATGTTCCTCCCTGTATGGGGACAACACATGGTAACTAACCCCTATTCCAAACTCATCACTGCCTATCCACATCTCTGTTGTGAACTTGGAACCATCGCTCGTACCAACCTTTGCTACAACGATCCACAATCCTCCATCAACCAGGAAATACCCCTTTCTCAGCACATCTGGGACCTACAAATTATTGCAGTCTGGAACACAGCTGCAAGGATTCATTTAAACAATCATAACCCAGCTTGTCTACGAGGCCTGGCTTCGGCTGTATCAGAAGTTAACTGGAAGCTGCGCAGTATAGGCAACCATTCTACTCTCAATACAATGCATGCTGATATGCCTGGATTCAATAAATGCCAACGCCTCCCCTCTGACAAACAACAAATATCTAGATATCTTACCTCTCCACACGTAGGTAATCAGGAAGAACTTTTTGTACCTAACCAATCTAGTCCAACCCTCAAGCTCAAAGTCCCTGACTGGAGGACATGGGCTTACACTGATGGCAGTTGTCAAATCCAGAATGGCAAACAAGAAATTGGAGCAGGGGTCTACTGTCCTCTCACCGATAGCAGAAGTTTTGTCGAGCCCAACGGTGCTGGAATTACCAACACCATATGTCGAGCTGAATTAGCAGCAATTGCTGCTGCCATCACGCACTCTTATTCACACATTGCTTCAGACAGTCTCACCTCTCTTCATCAAATGCATAAACAACTTATTTACCCAGAGAAGCACAAACAACAATTCAAGGGGATGTCCTAAAAAACATATCTACCCTCATTAGCAGCTCACAAACAAACATTCGTTTCTACAAAGTAAAATCTCATGCTGGCATTGCTGGTAACGAATGTGCAGATGCTATTGCTAAACATCAAGCAAGCCAAGCCAATAATGATGTGGCTGATACCGGGATCCCTAGCGCAGGCCCTGGTGGAAATCCTTTTTCTCATCTATTTTGGTTAGCCAAAGAGGAAAAAAAGAACACAATGCTGGCACATCCACAGCTCGTACACCCAATCCTAAAATCACCTACCTCCC
Source organism: Dunaliella primolecta (assembly GCA_914767535.2). Lineage (NCBI taxonomy): Eukaryota > Viridiplantae > Chlorophyta > Chlorophyceae > Chlamydomonadales > Dunaliellaceae > Dunaliella > Dunaliella primolecta. The sequence continues at coordinate 6,191,156 of OU611755.1, read as the reverse complement.
CAATCTTCAAAATGCTCTCAAGTCTCATATGCATACAAAACACAGACTTGGATATGCCAACCCCAAAACAGGCTACTACTCATATTATCAGAGTTTGTTACCACATGTAGATAAGAAAATCAGCGATGCCTTTAGGAACATGTCCTGTATATCCACACCCATGAAGCGCACCATCCTACAATATCGCACTGGCACCCTCTATAACCAAAAACATGCGGTTCGCTTCAAAAGGTCCACTAACACACTTTGCCCTCTCACAGGCTGTCATCAATTAGACAGCGCATTCCACATGCTTTCAGGCTGCCAAAATCATATTATCTCCAGCATGAAAACTGAATGCCACAATGTTGCTGGAAGAATGATCATCAAAGCTCTTAGCAAAAGCCCGTGGGGAGCAGGCTTGCTTAACATGGACATAGGGAGTGGTGATAGGTTGGCGCAGCACAACCTTCAAATCCCTGCACATGCATCAAACATAATTATACCCCCTTACCTCTTTCCAAGAAATTTTTCTAAGAGATCTAGACTCACCTCCAGCCGTCCTGATGCTATACTGATTACTCCCTATAAAGCCAAACCCACTTCTTCTCCTTCTACCTCCTGCTCACACCATCATGCGTTACGCAGCAGACACAACCCCACACTGAGGGCCACAACAGCCAACCGCGTGAGGCAACCCCACCAACTGAATGTAAACCAGCGGCATGTGCACTTAATTGAAATCAAGTACTGTGAAGACACGAGGCCTGGACAACAGTTAGAGGCAGCACAGCGGCAGCATGCAGACCTCTGCAAACTCATTAATGCAAAAGTTGTGACTCTCCACACCATCCTTTTGGGTGTCGGTGGGACCTGCTACACTGAGCACACCCTTAACCAGTTTAAACAACTGGGACTTGACCACCAACGCGCCAATAAACTTGCTCGCAAACTTCATGCCCATTCTGTCATGTATGCCAACAAGCTTGTTACCACTAGGCGTGCTATTGAAAACAAGAATACTTATCGCAGCCAGGTTATGGATGTGGGTGCTTCCAATAACCCTCCAGATCCCCATAAGGGTCTTCTTTTTGAAGCTTTGTGGTGGAGGGGACTCACGGATCTTCTGAGTGTAATGTGTCTCCTTTTCCTTAATTGATGTAGTGAGAGTTTCCTCTGCCTACGTAGTTTTTCTTTTCTTTTCATGCATAATTTGTTTGTGAAATGAGCGACAAACAAGATAGAAAAGAAAAACTACGTAGGCAGAGGAAACTCTCACTACATCAATTAAGGAAAAGGAGACACATTGGCTCAAAAGAGCCGTGAGTCCCCTCCACCACGACAAACAAGATAAACAAGGTGTAAATAAGATAGGCATAAGCAAGCAAGATGACAAACAAGATCAGCATAAGCAAAACAAAGGATAAATTGATAGCAATACAGAATTTGTCATTCACAGTTCAGTTGGCATAAATGAATTGCTGTCAGCAAAAAAGGCCACCAATTCTTATCCATCATGATGAACTGAAGAATGCAATCCCTTGTGTTAACTTCCCTCACAAAGAAGATCTGATCAATCTGATCAATTTAGAGAAGCTCCAGCTCGTCTACACAGAACTCGGTATAAGCCAATCCCTGCATTTAGGCAGCGAATAGCTGTGCTTCAATGAATCGGCGTCCATACAAACAAAATTGCTGGAAAAAACGCCAACCTGTTGATAGTTTTTGCATAAAGCAAGATGAAGTGTTTCACCCAATTGACCTCCAATGATCTGCTTTTGCACTCACCAGGAAGTCAAGTTTGTTGAGCCGTTTTACCTTCTCTGGCGAGCAACGAAATTCATACAGGCTAATGAAAAACTTTTGGTAGCCTCCTTGGGTATAGTCATCAGGGTTGCGCTCATTCAGGAAAATCTGTGTGAAAACAATGAAATGATGTACTGTGCAAAGAGCAAGGACAGGTAAGGCAGGTGGAAACAGAAGACATTGAGCTTGCACAACGTAACAAATCTTGTTGGATAGCACCTGCAGATTTTTTAGTTCATACAGACAAACTGTCCACCTACCTCACCGTCACAGAAGATTGTTTCAGGCTCCCCGGGAAGAGGTGTAGGGCTGTTGGAGGGTTTTGTCGCGTCTCCAGACACAATTAACTAGGGAAGGACAGCAGTAGAAAATCTATTTTCATTGAATGAATTAAAGTTGGCTATACTTGTTTTAGATTTGTATGCTACACAAAGCCATGCCTCACCAAAATGATGAGTGTAGAAAATAAGCAGGCAGGAGAGGCAAACAACAAAAACTGTTACGTCTACAACCAATCATGCAGCAGGGAAGCAGGAGCTGGTCACTGGAAAATTGCATAAATGTCAGAAAATTTGCAAACTTTGACGTGGACCTTTTATTGAGGAAGAGCTGTCATGATGACGCAGGCATGTAAAATAACTTGGAGAATGTGAAGGCAAACATATCAAGGAAGATGCAGCAATGCAAAAAATGAAGTCATGCAGGCAGTTGCTCCTCTTTGACGGCCTGTTTGATGCCTCCAAGTCCAGACAAGCACGTGAAAGTGAACATGGGGAAAGATTAGCAACAATTGCGTGTACGCACCCTGGCAGGCACTGGCTGTCCTGGCTCAGCTTTGTTCTTAATCCAGAAGGAGATGACTTCCACGCCATCAAAGGGCTCAAAATTGGGAATTCCAGCACCCCTTGCCCACCATGTCATGCCCAGGCCCTCAGGAATCTCTGCACAGGCTGCAGCTCCTCCACCCAGGCCCTCTCCATCAGCCTGAGTCATGATGACAGACAGGGGCTACATGATTGGGCTCCGCAGTTGAGAAATTTCCAGGAGGATCAAGCACAATCAATTCTATTGTGAATAATTTGTCCACAGTACTGACGCATGGAATTTGTAGGGACGGCGATCAAGTTCAACGTCACTTATATTAGACCTTTCTTCTACTTGTGGGCAAACTGTTAGCTTTCCAGCAGAACCGCACAATGGCTTGAAAGCCACCAAGTCCTTATGCAGGTCATGAGTCTTTGCTGTAGACAGATTACGAGTAGCTAGATCAATTGGGGGGTGCAGGCCTTACCCGGACAAAGAACCTCTGGTCTGAATCAGGGGGTATCTCTCGAGAAGCAAACCAAGACCACCCCTCTCCAACCATCTCGCTGTACAGCTTCCTGCTGATGAAGCCTGAGATGTCCAAAGAGAAGCATAATAAGCACCAGTATGCAGAAATTGTCAGGCGCTTGTGGAGCATGCAGAATCATCCTTCCTTTGCTGGAGCAGGTACAGCCTACGAGGAAATGTTTTTCAGTGAAGTCAATGGGCGATGAAGCCATGAAAGGGCAGCCTTGGCATTGACACACCAGGAAAACTGGCCCGGAACCAAGAGAAGTTAAATGCAAAGAGAGGTACATGCAGGGCATAGCAGATTCTCATGCAGGATTCATTTATTTGCAAGAACAATAGAAATATTGGCATCGCAAATAAAACAGCTTGATTCTTCACGACGAAACTGGACAGAGACAGGCACTGGAGGTCACAATCGTGGTTGACACCAATGCAACGCTCAAAATAAAGACAAAAACTGTTTCTGAGATGCGCACCAGGTATGAATTGGATGGGCTCTTGCGTGTAGCAGTCTACAGGACGGAAGTCTATCATCATAAGACCGTAACTAGGATGAGCCATTTGTTGGAATGCCCTGAGTAGTAGCGCATGAAATGAGTTAATGGCATTGAAAGCAGGATAATAAACAAGGATCGCCTACTAGTAGGTATATTGATGCATGTCCATGGATTTATGTGCACTGCAGGGGAGTCTTCCATGTGCAAGTGCATTTTTCCAGCAGTGCGGCCTACAAGAATCATTTATTCACACAACTTCAAGTGAAGTTCATGATATTGTACTGTGATATGCGCCTTGCATAAAACAATTTAATGTGAGCAAAACATTCCTTGCCACCTCACAAAGCAAGCACATTAAACAAAGCTCCTGCCTTTTAAGCAGGAACTCATGGACCTGCATGTTCCTTTGCAGTTGTCCAGGAACAATCGTCTATGCTCCCCTAAAGCCTCGTAGTTTTCCAAAATTCTGATATGTGGTGTTTTTTGTGCACAGTTGGTGCCAAACTACCACCCACCAGAAGGATATGTCAAATGCATGTTGTCCCTGCCAAAAAGGAAGGTGATAAGTATGCAGGTTGAGCTGAGATCTTGATGTTTTATATTCATTAAAGAGACAGGAGGGAAAAAAGGACATTGCTTATTTAGTACACCATGTCATCCGGCTCTCACTGAAATATAGAGAAGGCAAAAAGCTGTCAATGAAGCAAAATGACCAACAATGGAACAATGTCAGGGCAAGCAGGGGCAAGTTTGTGAACCATCAACACACACTTTTGAAAGAAAAAGAAAAACTACGTAGGCAGAGAAAACTCTCCCTGCATCACTTAAGGAAATGGAGACACATTGGCTCCGAGGAGCCGTGAGTCCCCTCCACCACAAAGCTTAGAAACAAGAGTGTTAATGGGGGTCTGGAGGGTTATGGGAAGCACCCGGATCCAGAACCTGGTTGTGAGAACTTCTCACGTGAAGTGTTACTGTTCTCAACAAGTTTGTGGGCATACTGAACTGGGTGGGCATGCAGACTACGAGCAAGTTTCAACTTGAAAGGCATGTTGTTGGTCAAGTCCCAGTTGTTTTAACTGATCCAGCGGCATGTGCACTTGATTGAAATCAAGTACTGTGAAGACACGAGGCCTGGACAACAGTTGGAGGCAGCACGGCGGCAACATGCTGACCTCTGCAAACTCGTTAGTGCAAAAGTCGTGACTCTCCACACTATACTTCTGGGTGTTGGTGGGACCTGCTGTACTGATCATACCTTGAATCAGTTTAGACAACTTGGATTGGACCATCAACGAGCCAATAAACTTGCTAAAAAACTTCATGCACATTCTGTTCTGTATGCAAACAAGCTTGTAACCACCAGACGTGCTATGGAAAACAGTTCTGCTTCTCACAGCCAGGTCCTGGAGCCAGGTGCTTCCAATAACCCTCCAGATCCCCATTAGCCTTTCTTCTTTGTAGCTTTGTGGTGGAGGAGACTCACGGCTCTTCTGAGCCAATGTGTCTCCTTTTCCTTCATTGATGTAGGGAGAGTTTCCTCTGCCTACGTAGTTTTTCTTCCAGGGTATGCTCTATGTAGCAGGTCCCACAAACACCCTTTTGTTCCTGAAAACAGCAATATGAGAGAGAAGCATATCCTCTGCGCATCATCAGCCCACTCAGTAACTGGCATCCCTAGGACTTGACTAGTATGCTCAAGGGTGTTTGTAGAACTGTCCTTCAAAACTGTACCCAAGGGCGTATGGGCTGTGCCCACACTTCACACATGATAGAGTGCATAGATGCAGGCAAAACAGCTGCATAAATGGTTACACTTCCTTAGTAAGGCACCAGCAATTGTGACCTATCACAACCCACCAAAATATCCCTTTCCTTTCCTGCTGTGCATGTACAATGATCTCACTGCTTTAGGGCGGTCAATGCTCTTGAAGCAGCAGCTCTCCTGGTACCGGCACCCTTGTTCCCCATTTGGGCAGTATAGACAAGGGCATGCATCAATGATCTGCAAATTGCAAAAGGCAGCATCAAGAACCATTTGTCATTTTAACATCCAAAGCCAGTATCAATACTGCATTAACTATTAACTGTCTTGTGTGTTAAATCTTGGCAAAGTAAAATCAATAGGAAGGAAGGGCCTTCTCATATTCTTTTTGTCGTGCAGTTTTTCCCCCTAAACAGGGCTCTTTTCACTGTCTTGCCAGTTTTTTGGAAAGAAGGAGTCAAACCGAAGACATTGAAAATGGATGAGGACAACAAACAACCAAAATGAGAACATATGAAGGGCTTATTGGTAGCTATTGGTAGCTGCAGAGGTAGGAGACAAGGCGAGACACGTAGGAAGAGCAAGAGAAAAGGTCTGTAGAGAGGTTTGGTGGGAAAGAATATATATCCAAGGGTGTTGAACCAATTTGGTTACTTGAAGTGCCGAATTTCTTTAATGCTCAGAATGAGCATGAGCAAGCATAAAAATGCTCGCTCAAGAAGTTGACAAATTCAAGCATATCATATCATGCTTTCTTTGAAAGAAAAGAAAAGAAACCACGGGGGGTTTTGTTGGGCCCGTACGGGGGGGGGGTTGTGCAGTAGGGTTCAGACAGGTCAGCTGTGCCTGGCAGCCTGCCTAGCTTTTTTAGCCATCAAAATAGAAAGTACGGCTGATTTCAGCCGCATCAGCCGTGGTTTCAGCCGTGTAATAGACTCAAAAGTACACATTAAGAAGTGCGGCTGATGCGGCTGAAATCAGCCGTGTTCAGCCGTGGAGTTTTCAGCCGTGGACTTTTTTGCTCACGGCTGAATGGGAAATTTCAGCCGCACTTTCAGCCGATACTCCACACGGCTGAAAACAGCCGCATCAGCCGCTGTTCAGCCGAGGCCAGAAATTTCTGACGATGTGTGGACAAGTTGCATCTAAAAAATGCACCCCAGAAAGGAAACGTAGTCTGAGGTTGTCTGTTGGTAGACTTTCATTTCCGTGCACGCAGATAGAAAACCTTTTGCTGATTGCTTTTGTTCCTGTACTATCTTGTGAATTTTTTTTAATGAATGCCGTTGTCAGTGGAAAGAAGAAGAAAAATTACGTAGGCAGAGGAAACTCTCCCTACATCAATTGAGGAAAAGGACTCCTTTTCTCAGAGACACATTGGCTCAGAAGAGCCGTGAGTCTCCTCCAACACAAAGCTACAAAAAGAAGACCCTTATGGGGATCTGGAGGGTTATTGGAAGCACCCAGATCCATAACCTGGCTGCGAGAAATATTATTGTTTTCAATAGCACACCTAGTGGTAACAAGCTTGTTGGCATACATGACAGAATGGGCATGAAGTTTGCGAGCAAGTTTATTGGCACCTTGGTGGTCAAGTCCCAGTTGTTTAAACTGGTTAAGGGTGTGCTCAGTGTAGCAGGTCCCACCAACACCCAAAGATGGTGCGGAGAGTTACAGCTTTTGCATTAATGAGTTTGAGGTCTGCATGCTGCCGCGGTGCCGCCTCCAACTGCTGCTCAGGCCTCGTGTCTTCACAGTACTTGATTTCAATCAAGTTCGCATGCCGCTGGTTTACATTCAGTTGGTGGGGTTGCCTCACGCAATTGGCTGTTGTGGCCCTCAGTGTGGGGTTGTGTCTGCTGCGTAACGCATGATGGTGTGAGCAGGAGGTAGAAGGAGAAGAAGTGGGTTTGGCTTTATAGGGAGTAATCAGTATAGCATCAGGACGGCTGGAGGTGAGTCTAGATCTCTTAGAAAAATTTCTTGGAAAGAGGTAAGGGGGTATAATTATGTTTGATGCATGTGCAGGGATTTGAAGGTTGTGCTGCGCCAACCTATCACCACTTCCTATGTCCATGTCAACCAAGCATGCTCCCCAAGGGCTTTTGCTAAGAGCTTTGATGATCATTCTTCCAGCGACATTGTGGCATTCAGTTTTCATGCTGGAGATGATATGATTTTGGCAGCCTGAAAGCATGTGGAGTGCGCTGTCTAATTGATGACAGTCTAAGAGATGGCATAGTGAGTCAGTAGACCTTTTGAAATGAACCACATGTTTTTGGTTATAGAGGGTGCCAGTGCAATATTGTAAGACGGTGCGCTTCATGGGTGTGGATATACAGGACATGTTCCTAAGGCATTGCTGATTTTCTTATTTACATGTGGTAACACACTTTGATAACAAGAGTGATAGCCTGTTTTGGAGTTGGCACATCCAAGTCTGTGTTTTGTATGCATATGAGACTTGAGAGCATTTTGAAGATTGGAGAGGTAGGTGATTTTAGGATTGGGTGTCGGAGCTGCGGATGTGCCAGCATTGTGCTCTTTTTTTTCCTCTTTGGCTAACCAAAATATATGAGAAAAAGGATATCCGCCAGGGCCTGCACTAGGGATCCCGGTATCAGCCACATTATTATTGGCTTGGCTTGCTTGATATTTTGCAATAGCATCTGCACATGTGTTACCAGCAATGCCAGCATGAGATTTTACTTTGTAGATAAATTGGTTTGTGAGTTGCTAATGAGGGTAGATATGGTTTTTAGGACATCCCCTTGAATATGTTGTTTGTGCTTTTCTGGGTAAGTAAGTTGTTTACGCATTCGATGAAGAGAGGTGAGACTGTCGGAAGCAATGTGTGAATAAGAGTGCGTGATGGCAGCAGCAATTGCTGCTAATTCAGCTCGACATATGGTGTTGGTAATTCCAGCACTGTTGGGCTCGACAAAACTTCTGCTGTCGGTGAGAGGACAGTAGACGCCTGCTCCAATTTCTTGTATGCCATTTTGGATTTTACAACTACCATCTGTGTAAGTCCATGTCCTCCAGTCAGGGACTTTGAGCTTGAGGGTTGGACTAGATTGGTAAGGTACAAAAAGTTCTTCCTGATTACTAATCAGCAGTACATGTGGATAGGTCGGGTTTCTACATATTTGTTGTTTGTCAGAGGGTAGGCGTTGGCGTCTATTGAATCCAGGCATATCAGCATGCATTGTATTGAGAGTAGAATGGTTGCCTATACTGCGTTGCTTCCAGTTAACTTCTGGTACAGCCGACGCCAGGCCTTATAGCCAAGCTGGGTTATGATTGTTTAGATGAATCCTTGCAGCTGTGTTCCAGACAGCAATAATTTGTAGGTCCCAGGTGTGCTGAGAAAGGGGTATTTCCTGGTTGATGGAGGATTGTGGATCGTTGTAGCAAAGGTTAGTACGAGCGATGGTTCCAAGTTCACAACAGAGATGTGGATAGGCAGTGATGAGTTTGGAATAGGGGTTAGTTACCATGTGTTGTCCCCATACAGGAAAAAACATGAAAGTAGCAGTGGCCTCTGTGTTGAGAATGGTTGAGTAGATAGCATGGCGTAAGGCCTGAGTCATAGCTTCCTCGGTGTAAATGGGATGGCAGACAGAAAAACTGGAATATCTGGATGAGAGGGAGTTATGGTTGGCACCAAAGAGAGTGTCTCGGGGGTCAGTGCTCCATTAGTGGTTTAAAATCCCTGAAGTCAGTGATTTTTTAAAAGTTTCTTAATTTAATGCAGGATTCAGTGGTTTAGAATCACTGAACCCTTTACCGATGTAAACCAATTGTAGGGAGTCATCTGGAGAGGCAATTGCTTGGTTCATGCCCATGTCATGTTCGATGAATAAAACCCTCCCTAAATACATCTTCCCTCGTTGTGTACCTGACAAACAAAGGCTCACTTCTAGTTGCCCTGGTGAAAGATTAGTTGTTCCAATGAAAAGAGTGCCAAGGACTGATTCCCGGCATCCGTTGAGAAGTAGTGGGGGGCGCGGGGGAAATGGGGAGCACTTAGCGCCAGCCACAGCCACTCTGCCTGCTTCCAAGGTCCATCACCCTAGCCAGCTCCTTCCAGAACAGACCCTCCACACTCTGGAGCCTCTTAAAGAGCTTGGTCTTGACACTCATACAGCCACCAGGCTTGCTCTGAAGCTTCATGCTCATTCTGTTCAGTACGCTTATAAACTTGTTAGCACCAGACGCGCTCTTGAGAAGACTTCTCTCACCTCTCACCGCCAAGATCAGGCACGGGCTACTGCCAGTAACCCTCCTAATCCCCATTGTCTTCTTTCTTGTTTCTCTTGGTGAAGGGGATACACGGTGCCTAGGCCCTAGGTATCCTCTTTTCCTTAATTGATGCGGGGAGTGTCTTCACTGCCTGCGTAGTCTTTCTTTTCTTTTTTTTTCTTTTCTTTTTTTTTTCTTTTCTTTTCTTTTCTTTTCTTTTCTTTTCTTTTCTTTTCTTTTCTTTTCTTTTCTTTTCTTTTCTTTTCTTTTCTTTTCTTTTCTTTTCTTTTCTTTCCAGAATAGACACATCCATCTTGTGGAGGTCAAACACTGTGAAGACACCAGGCCCAAAAATCAGCTGGAGGCTCAAAGCAGCAGCACCGCAATCTCTGTCGCGATCTTTTAAGGGTCTCAGCTCAAGCCACCCTCCATTCCATTCTGTTGAGTGTGGACGGGGTCATCTTTACACCTCTCACACTTTGGAGCCTCTTAAAGAGCTTGGTTTTGACACTCATATAGCCATCAACTTGAAGCTTGCTCTGAAGCTTCAGGCTCATTCTGTCCAGTACGCTTATAAACTTGCTAGCACCAGCTAGCACCAGCTAGCACAAGACACGCTCTTGAGAAGACTTCTTTCAACTCTCATTACCATGATCAGACACGGGCTACTGCCAGTAACCCTCCTGATCCCCATCGACACCTTTCTTTTGTTTCTCTTGGTGAAGGGGATACACGGTGCCTTGGCCCTTGGTACCCTCTTTTCCTTAATTGATGTGGGGAGTGTTTTCACTGCCTGCGTAGTTTTTCTTTTCCTTTCTTCGCATACTGTCCTCCTCAAGCAGCAAAAGCACAAGGCCTTTTCTACCCACCTTCACCAAAAAAGGGTCGTTGTTGTAGCACGTTACTGTTTGGTAATTCTCAGCTTCAGTGGGGTTGCCTGGAAAATATCTACCCTTCTCATCCTGAGGAAAGTCAAGGCAACGCATGTATGGAGGCCCGGTGAGAAATTTTGTACCAATGGGTAATGGTAATCAGGGACTCCTTGGCAAGACACAAGATAGGCAAGGGAAAGGCCTAACATGTCAGCAAAGGCACAACACAGCAGTAGTGGAATAGGAAAGAGACAGAAAGCAGTGCAAGTGGTACGAGGCTTTAATCAATGAGATCATTCTTCAGGCAAGTTAGCACAAGGAACAATCTGTAAAAAATACTCACCGGCACATTAGCAAATTTGGGGAAGTAGTACAGCTCCTCTAAGGGAATCGGCTTATCATATGGCCCCACAACAGGGCCATCCACGCATTTCACCTGTGCGTGTATGTGTGTATGTGTTAAAACAAAATCCTTATTTCTCAATACCTGGTCTAAGATGGGTGGGTCTTTTTACTCAAACCTTGCTATTTGAGCAGGGTTTCCCAAGACACCACACTTTCTGTCGGCAGTAGCAGGTTTGAAAACTAGCAAGCTCACACACACACACATACATGCGCGTGCGCATGCACACACACACACACACACGCACACACATACACACGCACACACACACACACAAGCACACACACACACACAGACACACACACAAGCACACACCTCATAGCACCGCCCGCATGATCCAGCATAGTCAGGGTTGTCATCGGAGTAAGCAGATGCTTCTTCTTTGGCTACCTGGACCTCCCCATCACTATTAGTGTACCCACATGCCCCCCATTCCAAGATTCCAAATGCAGACCTTTGAATGCAAGCAAAACTAGGAGTCAGTGCATGCTGTGGAGCACCAGGCATGCTTGGAAACGTGCTTAGGCTGTCCTCTGCTCACCTGCCGCCTCCACGAGTGGCCTGGAGTTTTTCAAATAGAAGGAAGGGGTCAGTTCAAGTACGTTTTGACAGGGATCAGTGCCAGTATGTTTGTGCGTGTATTAAGTTTGCTCACCACAAAGGGCTCCACCCAGTCTGGTTCGCCATACCTACATAAGTTTGTCCACAAGAGAAAAGTGGTGCAGGATCCATATATGTACCATAGATCCAGCTATGGACAGCAGAACTTGTTTTTGTTTTGTTCTCTGGCTTGCATTAGTTCTTTTTTTCCCTTTTATTGTCTCTCTGAAGTGCATTACCATGAAGTCCTGGCGCGCCTCCACACACCAGCTCCACCTCCTCCATCATAGGCGTAGTCTCCACCACCAGAATAGTCTCCTTCGCCGCCACCACCAGAATAGTCCCCTTCGCCATCACCATAAGAGTCTCCACCTTCTGAGCCGTAGTCTTGAGCTAAACAGCCTGAAGGAGGTTGTGCGGTACGATTCTAGGCACACGGGAACAGCATATGCTTGGCTATCAAGATCGATGTTGACCTATGATCTCGAACTTGACCAGGAACAGCAAGAGAAGGGAGGAAATTAAAAAAGGAACCAGGGGGTCTCATCCCTTGATACAGCGCTCATGCAAGAGACGTACCCAGCGACAGCGCCCCGAGAGCAAGGACTGCAAGCCTGAACTCCATTGAAATTAAAGCCTCAGGTAAATTTTATATACCTACCGGTAGATACTGAAATTAACATGTCGGCAGTTGATAACGCCGATGCTCCATCCTTGTAGATATGCTCAAACATTTCATATATCTATATGTAGCCATAATATCTTATTAAATCGATTTTCATTCACTCGGAAACTGTCCATTCTTCCACAACGAATCTAATTCCATCGGTCTGACTTGTGCGCGAAGGCATTGTTGGGGCCACATGTACCTTAACTTTTAATATTGGCGCCAGGATATCTATACACGTGCCTCGATTGGAAGTACGTGGAGCTGAACAGCTGGTATGAGGGCCATTGGGGCAATAGAACATGCAGTCCAGAAAGATATGGGGTCATACACAATACAGCATTTGGAAGCTTAACATGACTGATAATTGCTGCCAGTCATGGGGCTACACAAGGTGTGTCTTGGTGCTGAACATACTGAGTTTAAACCAGATTTAAATTTGGGGTATGCGCACATGTATGCTTTGTTGGAGCTATAACGAACATACAATGTATGTATAATGTATATACTGAGTTTAAACCAGATTTGGGGTATGCGCACATGTATGCTTTGTTGGAGCTACACATACGCCGGTCAATCCTCTGGTTGCTGAACATGGTAATTCATTGCTATCCTGGCAAACATGGAGCTGCACATGAATGTGGCATGGTTATTTGATCTTAAAAGTTTGAGCAACTAGTACTTCTACGCATCCTATTTATCTATTTTTTTGGAGCAATGCAAAAACAGTTGTAAACCTTAAGCTTTTCTCCTTACTAGTTTGAAGCTTATGCCTGGTTTGATTGCAGGCATCTCTTTTCATGCTTCAGCTATGCTGCCCTCGTAATTAGGTACAAAAGAAAACTACCTAGACAGAGGAAACTCTCCCTACATCAATAAAGGAAAAGGAGACGCATTGGCTCAGAAGAGCCGTGAGTCCCCTCCACCACGAAGCTACAAAAAGAAGACTCTAATGGGGATCTGGAGGGTTATTGGAAGCGCCCGGCTCCATAACCTGGCTGTGAGAAGTATGATTTATTTCAATAGCACGCCTAGTGGTGATAAGTTTGTTGGCGCACATAACAGAATGGGTACTACCCATTATCATATCATCATAGTATGAAGCTTGCGAGCAAGTTTAACGGTACGTTGATGATCAAGTCCAAGTTGTTTTAACTAATTAAGGGCGTGTTCAATACAACAGGTCCCGCAAACACCCAGAAGGATAATATGAAGAGTCAAATTTTTTGCAGTGCAAAATTTGCATTAATGAGTTTGCAGAGGTCTGCATGCTGCTGCTGTGCCGCCTCCAACTGCTGTCCAGGCCTCGTGTCCTCACAGTACTTGATTTCAATCAAGTGCACATGCCGCTGGTTTACATTCAGTTGGTGGGGTTGCCTCACGCGGTTGGCTGTTGTGGCCCTCAGTGTGGGGTTGTGTCTGCTGCGTAACGCATGGTGGTGTGAGCAGGAGGTAGAAGGAGAAGAAGTGGGTTTGGCTTTATAGGGAGTAATCAGTATAGCATCAGGACGGCTGGAGGTGAGTCTAGATCTCTTAAAAAAAATTTGGAAAGAGGTAAGGGGGTATAATTCTGTTTGATGCATGTGCAGGGATTTGAAGGTTGTGCTGCGCCAACCTATCACCACTCCCTATGTCCATGTTGACCAAACTTGCTCCCCACGGGCTTTTGCTAAGAGCTTTGATGACCATTCTTCCAGCAACATTGTGGCGTTCAGTCTTCGTGCTGGAGATGATATGATTTTGGCAGCCTGAAAGCATGTGGAATGCGCTGTCTAATTGACGACAGCTTGGGAGAGGGCATAGTAAGTCAGTAGAATAAAAACAGTAGACCTTTTGAAACGAACCGCATGTTTTTGGTTATAGAGGATGCCAGTGCGATATTGTACGATGGTGCGCTTCATGGGTGTGGATATACAGGACATGCACTGTCACTGCACTTATGCCCTCATGGAAATAGGCATAAACAGGCTCTCGGCTTTACTGAATGATAACCTCACCCGTATTATTGACGGGAACAAACTCACATCTCTGTTTGGCCGAAAAATAAAAACCAAACATATTGTAGCCCTGAATAAACTCTCCCATACTCTCAACACCCACACTCTGACTGAGGTGACAGACCTGACCTCATCAACACAATGATACACAGCCAAGACAGCTCACCCAACAAAACCCCTGAATCACGCTGCATAAATCATACAACATATGCAGAACTGATAAGAACAGAACATACGCCCACAGGATGGAACTGGTCAAAGCTGCACCCAGGCCATGCTCCCCCAGATCCCCCCAACTCCAGCCCAGACAATGGGAGTCATGCCCCTAACACACACACACACACACCTTCAGACCCCAGAACTTACAACCCCCTCTTTGATGCTGAGGATATGGAAGTAGAAAATGCTTCCCCCAGCAGCCAAGAGAGCCCATTTCCAAGCAGTCAACCACATGCAGAGGCGCACTCATGCCAAGGCAGACGCACACGCAAAAGAAACAATCCCCATGCGGAGCAGTCGCAAGCACAAGCACATAACATAGACTCCACTCAGACCCCACAAACTGGGGGCAGATGGCCCAGAGGGAGCCGAGCCCCAACAACATTCCTAGAGCATAACCCACAACCCATGATAACTCCTAGTCCTCTACCTCCAAACACACCAGGCACTGATGTTCCCCAATGGCTCTGGAATTATAAACAGAATAAAGCTGCTGCATTAAGCGCAGCTGAAGCTAGCAACACCATCTTCCGCTATGACCATGTTATCCTAAATATCTTGGGATGGCAACACCTCAGGAAATATAAGAGATCCTCTCAAGAAAAGCAGCAAGAGCAATACAAAGTTCAATGGCACCCTGTCACCATTGAGAAATGGGCCTTGCCCATTTTCAAAAATGATGGGCTGAAAGTGGCCTCTTCAAAGCATGTACCAAGAAGAACTAAACTAGACCCATGCTGCCAGCTCTGCTGGAGCCCATTAAGCAAGGAACACACCTTTGAAAGTCAATGCCATAACGATATGCCCACCTGTGATACCTGCCACCGCACATACCATTGGGGCTGTCTCATAGATGTCAAGGCTTGCTCCCAAAATGACCGGGCACTGAGCAAACAAAATGAACACTGGGACTGCCCTGCCTGCACTTCCCTATGAGACTCCCAAAAAGCAGAAAGGATCAACTTCTCTGAAGACTGTGAAATGATCTATGTAGATTGGCATCCTAAATGGGAAGCTGAAGAAATGTTACGGATACACCCAGACTTGGATGCTCATGTGCAAGTCTTTGACTCGGAGGAACGACCAGAGGTTATAGAAGACCCCTTGACCATTGATATGGACCTGGACAATCTTGTCAACCAAGGCTTGAAGGCAATCCCCAGAGCCTTTCTGACTCTTCATGGATCTCAACTACCGGTTGCGCCATTCGCAAAAATGTCACCTTTGACTTCCAACCTACCAACCCTCAGACAGATATCATGCCAACATGGAAGTGCGACATAACCATAAGAAGTGTTGACCTCATGAAGGAAAGCCTCCACTCTGACACATCTGATGAGGTCGCCATGCCAGCACGAATGCCAGCCTCTGAGAGGTAACCACCTCTGAATGCGCCTGTATCTACAATGCCAATGGCAAGTGTATGGGCATGCTCACTATAGACAGGCTCAAGACCCTGCTTGAAGCCTACAAAGCTTCCAAAAGGGCAGGCTTCCATGACACCATCCAGCCCCCTGTCCAGGATTCAGCAACTGAAGTTATGGGTTTGCTCTCTCGCCAAAAGGCTCAACAAAAAATCTTTTTGCACAGAGCAAAAAGGTTTTTAATTCAAACAAGTTTATTACTCCTTCCAGTATACGATCATCCCTGCAGAAATGGTGCATGGTCTCAGTGGAGAGGTACTCCAGCCCTCTTGACTTTGAAAATACCTACTTCAGTACAAACTGCCGGGACCAAGTTTTTGGGGCACACACAGATGCCCTCTCAGTGCGCTACACGGGCTTCTCCTTCTGCCATCCACCCCATAATGATGAAATAATGTTGAAACTCATGCGCCAAGCAGTACATTCCTCCCTCCAAAGCACATATCCAGTTGCCACTTTCATGCTTCTGCCCCACTGGAGAGGCTTCAGCTGCAACGCATATATGAGCTGGCTCAAACAAAAGTGCTTGCCAAATTCCCTGCAAGAAAAATCCAATTCCAAGCACCACAACACTGGTTTGATACCATACCCAATCCTACCCCACCTTCCTATCCTATGCAACTCATCGTCGTGTGGAACTCTAATGCCAGAGCATTACTAGATAACGCTAACAAAGACTGGTTCCAGTCCCTCCAGCAAGATGTAAAGCAAGACGCACCAGAGGCTACTTGGCTACCCTTGGATACTCCAAATCCAGTCACACCACTGCGCACACACCTTGCATCAAACAATTGGAAGCAGAAATTCCAATCACTCCCCCCTGACACTCATAGCTGCTCACACAAATGCCCTCAAGAAAGGGCAACATCCACCCCTGCCAACTTTAGAAAAATATTCACACCCAAAATCAAGGATTGGAGGGAAATGACCTACACTGATGGCAGTGTAATTAAACACAAAGATGACAATTCCCCACCGCTATCAGGTTCAGGTGATTACAAACCAGGAAGAGACGCTACTCAACCATCCCAACACTTGCAACTGCACATAAAACCCAATGGCCATGGGCCTACCAATACCATCACAAGGGCAGAACTCGTGGGTATCCTTGTGGCGCTCCAACACGAACAAACCAAAATTGCCACTGATGGTGCATCCTGCCTCTTTCAGATTTCAAATCAAACCCTTCATCCCATGCG
This sequence comes from Dunaliella primolecta, assembly GCA_914767535.2. Taxonomy (NCBI): domain Eukaryota; kingdom Viridiplantae; phylum Chlorophyta; class Chlorophyceae; order Chlamydomonadales; family Dunaliellaceae; genus Dunaliella; species Dunaliella primolecta. The sequence goes on along the minus strand of OU611755.1, from coordinate 6,174,148 downwards.
CATGAGGTATCACCTACATGCAGAGCTCATTTGTGCTATATTAAGCATATTAGAGCACTCCCGTCATCCTATTCATTTCTACAAAGTCAAAGCCCACTCTGGCGTCATTGGCAATGAGGGGGCTGACGCTTGTGCTCGCACCGCAGCCCTCTCTGACACAATAGACATTACGCTTCCGGATGCCAGGGACCCTTTCCACAATTTTTATTGGCTCTCATTAAAGACCACTTCCACACAAATTGATGGCAGGCACCGCTCCCACACTTTCCCGATACACTATCTCACCAACCTGAGCGACAAACTTAAAACACACATGCACAAGAAACACAGACTTGGCTCTGCTGACACCTCTGGCTACCACTACCAGAGATGGCAGAAGCTTAACGATGCCACACCATCCACAACCAACGCAAATACTGAAGCTCACAACCCAATCTCTCAGCTTGCAAACAAGGAAATCAGCAACTCCTTCTGGAAAAATCCAAAGATTACCCTTAAACAACAAATAAATCTCATGAAATATCGAACGGATAACCTGTACACACAGAGCCATGCCTTCAACTTTAACTTTTCCAGTTCTGATAGGTGCCCACTCTGTGCAAATACAGACAACATTTATCATGTTCTGCTTAGGTGTACCGACCCAACAATGAGTGGGATGCACACCAACAGACACCACACGGCCCTTAGTCTCTGTATAGAAGACCTCAGCAAAGGCCGTTTTGGCTCATCCCTCATTAGCATGGATGGCTGCAATCATGACAGACTTCTGGTTCAAGGCGTACAAGTCCCTGAAAACACCTCTCGAGCTATTCCAGACTGGGTTTTCCCAATTGGCGCTGCCTCACCTGCACGGCACCAAAGCCGCCCTGATGCTCTATTTGTGCGTCACATCCCAGGCAGACAAGCCCACCTTGATCCTACCAAGATCCCACCACAAGGTAGGGACATTTACCTTGTTGAACTTAAATTCTGCCCTGACACAAATCCCTTCATCACCTTAGAACGTGCACAAACTCAACACTCCCACATCATAAGCAGACTTAAAAACACGCAGCTTAAGAAACCCAAACAGGAATAAAAAAGTGACTTTGCACAACATCTTAGTTGGTGTTGGTGGCACGATTTACAACAACTATACAATTACACCTCTCATAAATTTGGGCCTGACCAAACAAAAAGCTGAATCAGTAGCCTCCCAGCTCAGGGACCATGCCATCCAAAGATTATCCACCATCATTAACACTAGACATGCACTTTGTTTTCAGGGAGCATCTGGGAGGGGGTTTGCTGGGCGCGCGGCGGCGGCAGAGGATGGGAGAAGGAGAGTCCGAGCGCTCAGGGGCATGGCAAGCAATCTCCCGGATCCCCATTAGTTCTGTCTCTTGCTCTCTCCTAGGCAAGTTTTGTCTAGTTTAGGTGGAAGGCCTCCTGGTGAGGCCTCTAAGTTTTGTTAAGGGTTCTTCCCTTAATGCACGCGGCCTTTGGCTTGCGTAGACTTTTCTTTTCTTTTCGTTACAAGACATGCTCCTAAAGGCATTGCTGATTTTCTTATCTACATGTGGTAACAGACTCTGATGAGTAGTAGCCTGTTTTGGAGTTGGCATATTCAAGTCTGTGTTTTGTATGCATATGAGATTTGAGAGCATTTTGAAGATTTGGGAGGTAGGTGATTTTAGGATTGGGTGTAGGAGCTGTGGATGTGGCAGCATTGTGTTCTTTTTTTTCTCCTTGGCTTACCAAAATGAACGAGGAAAAGGATTTCCACCAGGGCCTGCGCTAGGGATCCCGGTATCAGCCACATTATTATTGGCTTGGCTTGCTTGATATTTTGCAATAGCATCTGCACATTCGTTACCAACAATGCCAGCATGAGACTTTGCATTGTAGAAGCAAATTTTGATTCGTGAGTTGCTAATGATAGTAGATATGATTTTTTTTGATATTCCTTTGAATATGTTGTTTATGTACCTCAGGGTAAACTAGTTGTTTACGAATTTGATGAAGAGAGGTGAGACTATCTGAAGAAATGTGTAAAGAAGAGTGTGTGAAAAGGGGCACAGCTATGTAACCCTGCAAACCTGCTCCAGAACAAACATCCGAATTTTATAAAAAAAACCATTCTACTGCATTGAGAGCTTCAGAAGAAATACAACTAGTCACTGCCAGTGACTGTGGTCTACCCCCCCCCACACACACAAAATTGAAAAATTTTGGAGCACAGTTGATCCCTTTGCATGCAGCACAGCTTGACGCTCAAGCTATTCCTTTGCACATGAAAAAGCAATCTAGAGCCAAACCTGGAGCCAGGCGCTGCTGGCCATGCAGGAGGTCCCCGTCTTTCACTTGCATTCTTGGGGAGGGAACATTGCATGATGGAGGGACTCACGGCTCTCTTGAGCAAATGTGTCTCCTATTCCTTCATTGATGTCACTTACGGTAAGGAGAGTTTCCTTTGCCTACGCAGTTCTTTCTTCTTATTTTCTTTCTCACCCAAGGCTTGGGCCAACATGTCTTCTTGCTCAGTAAGGATAGTCACTTCTCTTTTCTGAGCTTCCTCTTCTGACAAGCAGACTCTGTTCCAAACTTCTTTATCGGGTAAAGACCAGTCAAATGTGATGTCTCCAGGAGTGAGGCAGGAAGATATTCAATGAACAGTGTAGGTCTAAATATGGTCAAGAGCGTCAAAGTTGAAATGAGGGGTTATAGCCAAAAAGAAATAGAGTTAAATTGAAACAAAAGAAAATAAATGAAACTAACATCTTCACCCTCTTTGAAATCCTCACTCTTCCACTCTGCTTCGCTCAAATGCATCTGACAGAAAGCACTCAAAAAGAAAAAGAATTTTATGTATATTCCAACCAGAGTTCCAAAAACAATGTGCCCTGCTTTCACCCAAACAAGGGGGTTCCCTTTTATTTTCAAAAGAATGCCACCAGACAGAAAGTAAACCTGCATTTGCATCTAAATCACAGTCTTTTGGGAATGTCAGCGAGACTGACGCTCAACAGGGGGCATCCTTGCCATCCCTTGCAGGGTAATGTACACGACGCTGGTTAAGACGGTAGCAGCTTTTGACTGTAGGTACCTACTTTTGCCAATACTTAACTGACAGGCAACCCTCTTGCGGCTGCCAGCATGCTCTCTTCAGCAAACATCATTACATACATACACTTGATACGCTGCTCGCTGAGACGCTAAGCGCGCTTCACGCTGCGCTGTGCCATATACATGGATGCAAGCTGGTCCGGTCCAGTAGCTTGCTCCACCGCCTTATCATCGCGCACCTTAATGAAGCGTGGAAAGCGCAGTGCAATGCCGCGATCAGTGTCAGGAACCAATCCCCTAGCTGCTGCGTGCACAGGGGAAAGCGTGAGGTCCGCCCCACGTACCTGCATGTGTGCATCCGTGGTCAAAGGCACATTACACATTGTTTGTTGGCAGGCTGGTTAACAAGCTTGACAGGGAAAAAGCATGAACACATGCTGTGCAGGATGGCCCAAGTACAGGCTGATCAAGCTGAACTCGTTGAACTTAAAGACCACGAGCCCTGTCCACTTACACCCTTGGACAAGGAATGGATATAAAGAGGACGCATGAAAGAAAGGAACTGCTTGAAAGAAGGGAGTGCCTGTACAGGCTCGGATGCACCAAAGCAAAACCATGTGCTTGCCTGAGCAAGGCTTACTCCTAGGCCTGTAAGCGCGGGTCTGAATAACACCTAGTGGATTATCGCAGGGGCCCCTCATTCCATGCTTGCTTTAGCACGTAGCACGGCTGGATGCAGAGCCGAGTCAGCACCAGCTTGCTTTATACCATGCACCTACACAAACACACACTACTCACCTCCCACACTTCAGTAGGTTCAAACCACACATCGCAGCACTCGCTGGTATCGTAATAGGCCTTGCGGCTTGGGATGGTGCGCGCCCCTAGCCTCTGTGTGGCATCCACATAAAAGGCATCCGTGAAGCCACTCATACAGCGGCACACGGACTGGAAGGTCTCAGCGGATGGGTCGTAGCAAGCCAGCAGGAAGGGGCTGAACCAGCCCACCTGTGAGAGGCGTGCATGCAGTGTGTGTGTGTGTGTGTGTGTGTGCGCGCGTGTGCGGGAGTGTGGGTGAGTATGTCTGTGTCCAGGGTGTGCCTGAGTGTCACATATGAAATATCCGAATATGACGAGGGGCTGTCAAAGCTTTAAATACACTGGTGTTACTTCGGCAGGCAGGCTTCTTCCTTCTCTCTCTTGTATATCTGAAATACAGCAATGGCACTCCCAGCATCGTCTGCCAACTCCCTCCTCATATCCATCCTCCTCCTGCCCACCTTCCTGCCATTTCCAAACCAAGCTTAACTTCCTTGCCACTCCCTTATTATGCTCACCTTCCTGCCATTCCCGTACCAGGCACCGATGGGCACCAGGTCCAAGGTGTCCTGCAGGTGGCACCAGGTGGCCTGACTCAATCAGTTGACAAAAGAGTTCTTTGGCTCAATCAGTTGACAAGGAGTTCTTTGGAAGCAAGCTCCAACAAGGTGTTCAACCAAACTTTCTATTCATTGATGAGACGCAGGGGCATGTTCACATCATCCAAAGCTGATGGGCCAGTTCTGAGTAAGCAAGCATATAATTGACCATAAAGTTGCCACTGCAGGGCCATTGGCACACACTTAAACGGTGTTTATACTTATTCATACTGCTCAAGGTCTCAACGCTTGTGATTGACTATGCATTGACTGGGAAGTTTTATTGTCACAGTCCAGCTGAATGCCAAAATTTGTGGTCGTGCCAAACATTGGTCATTTTTGCTTTGATCAGCAACAAAAACATTAGCAGTTCATGAATAAGAAACTTTTAACTCTGGTCTGCCTGCCAAGTATCAGCTTTTCCAAGATAACAAGTAGCATCGGGTCATGTCCAAGATAACGAGTAGCACCAGGTCCACCAAGATAACAAGTAGCACCTGCAGGCCCTGGATGTAGTCCTTCTTCAGCTTTACCCATGAGTCGCTCCGCTTCGAGGGCTCGTACGGACCGTCCAGCCGCTTGAGCATGAGGCCTGCAAAGAGGAGGGTGTTTCATCAAAATACCAAGCGCATCCTGAGGGTCACAAGCGTGTGCATCATGGCCGCCACTTGCATGCCCATTAGCTGTTAGCGCTGAGCATGAACAGGAACCACAATAAGCTGCACGCACATGAGTGCACTGCACAGTTTTTTGTCTGTGTCAAGAGATGTGATGGATGTCACTCAATGATGTGGTGATGGACTTGCCTATGCCAAAAGACTTCACCAGTATCTAGCCAGCTTTGCTTGATCCAGTACTTGCCGATGAACAGCAGAACAACCACACAGAGGCAAGAACAAACACCTGGCATGTGCTGATGCCAAGCCAAAAATATACCCCTAAGCCCTATGACACACCTCCTCCTTTGATTTTGAGGGAAAATGGGTGAAATGCAGGCAGTCATCCTGCTCGTCTGAGCATTGGATTTGGAACCACTCACACCCTTAGAAGTGATTAATAAGGAATAAGGCCTGAGGCCTGTTGTCCTCCTAAAAACACACGACATTTGCTTATCGTACACGTTTAAATGACAGACGCTTTAAATGCAGCTGCCCAGCCCCTCCACAATCTCAGTCTGTGCCCATGCATTTTACAGACTCCGTCTGTCCCAGGGATTTGGGACTGATGCACCTGCTGCAACTCACCTTCCGTGCCCGCGTCTATGGCCTCCATCATCAGCTGCGTCACAAATGGCTCCGCTTCCTCCACAGACAGCCGCGGTGGTTCTGTGGTGCTGCTGCTGACCGCCCGTGGGCCAGCAGACGAGCTGGGGGGATGCGCCACCTGCGCTGGCCCCCCTGACTGTGCATCATCTGCTTCCTCGCTGCCTGCGCTCCCTGCTGCCCTGGCTGCCGCCCCCATCAGGGATTGACAAAGGGGCACTGTGGAAGCAGATAGGCCTGCCACTGCCTTGTCTGCCCCAATGTGCTGAGAAGGTGGCACGCACACTTGTGGCGGTGGTGTGGGGTACCCTTGTGCTGTGCCTTGGCACACTGCAGCCTGCTCTGTGGACGCTGGCAGGGGCGTTGCCGGTACTGCTGCTTGCGGTGTTTGTCTCGCAGCTACTCTACTTGCAGTCGCAGCAGCTGCTGGGGCCACTGCCGTTGGTGCTCTGCATGACACAGCAGGGGCGCTCAACGCTGGTGCGTGTGAGGTTGATGCTGCAGGTGTTGGCCTGCTTTTAGCTTTTGCGGCGGATGGCGAGGATAATCCTGGCATGGGAGCCGCCCTTTCCTCACTCCCACTCTCACTCCCATCCCCTCCCACCCTGCTGCTGCCACTCTCATCCGCAGCCTCCTCATCACTGCCTGACTCGACCTCAAAGCGCGCAGCACTGGCGGCGCGTGGGCGTCTGGTTTTCATGGAGGCGGCTGAAACGGCGCCTGCTGCTGTGCTTGTGGTTTTGCTTTTGGAGGCAGGGCTGGGCTGTGAGGGGTCTGGCAGCACAGTGACCTCTGTGCTCTGAGCCATCTGCGTGTAAATGCATGCATGTTCACAGGAGTTGTTCCCCCTTTTGATGCCCATGCCTAGCGTCGTTGCTTTCCACATGCTTCCTCGTCTACATCATTTCAAACCGTGCTTCTGCAAGAATGGTAGACGCCACACTGAGACACTTGCTCTAAACATTGCCTCTAAACATCGCCTCAAAGTCATGTGATGCGCCTTTCGGCATTTTTGGTTGCCTCTCACTCTGAGCACACAACACACACACCAGGCATCCCCTGAAACACGGCCAACCATCTCCCTCACTGCTGCTTACCTGGATGTAGCCCTCCCGCATGTAAGGTAGAGCCGTCTGCATCAGCTCCCTCCTCCTGCTTAGTGGCTTGCCCATCGTGGTCGACCCGTCCAGGCATAGCAGGTCAAACAAGTATACGCACACAGAAAGCGTGACCTGTGACGCACGTGAAAACAGATGGAGTGGCATGGCTTAGCTTCCGATATGCTCGGTGGAAGCAACGGTGACCTGAAAGCACATGGCGTGAGAGTGGGATTTAAGCTTTCAGAAGGTGCCCTTCTGCGTCTGGCCACTGACATGGTGCTCTCAGTGATTAGGTGAGTGAGTGGCACCCAGGTATTTAAAAGGTGCCCGTCTGCACCTGGACACTCACACAGCGCCTCGGGCTACAGGTAGGCTGTCTGCCACACAGGTGGATCAGCGGGTGGAATTGGGAGCTGGATGATCAATAGCAACATTGAACACAAGTAGCACTGATGCGTGCACTGTTTGACACATTCCACACGCATTTGGAGCAAGTCCAGCAGAAAGCGTGCACTGTTGCATGCAAGGACTGTCCATGTGCTACCCTCAGAAATGATGGCTGCTGCGTTGCTGCTCAGCGCCTCCCTGGGCTTCTTGCCAGTCTCACTCAATGCCTAAAAAGGCAAGAAGTGCCAGTAGGTCTGCAGCTTTTTATTAAGCGCTTTTTCTCCTCACAATGCTCGCAAGGAGCGCAGCAAATTGAACAAGAAGGAAATACCGAGAAAGTAAGCATTCAAATCCACTCACAAAAACACACACAGAGCACACCTGGCTGGCATCCACACTGCCCCGCGCCCGCGTGGCCAGCTCTTGGAACGCCCTCATGCGCACCACACGCCCCGTGCTTGGCTCCCGCTCCACGCCTACAATTTCCGCATCGCACACCAGCGACCGCCCTGCCGCTGGCCTGTCTGCATTTGCTATTGCCGGACCTGCAGCACATTCAGCTTCCTCACAGGGAGGCACCCCAAACGTTGACCCTGCCTGGACACTCCTGTGCCCTGTGGGCTGAGCAGGCCCTGTATCACCCTGGGTACCATCAACATCCCCCCCTGTGTCACCCATCACAGACCGCTCAGCCTCCAGAAGCTCCAGAGGCTGCTGCTGCTGCTGCTGCTGCTGTTGGGGCAGCTGGTGGAGCATCAGCTGCTGCTGGCCGTGCTGCTGGTGGCTGTGTTGCTGCACCCCCGCTGCTTGCCTGATGAGGTTACACACGTCTGGGTATGCGCCTGTGCAGTCCTCCATGTTGCGCGAAAAGAGCTTGACCTGTGGATTAGCAGAGGGTCAACAGTCACTCATTTGCGCTCACTTTGACAGTTTTAACTGCTCGGTTGCTCAGCTGTTTCCTCTAGAGCAAGCATAACAAGCATAACAAAACACACGTTTTGAGTGGGTGAACTTTGCCAAGTAGAGGACAGGGATGAGGGAGCTTGGGCAACAGCCAAGATGTGTTTCCAGCTTCAAAACACTTTAACCTTTATGTCACATGAAATAACAGTAGCCACACACCCACTTTTGAAACCATACGTCCATCCATTGATCCATTGGGGATTCTTCCACACTTGAACAACAAACAAATGAATTGGACCAGAACAGAATGGAGACACCCATACAATTTTAAAAGGGTTCAGGAGGTAACAGGCTGCACGTTGCTGCACAGGAACTCAGGTTTTTGGAGGTTGCTGCTATGGGATGTGTGACCTTTCCTTACCTGAATCCTGGTTTTTCTTTTCCATTTTTACATAATTCCTGTATCTCTACAACCTGTCTCAGGCTTATTCATGGTCTGCTCCCCATAAACACCACAACGTATTGCACAAGAGCCTTAAGTCACCTGGCCGGTCGGCAGGAGATGGATTTGGGCGCGCCTGCCATCATACTTGTGCTCCAACAAAAGGCTGCCTGAGCCTCCCAGAATTTTTAAGGCTGCCTCCACGCTTTCCGCCACGCGCGCAAGCATGGGCTGCGCAGGCACACCTGCTACAAGCAGCACCCTGTATGCCAAGGCACGCGTACAAGACACCACAGGGTAATGCTCATGCAGCAAAACAAATGAATAATGCCATGCGTGCAAGCATGAAGTACGCAGAGACGCCTGTCCACAAACAGCACCCTGTATGCTGAGACACAACAAGCAACCGCTCATGCAGCAAACAGAAGAAGGACTGAGCTGATGCCGTGTGCGCAAGCATGGGCTGTGCAGGCGCGCCTGCCACATACAGCACCCTGTATGCCGAGGCATGTGTACAAGACATACAGCACCCTGTATGCCGAGGCATGTGTACAAGACAGGGCAAGGATATGCGCATGCAACAAGCACACATGAAGCTTGCATTGACATTGCTATTATTAGTGATTTACTGGATCTACTGGAAAGCAAGGTCATTTGAATACAGTCATAGTCAGGCAAGCCGTGGAGTCTGGGTCCAGCAGGCCGTGCACCTGCCAGCTCTCTGGCAAGGTGCACAAAGCATCAAAACGAAGGCAAGACCAGAAAATCTTTGAGCATCCCTCTCACTTGCCCACTTGCCCACTGTGTGTGACGCATATGCTCTTGTGCACCATTTGAGCCCTTTGACTCAAAGGCTTTGAGGCATATGCTGTGCACGCAGGCAGTGGTTGAACCACAGTGACACCTGTTGTGCATTCAACTCCACAGCAGTACCGTCACAGTCATATACGCACTTGTCTTTTAGCCCCTCAGGACCGTACTGCAGGAGCGCGCGCACAAGGACCTCGTAGCAGGGGCACACATGAAAAGCAGCAGCTGCAGCCGCAGCGGCCTGATCCATTTTAGCCTGGGGCCACAGAAAAGCATCGGGGAAGGGCTCAATACAGGCCTCTGGTGGAGATACGTGTGCTTACAAGCATGAAGCTAGGAGGGCAAGCATGATGTGACTGCTTTACACTCATTTGAAAACAGGCAAATTGGACAGACCGGCCTTGACAGCATCCGATTAGCAGCTTGCCAACATCACACCTGTTGCGCCTTAATGTTGACAGAGACGGTGTAAAAAAAGCACATCCAAAACATCAGCTCCTTGGGGAAGGGACATGCTGGAGCACGATTGCCCCAGGGATATGTACGCATTGACATCCATACACTCAGGTCCTAATGCCTCTTACCTTTGTTGCCCGTGCACCTCCCTCCCTCTCAGCCACGACAGCACGTGCCAAGGGGCCTATGACCGATCGCCAGTTTGCTCCAACTCGTAGGTTCTGCACTAATGTCCGCACCTGCACAGAAGCAGGCAGGTAAGGATGGCGTGCTTAGGTTGTTAGGTTGGAATGCCTTAGTGTTGTGGGGCAGCCTGGATGCTGTTCAAGCAGATGAGTATGGTTATCCACAGATATCCAGGGGCCTACTTGTCTGCCAGAGGCATGCAGCTCATTTCCACGTTACCACTTGGTCTTGGTTACCTTAGAGGACATGAGGGGTCAAGCAATGCCAAAGCGGGAGAAAGTTGGAGGGCAGGCTTTGCAAGGCAGCCCACATTTAAGTATAGCTTACCAGGTACTTGGTCTCGGAGTCTGTTCTGCAGGAGCGCATGAGCTTCTCAACAATGCCCTTGCGCCGCTGCGCTGCCCCACTGCCAGTCTGCACGCATGCATGTGTACAAAATCCATACATACGATCACTTGTTAGCAACTTTGAACTCATTTGGTGAAAGTCACCTCGGGGAGTGAACAGCACTACCATGTCGTACAATCACTTGTAAGCAATTTGCATATGCTGCTCTAACAACATGCACTGCTGTTGGAAAACAAAGGCTCAACGACAGTTCTTAGGCTGGAGCACACACAATCATTGCGATAATTGCAATTATTGAGGCAGGTCATGAATCAGTCCAATCATGAGGAAAAAAGTAAGTTGGTGTTTTCCATCAAAGGGGCAAGGTAGGAAAACAGCACTCCAGCAGGAAGATGTATCGAAATGAGAGATCCATTTTTGCTTGGCAGATTTTTCCATGCCATGGCACACTTAATCCAATAAAGGCCGAACAGCAGCATGCCTTTGTTTGTTGTTCAAGCCATGGAGTCATGGGTATTCCCACTTTTTCAGACATTTGCACCCCCTCGAGCGCAACCCCCCTCCCCATTTATGCAGACCATCCGTGCAGACTACCTATGCTGACATGCACACCTTCCTTGTGCACAAACCCCCTTCCCACATGTGCAGACGATCTGTGCAAATACTTGTGCAGACTTGCGCATTCCCCCTAAACACAGCCACCCACCCGACCTGTGCAGACTACCCGTGCAAATAACCTGTGCAGGCCACCTGTGCAAAGCACTCGCACCTGTACAGACATGCGTCTAAGCTCGCTGAGTACCCCTTGCAACGTGAGCGGAGGGGGGGTGCGCAGCATGGACTGGTTGCGACGACATGCCTGTGCATAACATCAAACCAAATGTGCTTTCCATCCTGGAAAGTGTGATACGTCACGAAGGGAGGGTTTTTCATAATCAATTGAGCTACATAAAAAAGGCATGCTCAAGAAGTACTGAAAAGGAGGCAGAGCATGCTGTCCTAACAATAAAGCTACTAGAAATGAAAAGAAGTCCAAAAAGCACGCCAAGAAATGGATTGAAGCCTAGCACACCTGAGCCACATCACCAATGTCCCCCATTTTGTTGTACATCTCGCTCATCTTTGTCCTGCTGACCCCAGTCACTGCTCCGAGAGCTGAGGACACCTGCAGATTGTACGGTGTTTCAAGATCATCGTGTTAGGCTCCAAGAAGACACAACCTCACCAAATCTTGTGGAATTTCCAACCCATTGTTATGCATCCACTTAACGTTGTGATTGCCCAACACTGAAAAAGACAGGCACAGACGAAGGTGCTGCTAAAACAACAGCACGTAAGTTAGAAGCTGTGCACTCGCAATAAGTCTCTACAGAGGCTGAGAAGAGGCCACGCAAGTCGCCAGATCAAACACCACGTGCGCCTTGAGGGGAGCAAACTGAGAAGATCATAAGCACTCGCGCTCTGCAGTTGGAGGGTTGGCTGTGAGGCCCGCGTACAAGATCAGCAAGACTCTCAAGGGTTCCCCAACAGCATGTTTCCTCAAACCTTTTCTAGGACAAGCAGCGACCCTCACCCACCGTGGAGCCCCCTATGTTGAGTTCCCCACCATGCTCATAAGCAGGTGAGATCCGGCCGGTCACTAAATACAGCGCAGCCACCAGGTCATTTACAGTAGAGGTCTGGTTCCCACCCAAAGCCAATAGGGACCTGTGTACCGCGTGCAGAAGGCATGCAGATGGAGCGCTGAAGGCGGATAGGCGGATAGATGGCATGCAGATGGAGTGCTGAAGGCAGACAGAAGGCATGCAGATGGAGTGCTGAGTGCAAACAGAAGGCATGCAGATGGAGTGCTGAAGGCGGACAGAAGGTATGCAGATGGAGCGCTGAAGGCGGATAGATGGCATGCAAATGGAGTGCTGAAGGCGGACAGAAGGCATGCAGATGGAGTGCTGAGTGCAAACAGAAGGCATGCAGATGGAGTGCTGAGTGCAAACAGAAGGCATGCGGCTCAGCTGACCAGGGGAGAGCCTCTCTGACAATGATACTGGCAGAGGAGCCAAGGTATTGGCCCCAAGGATGAAACATTCCTGCGACAGTGCTCCAAGGGAAGTGCCAGGCACGCACACAACTAACAACCGCAAACTACTGTAGAAACGCGTGCCTTGTGTGACAAGCCACAAGTATCAGCAGGCCTCTTGCCTTACTCTGGATGATTGTTTATAGGAATTGGCCAAATAGCTCAAGCAAGGAAGGGGCTGTGCAGCCTTGGTGAAGTGGTGCTCCTTTGGGAACCAGAAACAAACAGCTTGCTTGATCATTTGGAGACGAGGGTCAGAAGACTTTGGCAGAACAACCAAATGTTTTTCAAAGCATTCCTAAGCAATTCTGCAACAACCTGCCTCATGTGGCTCCTTATAACTGCTTGCTATAACAGACCACTTTTCCAGGCAGTCCAAGCAAGCCACTTGGCACGTTGTTGCAGACCTCTTTCCCCCCAGGCCCCACAGCAAAACAAGCCTCAGACTTTCAGCTACTGAGTGCTGCGCGACCCACCCACCGGAACATGTTTGTGAGAGCGTCTGCTATTGCCAGGCGCTTTGTGGTGGAATCGCAGGCGGCCAAGGTGTGGGCTAAATGGGCATACGGCACTACCTGCCCCTCTGACCAGCAAGCATGCTTCACCTGCACAGATGGTGGATGCTTGAGGTGAGTGGCAAGGTGTGTGTGTGTGTGTGTGTGTGTGCATCTGTGTGCGTGCGTGTATACGTGCGTATGCATGTTTTGTGTGTGTATGTGTGGCGTGCACGCGTATGTTGCGCATTGCAAGTGTGCATGTATGCATTTCCTCGTCAGAACCTCTTGATCACAGAGTTCTGCGGTCACTCACTGCCCACATAATAGAACCAGCAATGGTCCTTGGAATCATGCTGCACACCATGGCTTGTCTAGGGTTCAATGTCCTAAGCCTTCTGAGCAATGGCCCTACCGGATCATACTGGGCCACAGGAAGGAGCACGGCCTCTTTGTAGAACAGGGGACCGGGGTTCAGCTGCTGCTGCTGCTGCTGCTGCTGCTGCTGCTGTACCTGAGGCGGAGGTGCTGCATGCGGCTTTGAAGCGAGCTCCTCCTTTCGTTCAACCTGGTGCTCCTGAGCACACACGCCATCCTGTTCTGTGTGCTTTGATGTTTGCTGCCCTAATTGGCTCTTGTGCTGCTGCAGCGACCGGTCATGCTGAGGAAGCGCGGACCCCTGAGCGGGCTTGCACCTTCGGGGCTGGAAAAAAGTGGGAACTGCTGCAGCTGGAGCTGCGAGCCCATCAGCTGCTTGACTTCTGGGAGGAGGAGGCGCAGAGGCAGGCAGGTCAGTCTTGTGGGAGGGGGGGGACTCACTCAGGGGATGTGCATTTAAGGCTTGCTGGGGAGGAGGAGGTAGCTGCTGGGAGGCAGCAGCTCCTTCTGACTGGCCAGTGGCTTCTTCAGACTGACTGAATCCAGAATGGCCGGACGCTGGTGCTGGAGGAGGAGGCGAGGGTGGAGGCGTACGTAAATCAAACGTCTCTGTTGCTGTGCATGCCTGCGAGGGCTGCTGTTGTGGCTGCTGCTTGAAGAAGGAGGCAATCGATCTCTGCCCGCCCTGCTGCTGCTGCTGCTGCCTGCTCTTCTTAGGCATGCCCCCTCCTGTCAGGGACGCCTGCTTCCTCTTGCCTTGTCCCGCCTGCTTCCCACTCCCCCCTTGGCTCTGTGTCTGCTGCTGCGAGGGCCCTTGTTTCTGCTGCCCTTGCCTTCCCTGCCCCTGCTGCTGCTGCTGCTGCTGCCTTTTCAGTTGAGGCAGGCGGTTGTCATAATACATGTTGATGGCTGCACTGGCATCCCCCTTGGCGGCTTGCGTCAGGAGCTGCGCCTCCTCTGCTGTCACTTCATCCCCCAGCACAGAGCACACCTCCCACACCTCCCTGCTGAATTGGGGACCCCCTGCAACCGCTCCTTGCTGGGCGATCCCGCTCTGTGCCCCTGGCACACCTGTAGTGCCCCCACTGTGGTCACCCCTTTTCCTACTGCTGCCCTCCTTCCTAACTTGATCATCCTCACTGTCATCCTCCACAGCCCACACCTCCACCGCGCCTTTTTGTGTCTTCTGTGCTTCTGGGGGGCAATCCAGCTTTGGTCGCTTGCTCTCCGGCTCCTCCAGCTCCTGCTCTGGCAGCACAGATGGCGGCGCAGCTGGGTCCTGCTTGGTCTCCTTGCTGTCCTTCACTTCTTGCACCTCTTGCTCTGGATGCACAGGAGGTGGCACTGCTCGCTGCTGCTTGGAAGCGGCTCTTGCAGCAAACCCCTGAAGAGCATCGACATGTGGGCGGCTGCTTAGATGCTTAACATACCACATCGTCTCACACACACAAAGTATCACAGTGACAGGTGTAACACAGAGATTGCTGCAGCTTTCCAGCTTCCACCTTGAGCAGGAGGGCCTTTGAGTCTGTGTCGTCCACCAAGCTTTGGAAGTGATTCAGCATGGCATGCGCTGCCTTGTTGTCTACAGTGTCCTTCTCCACACCCACAGTTGGAACCACCTGTGCGCACGGTTGGCATGGCGCTCAGGTGAAGAAGCACAGTGCACCAGCGAGCGCAAACACAAGTAATTGAGCGGTGGAATGCTTGTCAGCTGCAGAAACTTTGACGTATGCACTTGCTGGCATGCTGAGTAGCATGCAACCAACTGAAGTGGTACATGCAACCAGGCCTTCTGACAGTTGGGGCTTTGTTGGGCCTTGTGGGGCTCAACAGCAACAGCTCAGCTTCCCCACCACGTTTTGCAAGATGCAACGCGAGTGCAGCACCCCCCCATGCTCTGCTTGCCCAGACAGCCTCTTGCTCTTGATCATTGGAACAACAAACACGAAAGCATGCAGGCACAATCAAGTCTATGCGCACAGGCATCATTCAGCCTGCGCACGTAGGCCTGATGAAGTCCACGCACCCAGCTACCAAACAAGCAGCGGCACGATACTAACCCCGTGAGCAACGAACAGCAGTGCCATTACTATAGTGAATCAGCAGTGACTGAACAGCAGTGATTGGTAAGAATGGGCCAAACCGCACCTGCTTGGGCCGCAACCACTTCACAAACTCAACCAGCTCGTTGTAGGAGGAGTGCTCAGAGTAGGGAACCAGGTGAATCAGGAGAGGGCCCTTGAAGCGGACAGGGAAGCCGTGGTCCAAATGCGGTGGCAGATGCTGCTGCTGCTGACCAGCACCGTCTTCATCTTCACCCTGTGTTGCTTCCTCCCTCGGACTGCCACTCCCCTTCCGGCCACCCCTGCTGTTCCTGCTGCCCCCGCTGCCGTTTGCATTGCCATTGGCTGCCTCGGCTTTGATGCGCATGGACTTGCTGATTTCATGCATCCATCCGGTGGGCACGAAGCCGATGACCTGGACACATGCGTCATAGAGAGCAACGACAGGTTCAGGCCTAGGGACAGCTCATATTCCAGATGAGCCTGGCAAAGGCTCCATGACATGATGGTGGGAGGAGGGACTCAGGTGATCCTTGCTCTCACACCAATGGAAGCTGCTTGGCGCATCAACATGTGCAGAGACTGGTGAGGATTCCTGGCTAAAAGACCCCTCGAATGCCTCTGTACTTTGCAAGTAGGTGCAACCAAAGTTGGTGCATTTTTAGCAAGAGCTGCCAGGTATGTCAGCACAGGTGCAGGAGCACCAGTGTTTTTTCCATACCTCATAGAGACACGCAGTTTACCGGCAGCCCGCACAGCATGCTCACTTTCATGTCTACATCCTTTGTTGTCGTCCTGTTTGAGCGAATAAAGAAGTCTAGGCTGTATTGCTCAGCATCCCTTCCTCTTCTCCCTATGGGCAAATAGATAGTCATGCCAATCCCCTAGTGCATGCACCCACCTCTTCCGCCTTGTATTGCTCCTTGAGCTCCTCCATATTTGTGAAGTTGGGTCGGAAGTAGGGCCATGTGTCGCCCTGAGCAGCACACAGCCATCAGAATGCAGTCGCACCAAAGTAAATGCACTGCATTTAGGTCGCAGCCGCAAGAAGGGCCATGTGCTGGTGTCGCCCTGAGCAGCACCTCTGATCACAAAGATGCATCCAGAAAAGATGAGGAGCACCAAGTCTGTCAAGCCTTTTTGCTTCAGCCAAGGTGAAGGTGTGCTTGGCAGATATTTCATACCAGGCGATACGCTAGCTTTGAGGCTATTCCCACAGACCGCGTGTTGAAAACACATGCACATGCAAGTCTTGCTCTGCTCCATGTAAAACCCAAGCACTCACCAAGACACCCCAGCTAGTGACGTGAATCGGCGTCTCCTCGGGGGCGCCTGTGAACACTTTTTCCAGCTCGTCAGATGAAAAGAAGCAGCCCAGCACCCCTCGCTTCCGATCATCGGCATATATGCGCAGTCCTGTGCGGCGGTGCACCTGCAGACGGATTTATGTCAAGGCCATGCCATGGTGATGGACTGGAAGAGAGTGGGATTTTTGAGGGCTGACGCAGAGCTCCACACAATGTGTTCCAAGTAGTGACTGTAAACAAGGCTTGCGCAAGACAAGCCTTGGCTGGGGAGTCCAGCAAGAACAAACGCGCGCATAAGCATCCCTTCATCCAGCTCCATGCTATCAGAACATGGACACACACACACACAAAAGCACGTGTACACCCCTGCTTGAGAAATGGAGCTTCACAGACGTGCAGCTGTGCTTATGGAGGTAGGAACACCAGCCACGGCAATGTGCCACTTGCGAACCACCCATGCCCTGCCACTTGCCTCAAGCAGGATCTTTTCTTTGCCAATGACGTAAGTGGAGATGAGGAAGAGTTGAGCGTGGCCTTGAAATGCGGGCGGGCTGTGAGAGGCTTGAGCATGTTGCTTGGGAGAAGGAGTCGCAGGTCCTGAGCCTGGAGAATCGTCATGCTGCAGCTGCTCTTGCTGGTCATGTCCTTGCAGGTGCCCATGTCCATGCTGGAGCTGTTCATGTCCTTGGGTGTGCCCATCTTCTTGTTGCTGCTGCTGCTGCTGCTGCTGCTGGCCTTGCCGCTGCTCATGTCCTTGGCGGTGCCCACCTTCTTGCTGGTGCCGTTCTTGTCCTTGGGTGTGCCCATCTTGTTGCTGCTGCTGCTGCTGCTGGCCTTGCCGCTGCTCATGTCCTTGGTGGTGCCCACCTTCTTGCTGCTGCTGGCCTTGCTGTTCCTGCAGCCGTGCACCTGCGCTTTCCATGCGTGCATCGTTTCCCCCAGAGTCCTGGCTCTCAACCCGTATACCTCTATGATGCTCTGGACCTCCTGCACCCCCCTCCTCACAATCTGCCTTGCCCTTCGCATTTCTGCTGCTGCTGCTGCTGCTGCTGCATTTCAGTTTTGTCTGGGCCCTGCTAAGAAGGCTGCGTCCGATTGTCTCTGCCACGTACTGCACAGACACCTCCTGCATTATTGAAGTGGAGGACATGGGCATAACCGACAGTGATTGGGGCTGTTGTTGCTGCAGAACAAGCCGGATAGACAAAGTTACATAATCACACGTATAGCACAGCAGCAATGCTCCTTTCACATTGGTGCTTGCTGCAAATGAGCATGATTACAGTAAGGCTCCACATCACCTCCTTTGCCGCCATATTATGTTGAGGATTGGCCTGCGCCTATATTCAACCCCTTCTCAATTTTGGCATGTATGAGCCAATTACTGGCCATAAGGACATTGTTCAGGTCTAATTACTGTTTAGTTGGAAATGATATGGTACAAATGATCCAATGAAGAAAGCAGCCTTAAGGAGTGTGCAATTTGTAAAACACACCAACAAATAAAACGCGCTGCCGCACACTGTAACAAGGATAGGTGGGCTGCAGCAGGCATTTTGCAGTGATATCTGCTAGCAAAACCAGTTGGATACAACTTTCATGAGCATTAACGGTTGAATCTAAGCACACCTGAGGGGGGAATGTGTAGCGCTCCTTGCAATAAGTCGTGTCCAGAAACACAGCATCTGCCCCTCTGAATTGCTGGAACAGGGGATCCTCCAGGTATGCCGCTGAGTAGCGCATATCCCCGCAATGGATATACCTATATCAGACAGAATAATGAAATGGCACGCAGGTAATGATTAAGCAGAACTGAGGTTTCCATGGAGGTGGCAGCAGAGCTTGTTGATGTACTGAAGACATGCAATGCAGTACCCAGTGATGTGCTCCAGTTGAGGAAGGAGGCTTTGCTTAGCAATATGGGTGCTAAGCTCGGGCACTGTGCTCTCTTTTTGTTGAAGTTATTATCGACTAAACATAAATGGTTTCTTTCATCAATTTTCATCCATCAACAAAACCTGCATCCATGATCCAAAGAAGGACTTGTTGACCATGCACATCAGGCAGCTCAAAGCTGATGAAGTCAAGGCAATCAACCTAGTGTGCTGTCTGTGCGAGGCGTGAGCACTGGATGGCAAATGCTTTTCTGTATCAGCACCAACTTTCGCATAGCAAAAGGCCCACCTCTTCCCGTTGGGCAGGCGAAAAAGAAAGATTACTGCACCAGGACAGTGGTTGGCATCGATAAGGGTTACCTCAACGCCTGCAGACCATGCAAGGGAAAACGGGGCGATGATTGTTACACATGTCTGATACAAAGTATGACCCTTTGCCATTACCTGCTCAAATCCCAACTCGAGTCTTTGGGTGGTGTTTGAGGCAACCCCCATGGTTTCAACATCAATTGCTTTAGTTCCTGCTATATGGGCCTCTTCTTCTATATTAAGCCATTAGCAGCTAATAGCTAATGGATACGAGTGCAAAGAAAGAGAGAGAAAAGGATATGCCGGCCAAAAAGGCTGCGTGCATTACAAATGCACCTCACAGCAGCAGCTGATCTGAATAGCAGCATCATTCATTGCAGCAGCATCCATGTACAGCTGCTTACCATGAATATGGTGGGGCGTCCGAAGTGCGAGTGGGCGCAAGTACTCTGACTTCACACCCAGTATGTGTTGGATTAGGTTGGCAGTGATGGGGCTGCAGAAAATGAGGCCCGCACTCCAGCGGTCAGTGATGCCCGAGTAGTGATCTGCCCAGGCACAGAGAGAAGCAGCAGCAGCAGCAGCAATAGCTTTATATTGATCAAGACCACTATCAAGATAAAAAGGGAGCACAATATGCAGTGGTGGACTAGGGGAGAGTAGAGGTCGGAGGGATCTGGACTTTGAGAGGCAACATGTAACTGATGCAGAGGACATTTTGGATGTTTTCCTCGGCAAAAGTTGCTAGAAGGCAAGCTCCAAACTTGCTTGCAGAGGACACTGCTAGTGCATGAAGTCACGATGGCACAAGCGGATTTATCCTTGATATCCATTGGCTGTGACTTGGCTTTGGGAGGGTGCCTGTCACATGTGGCTCATGTGGGAAGTGCACCCTAGCAATCAGTGTCAATTCACACATGCACACATACATACATACACACACGCACGTACACCACTCTTCTACTTTTCCTGCCACTCTCGTGGGAGTTACACAGCAGTACATTGACGCAACCGTCACCTGAATGTGCATGGCTGAGGAAATAGGCACGCACGGAAGGAAGCTGGAATCCCGATCGGAAGGCGTCAACAGTGAAACCTTTGGGCACAGCACGTGAATTGAAAAGTGCAATGTGTGTGTGTGCGTGTATACATACATGTGTGTACGTGTGTTTATGTATGTTTGTGTGTGTAAGTTTGTGTGTGTGCGTTTATATGTATGCATGTGTGTGTGTGTGTGTGTGTGTGTGTGTGTGTGTGTGTGTGTGTGTGTGTGTGTGTGTGTGTGTGTGTGTGTGTGTGTGTGTGTGTGTGTGTTTTCTCACACGCGTGCTCATCTACACATTTCCTCCGAGACAGTGGCAGTTTACCTGTCCCTGGGATACATTTATGTGGTGGAATCTTGCCCTTTCCTTGACCTGTGGGCTTGTTGCCATTCGTGGCCATGGCGTTTTGAGGCACACCTCACATTTTCCAGCAATAAGGTAAAGAAAATTTCACATGGGTTTGACTTAAAAAATTTTAATAACTACCGGTACTCTAGTTTGCAATCTGGGGGTCGCCTGGCCGTCCCAGAGTGGTCACAGAGCTCATAGACTTTCATTGAAAATTTTGATTCCACCATGCCTCAAAAACCGTTGGTAAAGAACAAGAAGATCGATAAGAAGCAACAGGCGGCCAACAGGCACGGAAAGACGCCCAGGACCAAGAAAGGTTTGGAGCATCTTGTTACTCCATCCTAATGAGAGGTTATCTTCAGAGGTATTGAAAGTGCTGGCTTATCCTGGCGGATGCTTTGCAATGCAATGCTTTGCAATGCTTTGCAATGCAGGCAACTGGGACTTGGCGCCAAAGAAGCCAAAAGAGTTGGCAGCCTTCAAAGAAAATAAAGTGCGTGCGTGCGTGTGTGTGTGTTTGTGTGTGTGTGTGTGTATGTGTGTGTGCATGTTGGAGTGCAAGAATGCTCTTCTTCATGCAAGCGTCCACTTACTACTTTGTAAGCGTACAACATACAAGATACGCCGTAGAAGTTACGGAGTGCAAGAGAAATGGAGGCAATCCTTTCAATAGATGGTGAATTTCAGAAAGAGGGGAGAGCGACTCAGCCATGGAAAAATTGGCTTTTGTGCTCCTCCTGTTACTACTAATTCATACATCCTTGGAGGCTTCTCGCATGCATCTATTTCATGGCAGCATGCTCTCTCACTCATTTGCTTGCCTTTCGATTGTGTATGAACATTTGAACGAAAAGGTCTTAGCCTCCACACACTTGGGCAAGTCATCTCTTACCACATGGTAAAAGCTCTCAGAACCTATTTTGCAATTTTAAGCTAAGCTGTTTAAAGCCTGTGGGGAGTGTCCCACTGCCTGCATAATTTTTGTTTTGTTTAAAGCCTGTGTCACCAGCACAAACAACACTCTGCAGATTCTACCTCATATCTGCGATGCCCTAAAAATTTGAATTGCGCAGGAGATCACGAAGGCCATCAATGCAGGCAATGAGTCTACATTTGCTGCCAAGGCACAAAATGCTGGAGGCAAATTGAAATCGGTGGGTGGACACAGCATCACATTGGAGTCTGTGTGATTGCATGTAAATGAAACGTAACTTCACAACATCGTTTAAAACCCTTTAGTTCTTGGGAAAATTTAAAGAATACAAATAAAGGCAGATTTTAAAGACAGTGCCCTGCTGATGTATTTGCATGTTTGGTCATAGGTAGCCTTGTGTGCTTATGGCTTTTTGCATGGCCCCTTAGAATGTAAAGTCCCAAAGTCTGAAGCCCCCCTCACAGAACATGCCATATGTCTGATCCTGCTGTGTTTACATTACGTTGTATTGGCAATCCCAATGCCGAGTTGTTAATTCCCGTACCTGCAGCTGAAGGCCCCGCTGCCAGTGAATGCACCAAAGGGAGCAGAGAAGAAAAGAAGTGGAGCAAAAGCGAAAGAGGCTGCTGGGCAAGAGTAATGGCTCTGCCCTGTCCAATTCCTTTTTGTACATAGCTCATTAATCTCTTGAGCAATATATTTTTGAACCAACTGGTTCAATCGTCTACTATTCCTCATAAATTTCCACGGACTGAAGTACTCCCATGGTTAGAAATGCTTAATCCTTTGTATATCATTCTCACCTTCTGTGACATATTTGCTTTCAATGGCTGGGCATAAATGCTGCTCACTTTTTTCTTGTTCTTTTTTTTCTACTTTTTGGGGGGCATGCTGGGCTCTCGGGGCCTTGCAGCAGAACCTGCAACATGCAATGAGTAAGAAGAACGGGAAGGAAGGACAAATGAACATCCAAGTAGACAGCAGAATCAACACCCTTTTACAATTAAGAGAAGAGGTCCCCTGGGATAAATGTGCTGATAAGATAAGGTTACATCACTTTATCCGACTACAAGGGCAGCTGAGCTTAAACACTGAGGCCTATAATCAGACCTGGCCAACTAAATTCTCAGCTCTTGAATTTGCTGGGGAAATTTTGAAAACATAACTTTTCATGTTGAACACTCCCCACAGCAACTAGGGAAAAGAGGGTATCTAAGGCAGAGGCACCGTATATCCCCTCCACCCAGAAAGAAAGAAAAGAGTTACAAGAGTTACAACTCTTGTAACTCTCGAAAGAAAGAAAAGAAATTGTACGCAGGCAGTGAAAACATTCCCCACATCAATTAAAAAGAAGAAAATACCTAGGGTCTTCTCTTCCAGAGAATAAGAAAGAATTGGGAGAGGACAATTGGAATCAGGAGGGTGACAAGCAAGATCCTGTGCCTGACCTTGGAGATGACTCTTGGAGAGCTGAAGGAAGTCTGCTCAAGAGCGCGTCTGGTGCTAGCAAGTTTAGTAGCGTTCTGGACAGAACGAGCAAGATTTACAGATTTACAGATTTGAATGGGGAGACCTTCAGCCAGACTGTTCAGTTGATCGGCCTGTGACTGGTCCTTGCCAGTCAACATGATTACCATGAGCTCAGAAACAACCGAAAAAAGCTTATTGTTGTGTTACAAGGGGAAATCACATGCAGCCTGTGCACTGACTTGTTGCAAATGAAATTGCTCAATTGAAAAATCACCAGAGAAACAATTAAACAGGTAAGCACACTTTCTCCTCAAAGCACAAATGAATGAACGAGAAGCTTCAGAGCAAGCTTGGTGGCTTTATGAGTGTCAAGACCATTTGGCTCTTTAAGGCGCTCCAAGGCGTGAGGGGTGTAGATTGCTCCGCCCACACCTAACAAAATAGTAGGGAGGGGAGCTTGAGCTGAGGCCCCTCGAAAAGAAAAGAAAACTAGAAAAGAAAAAGAAAAACTACGTAGGCAGAGGAAACTCTCCCTACATCAATGTAGGAAAGGGAGACACATTGGCTCTGAAGGGCCATGGGTCCCCTCCACCACAAAGCTACAAAACAAGGGTTACAAGGGTTACAAGGGAAAAAGGCCTCAGTCAAGACGTGACTGCTAGCCTGTACATAAATACACATGAGATCATGAAGGAAAAAAGGAAGTCTGTTATTATCCTGGTTTAAAAAATATTAACATCCTGGGAATTCACATGGTGAATGGTACCTAGACAGGGCATGCTATGGGAGACGTGGAGATCATCATGATGTAGAAAAGAGAAGTTAAGCTCAAGAAGTGAAGCATACTTCTGACGGAGAGAGCAGACCTGGGGATTGGAACATCTGAACAGCACATGTTTTTCATCTTGTACGTCATCAGAATCATAGATATCACAGACTGGAGAAGTACTATTGGACCAAACAGCCTGTTCAACTTGAATACATGTATTTAGGCAGAGTATAAGGAGGGTGAATGGCATGAGCAGCTCTGACAGGAAATGTGCACCATTGATGATATGTCAGCCGCTTACTGCTGCTTACTCTGGGATCACGAGTTGTGAATTGATTCCAGTAGCTAAGGTGTCTAGTTCTTAGGTCCACCACAAATTGACTGAGGTTCACAGGCTCACAAGCTAAAATTTGACGTCTCATTAGGTCCGAGTGTGCCAGACCATCCAGCGCAGACAAGAGGTGTGATGTCCAACAAGAGTCAGCTCTGGAGCTAAGGCTGATGTCTGCGTGGAGAACCTTTTTAAGGAGGAGACTGTTGCACTTAGTAAGCGAGTTGTAAAAACGCATAGTGGCACGAAACCAATTGAACTGAAAAGGTTCCATGCCACATTCTTGTAAAATGCTCTAAGATGGTGTTGTTGATTTCACCCCAAGAAGGTTCCTCAAAACGTTCAGAATCCACCTCTGTAGCTGATTGTCCATTTCTGTGCCTTGTCGTAAGTAAGGAGTGGCCCATATCTGGCTGGCATAAATTCCTGCTGGGATAGCATATGTTTTCAAAAGCCAGATGAACGCATGCAGCCAATTTGTGAGATTGTGTTCGTTAGCCAAGGTCTTAACACGATAAGTCCCTGCTATACATGGTTTCAGAGCAGCCTCAACAGCAGTAGAAAGGTCGAGACGCTTGTCACAGACCATACCCAGATATTTGAAAGAATCAGTGAAAGAATCAAAGCTACAAAACAGAAAGTAACAACAGGTCTATGAATATTTACATTGGAAGGCATGCTTACTATTGCTGAACTACTTGCAATTCAAACTTCATGCCTTTTGTCTGTCACGTTCAATCATGGTTATTGCTGAATCACCGCAGAGCCAAGTGTGTGAGACATGACCTGTATTTGAGTGGGATTCTTTTATTGGATGCTCCCTCTTATTCAACCTTCTATTCCACCTCTCATTGAGGTTTGACTCTTTTTCTATTATCCCTGGCCTTGTGCCAGGGGTGCCTGTCCCTGATGCAACGCAAACCTGGCCCAGGTTTGCGGGTGCAAGTTGGTCCAGGCTCTGAAATCCTCTGTGTGCTGCAGCCAAGCCAGCACTGTTCTGCAGAAAGACCAGAAGAAAGAGCAGCTCAGTTAGGGACATGCTGAGGAGCAGAATGGCCCTTGTTGCGTGGTTATTGGCAACTTTGGGTATGTTGACGTGTGGTAGCCCCGCGTGGACAGCACATACACCATCCAGGGATAACAGAAACAGAGCCAAAACTCTATGGAAAGTGGAACAGAAGGTTGTCCTGCCTGAAAATAAAGAAAAGAATGAAAAAGAAAAAGAAAACTACGTAGGCAGGGAAAACTTTCCCTACATCAATTAAGGAAAAGGAGACACATCGGCCCAGAAAAGCCGTGAGTCCCCTCCACCACAAAGCTACAAGATAGAATTTGCCATTTGCAGTGCAAATGGGGATCTGGAGGGTTACTGGAAACACCCGGCTCCAGAACCTGGGTGTGAGAAGCATTTGTGTTTTCAACAGCACTGTCATGCTGAATCACCGTTACTGCACATTTGCTGTTCTACAAGCAGGTGATACAAGCAGGTAATACACCTAGTGGTAACAAGCTTGTAGGCATACATAACAGAAAGGCATGGAGTTTGCGAGCAAGTTTTATGGCACGTTGGTGGTCAAGTCCCAGTTGCTTAAACTGGTTATGATTATAATTAATTAAGGGTACTCTCAGTGTAACAGGCCCCACCAACCGTTGTATGACACCCAGAAGGATGGTGTGTAGCGTGACAGCTTTTCCACTTATATTCTTGCATAGATCTGCATGCTGTCATTGTGCCGTCTCCAACTGCTGTCCAGGTCTCGTGTCTTCACACTATTCAATCTCCATCAAATGTTCATGCCACTGGTTCACACTCAGTTGACACCATCCCAGTGTGGTTGTCTAATGCGGGTAGTTGTGTTGGACCTGTGTGGGGTGCTGTGCCTACTGCGTAACACATGGTGTGACTCAGTACTCGGAGGAGGAGGAGGAGGAGAAGGAGGAAGAAGAAGGAGTGGATTTGGCACTATGAGGAGTAGTCAGTATAACATTAGGATGACTAGATGTGAGTCTAGATCTCTTAGGAAAATTACAAGGAAAGAGGTAAGGGGGTATTATCCTGTTTGATGCATGTGCAGGGATTTGGAGGTTGTGTTGCGCCAATCTATCATTACTCCTACGTCTGTGTTTTGGTGTGGGAGACTCACGGCTCTTTGAGCCAATGTGTCTCCTTCTCCTTAATTGATGTAGGGAGTGTTCTCACTGCCTACGTGGTTTTTCCTTTTTTCATTTCTTTTTCTTTATGTTGGCCAAGCCTGCTCCCCAAGGGCTTCTACTTAGAGCTTTGATAATAACTCTTCCATCAACACTGTGGCGTTCAGTTTTCATGCTGGAGATGATATGACAGCCTGAGAGCATGTGGAGTGCTCTATTTAAAGGATGAAAGCCTGGGAGAGGGCATAATGGGTTAGAAAGGAAAAACTACGTAGGTAGAGGAAACTCTCCCTACATCAGTTGAGGAAAAGGAAACACATTGGCTCAGAAGAGCCGTGAGTCCCCTCCACCACGAAGCTACAAAAAGAGCACCCTATTGGGGATCTGGAGGGTTATTGGAAGCGCCCGGCTCCATAACCTGGCTGCAAGAAGTATTCTTGTTTTCAATAGCACGCTTAGTGGTAATAAGCTTGTTGGCATACATGACAGAATGGGCATGAAGTTTGCGAGCGAGTTTATTGGCGCGTTGGTGGTCAAGTCCCAATTGTTTAAACCGGTTAAGGGTGTGCTCTGTATAGCAGGTCCCACCGACATCCAAAAGGATGGTGTGGAGAGTCACAACTTTTGCATTAATGCGTTTGCAGAGGTCTGCATGCTGCCGCTGTGCCGCCTCCAACTGCTGTCCAGGCCTCGTGTCTTCACAGTACTTAATTTCAATCAAGTGCACAGTACTTAATTTCAATCAAGTGCTGGTTCACAATCAGTTGGTGGGGTTGCCTCACGCGGTTGGCTGTTGTGGTCCTCAGTGTGGGTTTGTGTCTGCTGCGCAACGCATGATGGTGTGAGCAGGAGGTATAAGGAGAAGAAGGAGTGGGTTTGACTTTTTAGGGAGTAATCAGTATAGCATCAGGACGGCTGGAAGTGAGTCTAGATCTCTTAGAAAAATGTCTTGGAAAGAGGTAAGGGGGTATAATTCTGTTTGATGCATGTGCAGGGATTTGAAGGTTGTGCTGGGCCAACCTATCACCACTCCCAATGTCCATGTTAACCAAACCTGCTCCCCAGGGGCTTTTGCTAAGAGCTTTGATGACCATTCTTCCAGCCACATTGTGGCGTTCAGTCTTCATGCTGGAGATGATATGATTTTGGCAGCCTGAAAGCATGTGGAGTGCGCTGTCTAATTGATGACAGCCTGGGAGAGGGCATAGTGGGTCAGTAGACCTTTTGAAACGAACCGCATGTTTTTGGTTATAGAGGGTGCCAGTGCGAAATTGTAAGATGGTGCGCTTCATGGGTGTGGATATACAGGACATGTTCCTAAAGGCATTGCTGATTTTCTTATCTACATGTGGTAACAAACTCTGATAATATGAGTAGTAGCCTGTTTTGGAGTTGGCATATCCAAGTCTGTGTTTTGTATGCATATGAGACTTGAGAGCATTTTGAAGATCGGGGAGGTAGGTGATTTTAGGATTGGGTGTACGAGCTGTGGATGTGCCAGCATTGTATTCTTTTTTTCCTCTTTGGCTAACCAAAATATATGAGAAAAAGGATTTCCGCCGGGGCCTGCGCTAGGGATCCCGGTATCAGCCACGTCATTATTGGCTTGGCTTGCTTGATATTTAACAATAGCATCTGCACATTCGTTACCAGCAATGCCAGCATGAGATTTTACTTTGTAGAAACAAATATTGGTTTGTGAGTTGCTAATGAGGGTAGATATGGTTTTTAGGACATCCCCTTGAATATGTTGTTTGTGCTTCTCTGGGTAAATAAGCTGTTTATGTATTTGATGAAGAGAGGTGAGACTGTCTGAAGCAATATGTGAATAAGAGTGCGTGATCTTATGAAGCAAACCACATATTTTTGGAAAGAAAAGAAACGAAAAAATACGTAGGCAGAGAAAACTCTCCCTACATCAATTAAGGAAAAGGAGACACATTGGCTCAAAAGAGCCGTGAGTCCCCTCCACCACGAAGACTACAAAAAGAATATCCTAATGGGGATCTGGAGGGTTATTGGAAGCACCCGGCTCCACAACCTGGCTGCGAGAAGTATTATTGCTTTCAATAACACGCCTAGTGGTAACAAGCTTGTTGGCATACATGACAGAATGGGCATGAAGTTTGCGAGCAAGTTTATTGGCGCGTTGGTGGTCAAGTCCCAGTTGTTTAAACTGGTTAAGGGTGTGCTCAGTGTAGCAGGTCCCACCAACACCCAAAAGGATGGTGTGGAGAGTCACAAATTTTGCATTAATGAGTTTGCAGAGGTCTGCATGCTGCCGCTGTGCCGCCTCCAACTGCTGTCCAGGCCTCGTGTCTTCACAGTACTTGATATTTTTGGTTGTAGAGGGTGCCTGTGTGATATTGTAAGATGTTGCGCTTCATAGGTGAGGATACAGAAGGCATCTTTCTGAAGGCATTGCTGATTCCCTTTTCAATATGAGGCAATAGGCTCTGATATTAGGAGTAGTAGCCTGTTTTGGAGTTGGCATATCCAAACCTGTATTTTGTATGAATGTGAGACTTGAGAGCACTTTGAAGATTGGGGAGGTAGGTGATTTTAGGATTGGGTGCAGGAGCTGAGGATGTGCCGGCAGTATGTTATCTTTTCTCCTCCTCGGCTAACCAAAATGAATAAGAAAATGGATTTCTGCCGGGGCCTGCGCCAGGGATCCTGAACAATGAAAAACATAGGAAAACTCAAATCGTCAATGTGAAAGATCTGGTGGGGTGATTTTTCTGCAAGGAAGGCCCCATGTTGTAGTTTGCTCTCCAGACATAAGGCCTGGCTTAGCTGTTGAGGAGGTAAAACCCGACTCAGAGCGTTTGCCTGCGTACACTCGTCTCTGACAGAAGTCCTCATCTGTGGTAAGAGTATGCGCTAAAAATAACTTGGCGAGCGTGAACTTTGCATGGACTAGAATGCAAATGGACAAGACCTGTCTGCTGGATTTTGGATAAACATGGTGCAATAGTAACATTGTGCAGGCAGGCAGTTGAGAGTTACAAGTTTATGCACACCAGCTTGGTGCACTTGCAGCTGCATTCCATGTAAGCCTGGAATTTGTCGCCACAGGTTTGGCAGGGCTTGCTGCCATAGGGAGGAGTCCTGGCCTAGAAGTCTAGAAGTCCTAAACTTGATCAAGAAAACCAAACGCAAGCTTGTATGCCTAAGTAAACACCTGCGTATGCCCAGGAGTGGGGCAGCCATTAATATTGATCAAACATCCAGCCAAAGAATCAGCCCATAACGGAAAGACCAGCAAGAGTTTTATTTAAAGCCTCATGCACACATGCGCATGCGCACGCATACGCGCGCGCGCGCACACACACACACACACACAGACACACACACAGACACACACAAACAAACACACAAACACACACACAATTGCGCACAAATGTTGTCGAATTAACATGCGATATACCTGGTAAATTAATTTTTAGTTGTGAGATTTTGTCATTCTGTCAACAGGAAAGCTGAAAGAAACTAAACTTTGGCTTCACTGGATCAGTCAATGATTCAACCTGTAGGTTCCCTCCAATAATCTTATTTAGTTGAAAAAGAAATTATAGGTAACAATAGAACAATAAAAGGAGAAAAAGACACTTGAAGGAAGTTGTGGGGATGGCGCACCTGGCGCACTACGAGGCTCATGGAGTGTTCAGAAACAAGGTGAGTAAGTGCTATGGAAGTAATCTAAGCATGTTCGTGACTTGACGTTTTGACGGGAGTCTTCGACACTCACAGATGGAGGTCCAGCCCAAGCCCAGCACAAGTGGATGCGATTTCTCCAGGATAAATAGAAGACTTTGCACCGTCTGCACGACAAAACAGCGTAGGAGGATTTCGCTTGCGGTTACAAGGGATACTTTTCCTCCAGCAACCTTTGTGCAGGTATATGGAAACGTAATTGCAATATCACGCGCGCGCACACACACACACACACACGTGCGCGCGCGCGCGCGTGCGCTCTCTTGCGTATGCGTGGATGTGTTTTATGGGTTTTTTGGATTACAGACTCCTGCTGCATAGAAGCATAGATGCACTCTGCATGACAGAAAAGGTTTCAAGAAAAACTTAATTGGTTTTCAGAAAAGCACACGAGCTGCAGTTGCTGCGTTTGATTCAGGATGATGTCCTAGTTCACAAAGCTCCCGTGAGAATACCAAGCTGCCAACTTAATTTAATTTTCAACTGCCCCAGCAACTGCAACTGTCACTACAATCTGCTACAGTCCGATGAATGCATGGAATATAAGCGCTTATGATACACCAGGGAGTTCAAGGAAGCACTGGATTTTCATGTATGCTTGCAATGGGAGCATGATTGTGCTGACATTAGTCCGAGCTCGCAAGCAGCACCCTTGCCTTAACCTTGCAGCCCCTTGACTTCAAGGCCAAGGATTTCTAGTCGAATGAATGGTTGCAAGCCAAGAGTGCTGCTGCAACTTATCCAAGTCTAACCCGAAATTCTATCACGCAGGAGCTGAGCAGGGATGCACCCATGGATGCAGAATATGATGCCATCATCATTGGAGGTGGAGTGGGCGGCCTCACAAGTGCTGCACAGATGGTAGCTCGTGGGCTGCAAGTGCTTGTTCTGGAAAAGTGTGTGTATGTGTGTGTGTGTGTGTGTGTGTGTGTGTGTGTGTGTGTGTGTGTGTGTGCGCGCGCGCGCGCATCTGTTCAAGCCTTGTGCTTAAATTAAGGGTGACAGCAATGGCACTGCTCATTGCTGTATCAAAAAGCTAAGGTCGCTTGGCTACGTAGGCACAAATAGATGCAAAAAAGACTCAAAGCTTGAGCACAAAACTTCATACTCTTGGTGAGAGGCTTAGCACTGAGTCTGCTGCTATTGACAAAGCTGCGCCCAAGGGATCATCCTTCTTAATGAATCCTTGAAGATATGAAAAAGATAAACTGTGCTGCCTTATTCAGGAGTACCATGGTTATGAAACTTGTGTTGGCAATTTGGGTATCAGTGGGTGACTCGCCTCTTTGAGTATGTCCACATCTCATGGACAGACTAACACATTTTGTTCAATGCAACCTCCCTTGCTCTCATAACTGAAGCGTGCATGTCTTACCCACTTTTTGACCTGGAGGCTTTCCATGTTCAGTCTTAAAAAGATCAGACGAATAGATCCAGGCCTGAGGTGTCTCACACTCTTGTGTGACCTCTGTAGGTACCTCGTCCCAGGAGGGAGTGCAAGCCATTTTAAGCGACAAGGCTACACTTTTGATGTCGGCTCGAGCATGATGTTTGGTTTTGGAAACAAGGTGGGTCAAAAGTTTCCAATCTTTTAAACTGAAGAGATGAAGGGGGCCACCTTGCCTGCTTTGCCTCCTTGCTTTAGAACAAAAGCAGGTCAAGGCTCATTTGCTTGTTGCAAATGTGAAGCCCTACCCAAATATCCACATTGGTTAGTAGTAGCAAGGGGCTTTCCGAATAAATGCTGTGGGAAAAATCAGGTCATAGAAACCTAGTGTACCAATCAAGTGGTCCAATCCGTCAGAAACTCATGCATAGTTCTAGAGGTCTACATGCATGTAATCTACGCAACTCACTTGTGCCTTCCTCCTGAGGCTTTAGAATGGCCTTGCATCCAGGGCAAGAGCATGTGTGAGTGCGCATCTGCAAGAGGTTGTAAAACCCTTTTGTCTGTGTCGCTGCTGCCCACGCAGGGAACCACGAACCTCACATGTCGTGCCCTTGGGGCCGTTAACAAGCAGCTTGAAACGGTTCCTGATCCAACACAAGTGGGTGCCTTGTTTTAGTAAAGGACATGCCATCAAAGCATTGTCATTGAGTGTCATGTGTAGGGTTTGCCAATTCCATGTGTACACAAAATGTGTATTGCATCTTCCTTGCCAAAAAGAAGATATACACTGCATGTTTATACTGAATTGGCCAACCCTATTTATGCACAAAAGCTTGCGTTTTTAAGGGATCAGGACTCATGAGCAACATCTGACTCATGCTGCGCAAAATCTGACTCATGTGCAAAAGCGTGGTATTTTTGGGGGATCAGGGCAGAGAGTTCCAGGTGCAGAGGTGGATTTTATGTGCAGTACTTCTCTGTTTTTGAAGGAATCGTTGTTTTGTTGGTACTGTTTGCGATTGTCTTTCCCTGTTGTCTCGCTCCATCCAACCAGGGTCTACCTTTGATGCACCCCCTTGATGGGTGGTTTTACTTGTAAGACAGGTACGGCACGGTGATGCAAAAGGATACCCAGGAACAGTGGGGTATCCGAGTGTCGGCCACGCATCTTACACATCCACCATTCCAATCTAAACATGCTACATGATGATGCAAGTATGAATGGCAAGCACACAATCACATAAGACGCACAATAAGTAAAATATGGCACTGCACCAGCAATGCAGTCACCCTTGGGCTTTTAAAGATGTATTTTGTTCTCACAGAATCTGCCTTGGATCACTTACAAGTTGATGACTTGCCTGAGCTTGCACAACATCCGTTTCTTAAGTGCTCAACGAAAAAATGTCCTGAGTCGCTTTGTCTCTCGGATTAAGTATAAGAAAAATGCGATGCAGGTAACATTTATGAGGGCACAAACCCTAACCCACATTGCTGCACCTGCAGATAAAGTATCATTTACCTGCAAGCCAAAGGTTCCCCCAGGTAAGCATCCAGCTTGGACTAGGTCTTGAGCAGATAATTCTTGCAAATTTCACTTTCCCTCGTGTTTTTTATGGGAGAGGGCAATCTCGAGCACTCCAAGCTCTGGCAGCTTCTCTAACTGTACCTGCCAGCATTCTGCAGCCAGAAATGACGATGTTCGCTGTGTGACGTATCGTGCAGTCTTACTTACCCATGCATGTAGGGCCTGAAGCTTACCGTGGGGCGGTCAAGAGAGGAATTCCTGTCCAACCTGGTGTCTTTGTTCCCTCATGAAGCGGAAGGCATCCACAAGTTCTATGGAATATGCTGGGACATTTTTAATTGGTATGCTGTGCATGGCTGCATCTAGGGTATTGCGACAAGGTTGCCAAAACACAATACCTTTTATGTGGACAATGCCTGAATTACATGGCAGATCATTTCCAGTCCTGCAAAGAGAGGAGCATTTATTTTGTTCTTGGATGCAACTCTCTTCAGAATCCTTTTGATTTGCCAACAAGCTTGCATGTGCTCCTGTGGGAATCCACTGCCAGCGCTGGCAGTTATCCGTTTGAAGTAAGAGTTCTGCTTTCTTTCTCCTGCAGCCTGCAGAGGCACGCTGAGGCATAACAAGAAAGATAATCCATGCTGCTCCTGCAAGTGGAAGTGCCATCTGGCGTCGGTTGGCAGGGGTTCTTGCACCCTTATTTCATTGATGCTATCCCTAGCATTTCAGCTTGCCAAGGATTATTGAATGCTTCAGTAAAGAAAAACAATCGCAGAAGCCTAATTATGACTAGAATCAGGGATTGCAAGGGTTAGCGCCTGCTGCTAAACCATCCGTGCCAAAACAAAATTTATCCACCTGCAGTTTGAACACACTAGAGCTCAAGTCATTGGAGGAACCATTGTACCTGGTGGGTGGCAAGACTGTTATGCCCAAGTAGTTCGATTTTCCATGCAGCAGTAGTTCAATTCTCCATGCAGCAGTAGTACGTGTGTGCACGTGCAGGCTGAGCAATTTGTCAAGCATCCCCTGGCATGCCTGCGCCTCGTACCCCACTTGACCTCCAATACAGGTAAGACATCAAGAGAAACCAAACTTTTATGAATGGGATCAAACATCACACAGAGGGGCATCACACAGAAATGTAATGTTTATGTTTTCATGATGATGACAGTGTTGCACTGGCTCCGGATCCTCCCGTTCTCTTCTCCCCTTTAAAACACTTGCTCAGTACTCAAAGTCTGTGGCGCAGAGGCCGCCTCTGCCTGGTACAAGGTCTTGCACAAATGTTTTTGCAACAGATTTTGCATGGTCCCATTCGCCTACGTGATTTGTCTAAAAGAGCAGTTTCTGTGGCCATGGATGCAGCCCTTCCTGCCTGTGGACCTGCTCCTTTATTCAGTGATGTTGCAAGGGGAACCTGCCAAATGTTTCCACTGGCACTACCTGCTACAGTCTGCCTGCTGTGTTAAAAGGTGTTGCATGTTGTGTGCACCGTGGTGCCTTGATGCCTGTACATGGTGTGCACTGTGTGTGAAACCTGCAGGTGATGTGGCTGCAAAGTTCATCAAGGATCCTGAGCTCCTGCGCTTAATAGATGCAGAGTGCTTTGTGTTTTCCACGGTACCGGCCTCGCACACGCCAATCATCAATGCAGGCATGGTGAGTGCGAGCAAGCTCCTCTGAGACCTTGCACGTTCTTGAGCTATGTGTTCTCCACAGTCCCAGCTCCCCGCTTGCCGGTTAGGTACAAGGGAGCTGTGCACTTGCACTATATCTTCCCTTGCACTTCTGCTTCAACACCTGCATGTTAGGCAAACAAAGGTCAGGGGGCATGCTGTGTACCTCTCGCCAGCCATGACCATGTGCTGGTCTTGAGTACAAAGACGCAGTGCACCTTTCCTAGCCCGATGTCTGGTTTCACAAAAGCTGTTTGTGAAAGGTCGCCTCCACAGTCCATATGTCATTCGTTTTTTTCACGCAGGTGCTGAGTGGCAGATTTTATGGCCATATCAATTATCCTCGCGGTGGCGTTGGCAAGATCCCGCAGGCCCTGGCTGAAGGTGAACGTTCACCACAGTTTGTGCATGCTCTTTTGCACACTTATACAGAAACACGAACACACACACATTCAAAAAGTAGAGTCAGCCAAATCTGGAAAATGTTTGGTATCACATAATGCTTTAACTTAGGTTCGTATCTAGAGTGTACAGATCTGACAAATTACAAAGATCGGGGTGGGGTACTCTATTGCAAAATGTTGCGTGTTGATCGGCATAATTTTTAAAGTGTGTATGCAAAGCCTATAAGGGCCCATATGGGCTAAATCCTTGGATGGGTAAGAGCTGCATTGCATGTGCTGTTGATCGCATCAGTGATGAGCCTTTCCGGGCCTCTTGGCTTTTATGGGTCACTTTCTTTGCTTCGGGATCCAGTACTTAACTTCAACATGGTGCATGTGTGTGTGCGTGCGTATGTGTGTGTGTTAAAAGAAGGCTCCAAGCTTCACCCTATACTTCTCCTCTGCCCAACAAACGACAGGATTGGTGGAGCATGGGGGTGCTGTGGTGTATGGAGCACATGTGAGGAACATTATGACGGAAGATGTGGGCGGCACGCGGAAGGCGGTTGGGGTGAAGCTGACAGACGGCAGAGAATTCAAAGCTAAGGTGTGTACTGGTGGGGACAGGTGGCTGAAAAGGCATTTGTGCTGTCCATCAGCTTGCAATCTGACCTGAAGACAAAGCGCCTTGGCATTTCCATTTGCACCAAATTAACACCATCACCTAGTGCAGGCCTAGGTATTGCTTTCCACAAGGCGGAAAACCTTTTAAACACTCGTATTGATAACTGTATTACCTCATACAGGCTTTGATATCAAACGCCACAAGGTGGGACACCTTTGAGCGCATGGTGGGCGAGGAGAACATGTCCAAGAGTGAGACGCTCTTCAGGTGCGCAGGCACAGGAAAGGAAGCTTTAGGTGCACATAGAACAATGCTTGGGTTGGTCAAGAGATCTATGTAACTGCTCATCTCTGCACGGACTTGGCCTGTCCAGTGCAGTTCTGCAGAGGGTACTGACCGCTTGCTGCTTCCACCTGTAGGACGCGGTACAAGCGTGCGCCCTCCTTCTTCTCCCTGCACATGGGCGTGGATGCCTCTGTATTCCCACAAACTGATGACCAGGTCATGGATGTGCACCACATTATTCTGGACGATTGGGCAAAGTGAGTGCTTGGATGGCCATGTGCGTGAGGAGTTTGCACAGGAGACCAGTGAAATGATGCTTGTGTAGCTCAGAAGACTTAAGTTATGCTTTTAAAGGGATCATTTTTCCAACCTTTCAAACAAGGTCAAGATACACCCACTGGGTCCTGTTGGCCCCAATAAAGCAGATTTTGACGTCTGCCACCCACCTATCTCAACTCTCCCCCCTTCCTGTTTTGCTGCGTTGCACTTGCAGGCTACAAGAGCCCTTTGGCCTGCTGTTCTTGAGCATGCCCTCCCTCATCGACCCCAGTGTGGCCCCAGCAGGCAAGCACGTGGTGCATGCATTCACGTCAGATTGGATGGACAACTGGCAGGTGAGCGCCTGCATTGCCTGCGTGTGTGTAGTACGCACATCTTTTCTTGAGTGTGTAATATTTGCTCGAGTGTGCACATGTATGTGTGTGTGACCACTGAGGCGTAGCATGCTCAAACAATCAATGGCAGAGCTGGCAAATAGACCTCCTTCCGTGCTTGTGGGCGATTTGAGCGTGTGCTTTATCCTCTTTCTGCATGAAGCATGTGAGGCAGGCGACTGCAACAAAGGCCAAGAGCGACAACAATGAAGGAGGCAAGGTGGAATTGCCAAAGAAGCAACGCACCTGGTTGTGCCCTCCAATGTTATAGTGTGTGTGTCAATGTGCCCTCTGTCAAGATGTGAGTCACTGTAAGCTGCTTGAACATCCTGTTATGCGTGCAGGGGCTGAATGGCGATGCGTACGCAGCCAAGAAACAAGAAAAAGCAAATGAGCTTACCAGGCGTCTAGAGGCAGTCCTGCCCGGCCTGTGCGGAGCAATTGACATGCAAGAGGTGAGCCATTAGGGTCAGAGCCATGTTAAGCCAGCAAGTTGCACGAGGTGGGTGGCCTGCAAGGAGCATACCTGGCCCCTCCTGAGCCTTGTACACACAGCAACTGCCCTCGGAGTTCCGGTATATGAAGTGCTGAGGCAGCCCTCATTCTGCTCCACGACTTGCTCCTGCATCCCTGCCATGAGCTTCTGGCCAATCTAGCCAACCTAGCCGAGCATTTGTTGCTGGCAGCAATGAGCCTGAGAAACAGAGATGATGGAGGCCATGGCCATGCGCACCAGCATATGATGGGGCAACAGAGGAGAGTGCATTTGTGATTTGCATAACGTGGGCGTACTAACTTGGCCATCGGGCTACTATACTGCAACACAGGAAGAACATCCTGGCTCTTCCAAGCAAAGGGCATCCACTCCGAGGCTTGATTTGAGTGAGCAAAGACGATGAGCGGAATGCCCTTTTGTGGACACCCATCATGTATGCCTCGCAGGCTGGCACTCCAAAGACGCACAGGAGGCACCTGGGCAGGAACGGAGGCACTTATGGACCCATTCCCTCACGCAAACCGCTGGGGATCATTGGAATGCCTTTCAACCGCACCTCTATCAAGGTGAGAGGGTACGCATGCATGCGTGAGTCACGATTATGATGCGCATCAAACAGGAAACAAGGGTACTGACTGTTGTGATGCTAGCATGTGTGCGAGCTCTAAAGGAAAATCCAGGCGAGCGCACACACTTCATTTGCAGTTCAGATTCCTGTTTTCAACTTCTTGTAAAAACAGAGGAAGATTGACCCATGCTGGCTTGCAGGGCTTGTACTGCGTTGGTGACTCTTTCCAGGCCAGGGCGTCAATGCTGTGGCCATGAGCGGGATTGGCTGTGCACATAGGGTGGGTCTTCCTTTTCCTTATGTGTGCTCCTTTCCCATGCCGTCGGACTCTGGCAGTGTGGGCCAAGGCATGCAATGTGTGCATTGATGTAATGTGTAGTAAGCAAAAGTTGTGTGGTCCAACTTGCAGTGTAAATCAGTTGTCTACCTTGATTGGGGCTTTGTCCCACTGGTGTGGATCACTCGCTCGTAGTGATTGGCTCAATGACCTCAATTTAGGTGAGGCAAAGGTATCAAGGAAATGCTGGAATTAATTCATAACAAAATCAGGATGGGCCAGGAAGTAATCATGTAAGTTGAATACTGAAGGCTATGTATGTAAGGAGATTTGCATCCCTCTTGCTTTGAAGCGGACGGTGACAAGTGGGACTCTGACCTCCCTCCTAGAGGAAGCTGTTCAAAGTTTGTTACAATTTTGAGATGGCCTCTGTGTGTGCAAGCTTTCCACCTACTGCTTGTGCATGGTGGATTTTGCTGGGATTAATAACCCCCTGCATCAGGATTGCCATTGTCTGTTCAATTACGAGTGCAGTAAATAGGATCTGGTTCGATGGTAAGAAACCAAGAGATTCATGATGCAGTTTTGAGGGCCACCCTGTTTGGGACATGTAGGACATGATAGGAAAGGAAAACATGCATAGTACAGGTCAAGCATTCACACACATGCGGACATCATTCCATCTTGCCTGGAATTACCCTGAAGGTTTGTTTGACGAATATAAATCATATAAGCAATGCACAAATTCAATTTTACTCAGAGGACCGGTTCGGAAAACTTGTAGTGTTGGGCTCGCTGCAGAGGTATGAGCAGGACTCTATTCAAACTGACCCTACGCACTGTCTGCTTGAAATCATCCCCTTATTGTTGTCCTTGCAGGTCATGGTTGATTTAGGCCACTTGCCAGCCCTGCCTCGGCCTGTGGACGATGCTTACACCAGCACACTTCAGTTCTTCAGGGACCGTGCATGAATTTAAAAAGCTCAGGGTCAATCGTTGTAAGTTTTATCCAAAAAAAGTGTATCTCTACTTTGTATGTACAGATTATTGCATTTGGTCATTGCTGAAAGCCGGCATTTCATTCATAATTATTTTTTTGCCTGTGATTTTGTACCCGTTCATCATTGTAGTTGCCTGATCAGCATTCCCTTTCAGTGGCTCAGGAAAGCGAGAACCATGACACTTTCTAATTACATACCTGGAAGAAGTGTGCCTGCAAAATATGATGTGTGCACAATGAGCATTTCATTGCACCTGAACTCTAGCATGTGGTTTCAATTCAGTTTCAAATGATATGTGCACTTCTGATTACTCAGCTGCTATCCTGTGGGTCAGATGTTGGCCCAGGTAGCACAGGACCCCTGAGGTGCCATTTTTGAGTTCCACTGGTTGTGCTTTCCTCTTTTGATAACACTCCAGTGGATCCTGTTCTCTGCTTGTTTCATTGATCATTCCTTTTCATGTTCCTAGCGTGCACGTAGCTCGTTGAGCTTAACAAGCATCTTCAGATTGGCAAACCATGTTGGGCACAGGCGTGAACATTTGATGCCTTTAATCTCTTATGTGGCTCTTTTGCTTGTAGATGTCGCCTAACTGGTAGCCATTATGTGCTGCCCAGTTTGCTAGCAGTT
Organism: Dunaliella primolecta; assembly: GCA_914767535.2. NCBI lineage: Eukaryota > Viridiplantae > Chlorophyta > Chlorophyceae > Chlamydomonadales > Dunaliellaceae > Dunaliella > Dunaliella primolecta. Next base: position 6,134,978 of record OU611755.1, on the reverse strand, counting down.
GATTGCTTGGCTTGCAAGTAGAAATGACTTGCAAAAGAGCGTATTTTCAACATGGGTAGAGTTGAGGGGCAGTGAGGTTGCTTTCATCGTGCTTCAATTTAGAAAATGCAACTGCTACAGAAGGTCAATCAAGATGCCTGATTGCCGGCCAACTTGCATGGGTTTACATTGGTAACCTAAAGCCCGAATCTCTAGCTGATTGGTCGCTGGTGAAATACTCTTGACCAGCTTTCACAAGGTTAACAACAAACAACAAACAAGTTTCTACGAGTGTTTGTGCCTAGCACCCACCGGAGAACATTTGGGACATGAGCAAGAAAAAGTCCAGCCAAACATGAATGATGACGCAGAAGTGTTGATAAGGACCTGGTAAAGCATCTGTTGCAAACCTAGAAAGCGCTCAGCAGAGCAACCTGGATGTGGCAGCAATTGTTCAAAAACCCACCACGACCATCCGGAAAAAGGCCTGGTAAAATGTTTCAGCAAATCGTCCACCAACAAGGAAAAAGCAAGAGGCCCACAGGAGTAAGCACAGTTCCGCACCACAGTCCAGAATTGGCCTCCTGCTGGAGCACTCCTGTTCTGGCACCCTATGCACAGAGGCCAGCCAGAAGAAATTCCACAGAACACCAGAACCGACAGCCCTTCTGCATGCAGCAAAGCATGTCAAGCTTGCACTGTAAACTTGCATCAGTCGCTCCCCATGCATTATTCCTTCTGCTTCTTCTTGCCCTTCCTTTGAGGGAGGGCCATGTATTTGAACGATGCTGGTGCCTGGGGCTCGCACTGAGCAGTTGTCGTTCCCAAATCTTGTGCCAAATCTTGTGAATCCCCCCCAACTTACAGTCAACTTACACGGTCAACTGACAGTCTGGTGTACATACTAGCTTTTGAACTTGTTCTAGTTTTGTTGAGGAGTGCAAGTTTGTTTTATTTCTGCTTAAGGCACACAGAAAAGAACAAAGAAAAAAGTACGCAGGCAATGAAAGGTTCCCCACAAAACCAAGGAAAAGAGGTCACCTTGGTTCGAAATCTGTACGACACCCCCACCGTAGTGAGACTGAGAGAACCACGGCAGGCAGGGAAAGTAGACATGCCCAGCAACAAGAAAGAGAGCAAGCTGAAAGAATGGAGCTCCAGACCTTCAACAGCAAGCAGAGTCAAGCCCAGGCACACGAATGTATTAAAGGTATGCAGGTGGCAGAAGAAGCTGAGCCAAGTAAGAAGGCGTGGAAGCAAAGTTATGAAAAGGGGTGACACAGAGCTAATTTGCTGCTGCGCCTGAGGATTTATACATGGTCGGAAAAAGGAAAATAAAACAATGTACCCAGGACTCCATGCACAATCTGTAAAATGTGCCCACAAATTTATTACTACCAGGCATGCGGGCAATTGGGAACAAGAGTGCTCCTCACAGCCAGGTTCTATAGCCGGGTGCTTCCAGCAACCCTCCAGATCCAAACCAGCCCTTTTTGTTCCTGCTTTGTGGTGAAGGGGACTTGCGACTCTTTTGAGCCAATGTGTCTCTTTTTCCTTAATTGTTACAGGGGAGGTTTTATCTGCCTGCGTAGTTTTTCTTTTCACTCAGAGGAGACACTCCAAAGGGTTTACACCAACCAAAAGAAGAAAAAGAATGATGTAGAGGCTATGCACAGGTTTACAGGGGTTAAGGAAAGGAAAAGAAAGGAAAGGGTTACGTAGCTGTACCTTACAGGGGTTACATGCAGAAGCCATCACTGACTGCCTGGCAGTCACACCACATGACTTCTTCAAAAGAAAAGAAGAACCACGCAGGCAGTGAAAACACTCCCCACATCAGTTAAGGAAAAGAGGATACCTAAGGCCGAATTACTGTGTCCTCTTCACTAAGAGAAAAAAGGAGGTCAATGGGGATTAGGAGGGTTACCAGCAGTACCCCTTGCCTGATCTTGGTGATGAGAGTTGATGAGAGGAATTTTTACAAGAGCGTGTCTGGTGCTAGCAAGTCTATAAGCGTACTGAACAGAATGAGCATGAAGTGAGGAAGCTTGGCGGCTATATGAGTGTCAAGACCAAGCTCTTTAAGAGGCTCCAAAGTGTGAGGGTTGTAGATGACCCCGCCCACAGCTAAGAGGTTGGTAAGAGGGTGACTTGAGCTGAGACCCTTGAAAGGTCGCGGCACTGCTGCTTCAAGCAGTTGGAGGCATCCAAGTTGGAGGAAATAAGCTGCTTCTTGGGCCTGGTGTCTTCACGGTATTTTATTTTACTTCCACAACACGGATGTGCCTTTGTTTTGAAAGGAGCTGGCTAGGGTGACGGACCTTGGACTGCTTAGCCAAAGGAAGAAAAATAGGGAAAATTGAGAAGGCAGTGAGAACACTCCCTACATCAATAAAGGGAAAGACACATTGGCTCAAAGAGCCGAGTTTCCCTTACCAGAGTGTGAGGGGGAAGCTAGTGTGGGTCTGGTGAGTTTTTGGAAGCATGCGGCCCCAGGGCACCAGAATTATAATGATTGTTTTTGAATGACACGCCTGTTTGAGGTAAGTTTGTGCGCATATTGCACAGAATGGATGAGGAACTTTCATGCACGTTTGGCAGAGGGGGCTATCTGAGGCCTAAAAGTGCCTGTTTTTGCATGCTCCCCTGCATATATGCCCCGTAACTGGCACCTTTCAAGTTTGGGCTCCTCTGGTAGCCTGTTTAGGCTTTCTGTAGCACTAGAGTTTAAGAGGTTCGAGTTACAGGGCACGAGCCTGATTTGCCGCAGCATGAACCCTAGTTTTCACCACCAAAACTCCACATTTGACCACCTACTGCACCAAATTGGGTAGTTCTTAGTGATTTTGGATCCTTGCAACAAAAAGAAAGAAAGACTACGCTTGCCAAGTCTGGCCGCGTGCATTAAGGAAAGGTCCTTGTAACAAAATAATATCATTGCAAAAAAATGGAGTGAAAAGACCAAGTGGTTGGTGTTATGTAGCGATTTCAGCCATTTTCCCATAAAAGGCACTGCCTTTTTGGTGGCACCAAATTAGGTTTTACGTGCCCCATGTAAGCTTTAGCCGAGTCTATCTAAGCACACAAGGCGACTTACACAAATCTGAGCATATGCCCTGGTAGCTTGTAACGCCAGCTACACTTTAAAGCTAAAATTGCCCCAATCAGATTAAGTGGCTGTGAGTGGGCGCACTTTGCAAAGAAGGAGCATATTTGGGCACATGCTCAGTTGCCCCCCCCTGCAAGTTTGGTTGACCTTTGCGGGTCAATCCCTAACTTTTTGAACTGATCCAGGGTATGGTAAAAAAAGTAAGAGTCTACGCCAGCCATGAGGCCGTGTGCATTAAGGAAAGGTTCCTAACTAGCAAGCTAGCAAGGGCCTCACCAAAGGACCCTCAAACCTAAACTAGACACAGGTAGCCTAGGAAAAAGCCAGAAACATAAATAATGGGGATCTGGAGGGTTGCCCATCATGCTCCTGGAAGCCCGGACTCTCCTTCCCCTGCTCTTCTCCGCCACGCGCCCAGAAACCCCACCCCCAGAAGTCCCCTGAAAATGAACTGCATGCCTTGTATTAATAATAGTTTTTAATACTTGACAGCATGGCAACTTAACTTGGATGCTAATGATTTAGCCTTTTGCCTGGCTAAACCCAAGTTAATAAGAGGTTTGATGGTGTAGTCATTATAGATAGTGCAACACCAACTAAGGTGATGTGTATGGTCACCTTGTTGTTCCTGTTTGGGTTTCTCAAGCTGCGGTTTTTGAGCCTGGTCATAGTGTTGGTGTGCTGGGCAGTTGCAGCTTCTAGAGTGGGAAAGGGTTTGGTATCAGGGCAGTATTTAAATTCAACAAGATGAATGTCCCTGCCTTGAGGGAAAATCTTATTAGGATCAATGTGTGAGGGTCGGCCTGGGATGGAGCGCACAAAGACAGCACCAGGGCGGCTTTGGTGCCGGGCAGAGGAGCCAGTACCAGTAGGGAAAACCCAGTCAGGGATAGCTCAGAAGATGTTTTCAGGGACTTGTATGCCCTGCTCGAGGAGCCTCTCATTTTGGCAGGCATCCATACCAATGAGGGATGAACCATATCTGCCTTTGCTGAGGGCTTTAAAACAGAAGCCAAGGCCATCATGGTGCCTAATGGTGTACGTCCCATTCATTGTTGGGTGAAGAAATTGTTGGGAGAAGAAGAAGATAGGGCAATGTGATCAATGCTGTCCATTTCCATGCACAATGGGCAGCGTGCAGCGGTGGAAGACATCTTGAACCTGATGGCGTGTTCTTGATAATGGCACGTTGGTGGTCAAGTCCCAGTTGTTTAAACTGGTTAAGGGTATGCTCAGTGGCGGATATAGCGATGTAACCTTCCTTACCTTACCTGTAAGGGTAAGGGGTATATTTATGTTTGAGGAATGTGCAGGAAAGTGATTTTGGTTTCAAAAGCGCTTCTAGCGGCGCAGTTAAAGAAAAAATGAAAAAAGAAAAAAAAGAAAAAGCTACGTAGGCTGAGAAAGCTCTCCCTACATCAATTAAGGAAAAGGAGACACATTGTCTCAGAAGAGCCGTGAGCCTCCTCCACCACAAAGCTACAAAGAAGAAAGCTAATGGGGATCTAAAGGGTTACTGGAAGCACCCGGCTCCAGAACCTGGCTGTGAGAAGCATCATTTTCCATAGCACGTCTAGTGGTAACAAGCTTATGGGCATACTGAACCGAATGGGCATGGAGTTTTTGGGTACAGGCTTGGGTACAGGCTAATTGGTCCAATAGTTTTTCTCCGGTCTGTGATCTTTGTGATCCTGATGACATACAAGATGGAAAATCATGTGCTGTTCAGATGTTCCAATCCCCAGGTCTGCTCTCTCCGTCAAAAGTATGCCTCACTGAGTGGCGCTTTTTGAGCTCAATTTCTCTTTTCTACATTTTCGCATCTCCCACAGGATGCCCTGTCTAGGTACCATTCACCATGTGAAAGAAAGAAAGATTCACGCTTGCCGTTAGGCCGCGTGCATTAAGGAAAGTGCCTCCCAATGACTCCCACAGATAGAGGGCATCTTTTTCCACCCCATGTGAATTCCCAGGATATCAACATTTTTTTCTAAACCAGGATAACAACAGAATTCATTTTTTCCTTTATGATCTCATGTGCGCTTATGAACAGGCTAGCAGTCAAAAGTATTGACTGAGGCCTTTTCCCCTTGTAACCCTTGTGTGCAGGTCATGCTGGGTCAGACGGTCTACATTGCTTACATCCATATGTACAAGGTTTGACCCATAAGAGCCTTTGCTAACGACCTTCAAAATTATATCATATTCAGCTAAGCTGCCCCTGCAGGCAGGTACAGCTATATAACCCTTTCCATTCCTTTCAAAATCATTCTGCTGGCAATATTATGACGCTCAGTTACCATGTTGCGGATGACAGGGCATTGGTACCTATGAAAATGTGGAGAGCACTGCCCATATGGTGACATTCCGGGAGGGGGCATACAAGGCTAGTGGATCTTTTGAAGTGGACTGCATTTTTTTATTGTGATGTGTTCCATGATGCGTTACGCAGCAGACACCCAACACAGAGGATCAATGGCTCTAACCGCGTGCGACAACCCCACAAATTAAATGTCAACCAGCGCCACGTACACTTAATTGAAATCAAGTACTGTGAAGATACAAGGCCTGGACAACAGTTGGAGGCGGCACAGCGGCAGCACGCAGACCTCTGCAGACTTATTTCTGCTAAAGCTGTTACCCTGCACACCATCCTTCTGGGTGTTGGTGGGACCTGCTATAGGGAGCATAACCTGAACCAGTTGAAACAACTGGGACTTGACCAACAACGTGCCTTGAAACTTGCTCGCAGCCTGCATGCCCATTCTGTTAAATATGCTCATAAACTGGTTACCACTAGGCGTGCAATTGAGAACAAAAGCAATTCTCACAGCCAGGTTCTGGAGCCAAGTGCTTCCAGTAACCCTCCTGACCCCCATTAACCCTTTTTGTTTTAAAACTTTGTGGTGGAGGGGACTCACGGCTCTCTGGAGCCAATGTGTCTCCTTTTCCTTAATTGATGTAGGGAGAGTTTCTCTGCCTACGTAGTTTTTCTTTTCTTTTCTTTTCCAGCTTTCTGATTTCCGCTTGGGAGTCTAAGGGGAACCTGTAGTTGATGTCCTCCAGGCTAGCTAGTATGTCTATCACATTTGAAGCCTTTGCGCACGTCACTTACTCCCATTAAGTTTTGCCCAAATACTCATACCTGGATTACCTAAGCACGTCGTGCGTAGCATGGCCCGTTTTCGTTTCCGTTTCCATACTTTGAAAAAGCAGTGACTTAACATCATTGGTGTGGGAAACCTTCGAATCAAACAGTACGCACACCCTTCTGTACCCCATCATATCTATTTAAGGATCTGGATAAAGGAGTCATGAGGAATGTGAGTAGGTTTAGGCTTCGTGCCCACTGCTTGAAGGTCGAGTCCTGTAAATGGTTGGGTGGTTCAAATATTTGCAATTAGTGTGGATGTGCTGAAGTCCAGGACGAGAAACATGTTCTTTTCTATTGCAATTGCTGTGAGTTGTGTGAGCTGCGCAGAAGACACAAGGACCTGTTCATTGATCTTTTTAAACCATTACATACTTTTGCCCAGCTTCCAAACACTGATTTTATTCCTGTCTTGGCGAGCTTTCACATTTTGACTGATTTCGAGGTCAGTGCTTTTCTAAATCAAGACTCGCACAATTTTTTAAAATTTTTGTCTGAACTGGTTTCCATTTTTGATGCTGGATGAGAATGTTTCACCAGCAGCCGATCAGCCAGATTCTCGGGCTATAGGCCACCCCCTCTTGTAACCCTTGTAACCTTTGAAAGTTGAGCAAGCTTCATGGGATGATACTACTTCTACCTGTGATGCCCATTATGATGTGCAGGGTGAACAGGAAGAAAAGAAAAACTACGATGAACAACATGTTCTTTTCATGTGTACTCACCCCCAGGCTGGCATGAATGTGCTTCCCTGTCTTCCCTGTTCTCTTCTTTCCTCTTTCTATCTTACCCTTCCTCTCAGATGGCTCCTTACCTGTCTGCCCTTGCTTGTCTGCCACTCATCATGTGCAGTCTTTTCATTTTTTTCATGAATCAAAACAACAACAGGCATGATCCTTTTTTGTATTACAACTTCTTCTCTGTTATGAACAGGCTAGCAGTCAGTCGTTTTGACTGGAGGCCTTCTTTTTCCCTGTAACCCCTGAAGCCTTTGAGCAATCTACCTCGCGCTTTTACAAACACCAGACCACGACAAACATTTGTTATCTTTTCTATCCAGTCCGAGTTTTTTGCGTTGAGCATTTGGCCTCAGTGCTTTTCCGCTCAGCTGCCCTTGTAGGCGCATACCTTACCTTTCCAATCTGTTTCAGGAGGCCTTAACAGCAGTTAGGCACCTACCCCCGCAGGCAGATACAGCTATGTAACCCTTTCCTTTCCTTAATAGCAGTTTGCTACTTCGGCCAATCGGTCCAGCCGCTGGCTTCCCATTGACTTCAGTGAGTCATTTTAACACGCTCCTTCTCCAGGGTGCTTGTTCAGGTGTCATGCTGCATGACTTAACACGTTATTAACAACAGGGGAAACAGAGATGGATAATTGCATCCAGAAATGGCTTCTGAGATTCTTGAGATCCATGCTGGGTGTACGAGCATCAACTCCGAGAAGGAGTCCTTCCTGGAGTGTCCTCCGTGAGTGCCACATTCAACAGTGTTGAATCGAACCTATTCAATTCAACTGTTTCAGAGCGTGCGCACGCTTATATAATTCTCTCACCCATTGCAACAGTGCTCTACTTCACAAGGTTTTTCTTGCGGACATCTCCCTCAGCCCCAGGAATTCCTCCTGCTGGACATCCCATCTGTTGTCTGCCATGAATGGCTTACATCATGCCCATAATTTTCAGCAAAAGATACGCTCTGCTGATCCTTTGGACTTGAGCCAGCATGTTGTGGATCTCAGGTCTCGCCATCTCGCATATTGGAGACAATTTTCTGGTTATGACCCACGAGACACAAACAGCAAAAAAATCACTTACCATCACTGGTGTGCTCTCCCAACCAAGCCTGCACACGTTACATATTCTCCTTATATTCTCTCCAAATATTTCTACTTGGATTTACCTAAACACATCGTCTGCAGTGTGGCTCGATTTTGCCTTCGTGTCCATACCTTGAAAGTTGAGCAGGCCACGTGGGATGACACTGTTTCCCCTACTTGTGATTTATGTGATGCCCAAGATGATGTGCAGGATGAACAACATGTTCCTTTCAAATGCACTCATCCCCATGTTTGTTCTCTTCGGCTTAAATATGCTTCCTATTTTTTGGTCCTCTCCTTTCTTTATCTCACTCTTCCAATAGCATGACTCCCTACGTGCCTGGCATTCACCATGTACAATCTTATCATATCTCTTCTTTCTTAAATCAAAGCAATAACAAGCCTTTTCCTTTTCTACATGAATTACTGCTTTTTATGAGCAGGCTAGCAGTTAACAGTTTTAACTGGAGGCCTTCTTTTTCCTGTAACCTTCTAAAAACGTTATTGCAGGCAAGCCATTCATGAGCCCATGCCGCGGGCAACGTGAGTGCAAAAACATAGCTTGGTGGTGTTTAAAAACACCGGTATTGTTTCGCCTCCTCAGACTATGCGTCGATAGACACAGGTTCAAAGCCTGCAAGCTTGTTGCACACCTGCAACATGAACACACGAGGGAAGGGAGACAAAACAAACAAGCAGCACCTGCCACTTGCATCCTGCCTCTGAGCAAGGCAGAGGAGAGGGCACAAGCAAACACATCAAACGACAATAAAAAACGAGGCAGATGTAAAGGCCTATCAAACAGGGCAGCAAGAAAATGATAAGCCCCTGTCAGAAAACTCCTCCTTAGCATTAAGAACAATACAAGAATCACCAGGCAAACTTGATCTGGGACCAGCAGGACTAGCTCCTTCAGTGCTTGGGCTGGACTGAAATGTGAATAGGAAGGGCCTGCACACCAGGGGGGCATGAACAGCCAAACCCAACCCACCCAAACAAGGAAAAAGCAGTCGCAGCGAAAGAACAACCCTGAGTTCTGACGAGCCGCAAGCAGGCCTACACAAGAATGTGCTGAGCTCAACTTCTTTCCACACCATACCAGGCCACGGGCAACCAAGAGAAGCCCGACGAGAAAATACGAGGCACAGCCACCTGGCTTCGATCATACAGCTTCCTTCACAACAACTCCAGCAACCTGTGCTCAAGGAAAACACAGGTTAAACATGGCCCTCCCTCATGGGTAGGGGCCAGCAAGGAAGCGCAGTATTACAATTTTTGCATTTTTGCTGGTCTGGTGCGTTAATAAACACACTTACAGTGAAAATGCGTGCAGAGGAACAAAGGCGTGTTTTGGAAAAGAGGAGTCAGAGGAGGAACAAGCAGCCAGCCAAGGAAGCAGGCATGTCCTCTTGCCTGTGTCATGAAGAGGGGCTATCTGTGCCCAATTCAAAGAGGGTGCTGTCTGCTGTCTGAGGAAGCCAGAGAAGGCCAACCAGGCGAGCCAGCATCGTTTTTTCCTGTGGGGAATGGGGACTCAACGACACATTGCAGAAGGTACAAAACAGTGCAAGGGCATGCACATGACGAAGCAACCTCTACTTCCCCATCAATTTCCCAAGAGAAGTTCCATGAAATATGCATGAACGGACTGCTTGTGATGGATGGTCAGGCCCGTGGACGCTTTGGGACTAGGCTGCTGAGCAGGGCAATGGGGAATGGGCCGGAGAACGATTGACAGTACCTAAGAGCAGCAGGACCTGGCTGCAGGCAAGCTTGATCTGGGACCAGCAGGACTAGCTCCTTCAGTGCTTGGGCTGGACTGAAATGTGAATAGGAAGGGCCTGCACACCAGGGGGGCATGAACAGCCAAACCCAACCCACCCAAACAAGGAAAAAGCAGTCGCAGCGAAAGAACAACCCTGAGTTCTGACGAGCCGCAAGCAGGCCTACACAAGGACGTGCTGAGCTCAACTTCTTTCCACACCATACCAGGCCACGGGCAACCAAGAGAAGCCCGACAAGGAAATACGAGGCACAGCCACCTGGCTTCGATCATACAGCTTCCTTCACAACAACTCCAGCAACCTGTGCTCAAGGAAAACACAGGTTAAACATGGCCCTCCCTCATGGGTAGGGGCCAGCAAGGAAGCGCAGTATTACAATTTTTGCATTTTTGCTGGTCTGGTGCGTTAATAAACAAATACACTTACAGTGCAAATGCGTGCAGAGGAACAAAGGCGTGTTTTGGAAAAGAGGAGTCAGAGGAGGAACAAGCAGCCAGCCAAGGAAGCAGGCATGTCCTCTTGCCTGTGTCATGAGGAGGGGCTATCTGTGCCCAATTCAAAGAGGGTGCTGTCTGCTGTCTGAGGAAGCCAGAGAAGGCCAACCAGGCGAGCCAGCATCGTTTTTTCCTGTGGGGAACGGGGACTCAACGACACATTGCAGAAGGTACAAAATAGTGCAAGGGCATGCTGCACATGACGAAGCAACCTCTACTTCCTCATCAATTTCCCAGGAGAAGTTCCATGAAATATGCATGAACGGACTGCTTGTGATGGATGGTCAGGCCCGTGGACGCTTTGGGACTAGGCTGCTGAGCAGGGCAATGGGGAATGGGCCGGAGAACGATTGACAGTACCTAAGAGCAGCGAGGACCTGGCTGCAGGCAAGCTTGATCTGGGACCAGCAGGACTAGCTCCTTCAGTGCTTGGGCTGGACTGAAATGTGAATAGGAAGGGCCTGCACACCAGGGGGGCATGAACAGCCAAACCCAACCCACCCAAACAAGGAAAAAGCAGTCGCAGCGAAAGAACAACCCTGAGTTCTGACGAGCCGCAAGCAGGCCTACACAAGGACGTGCTGAGCTCAACTTCTTTCCACACCATACCAGGCCACGGGCAACCAAGAGAAGCCCGAGAAGGAAATACGAGGCACAGCCACCTGGCTTCGATCATACAGCTTCCTTCACAACAACTCCAGCAACCTGTGCTCAAGGAAAACACAGGTTAAACATGGCCCTCCCTCATGGGTAGGGGCCAGCAAGGAAGCGCAGTATTACAAATTTTGCATTTTTGCTGGTCTGGTGCGTTGATTAACAAATACACTTACAGTGTAAATGCATGCAGAGGAACAAAGGTGTGCTCTGGAAAAGAGGAGTCAGAGGAGGAACAAGCAGCCAGCCAAGGAAGCAGGCACGTCCTCTTGCCTGTGTCATGAGGAGGGGCTATCTGTGCCCAATTCACAGAGGGTGCTGTCTGCTGTCTGAGGAAGCCAGAGAAGGCCAACCAGGCGAGCCAGCATCGTTTTTTCCTGTGGGGAACGGGGACTCAACGACACATTGCAGAAGGTACAAAATAGTGCAAGGGCATGCTGCACATGACGAAGCAACCTCTACTTCCTCATCAATTTCCCAGGAGAAGTTCCATGAAATATGCATGAACGGACTGCTTGTGATGGATGGTCAGGCCCGTGGACGCTTTGGGACTAGGCTGCTGAGCAGGGCAATGGGGAATGGGCCGGAGAACGATTGACAGTACCTAAGAGCAGCGAGGACCTGGCTGCAGGCAAGCTTGATCTGGGACCAGCAGGACTAGCTCCTTCAGTGCTTGGGCTGGACTGAAATGTGAATAGGAAGGGCCTGCACACCAGGGGGGCATGAACAGCCAAACCCAACCCACCCAAACAAGGAGGAAGCAGTCGCAGCGAAAGAACAACCCTGAGTTCTGACGAGCCGCAAGCAGGCCTACACAAGAATGTGCTGAGCTCAACTTCTTTCCACACCATACCAGGCCACGGGCAACCAAGAGAAGCCCGACAAGGAAATACGAGGCACAGCCACCTGGCTTCGATCATACAGCTCCCTTCACAACAACTCCAGCCACCTGTGCTCAAGGAAAACACAGGTTAAACATGGCCCTCCCTCATGGGTAGGGGCCAGCAAGGAAGCGCAGTATTACAAATTTTGCATTTTTGCTGGTCTGGTGCGTTGATAAACAAATACACTTACAGTGTAAATGCATGCAGAGGAACAAAGGTGTGCTCTGGAAAAGAGGAGTCAGAGGAGGAACAAGCAGCCAGCCAAGGAAGCAGGCACGTCCTCTTGCCTGTGTCATGAGGAGGGGCTATCTGTGCCCAATTCAAAGAGGGTGCCATCTGCTGTCTGAGGAAGCCAGAGAAGGCCAACCAGGCGAGCCAGCATAATTCTTTCCTGTGGGGAACGGGGACTCAACGACACAGTGCAGAAGATACAAAATAGTGCAAGGGCATGCTGCACATGACGAAGCAACCTCTACTTCCCCATCAATTTCCCAGGAGAAGTTCCATGAAATATGCATGAACGGACAGCTTGTGATGGATGGTCAGGCCCGTGGACGCTTTGGGACTAGGCTGCCGAACAGGGCAATGGGGAATGGGCCGCAGACCGATTGACAGTACCTAAGAGCAGCGAGGACCTGGCTGCAGGCAAGCTTGATCTGGGACCAGCAGGACTAGCTCCTTCAGTGCTTGGGCTGGACTGAAATGTGAATAGGAAGGGCCTGCACACCAGGGGGGCATGAACAGCCAAACCCAACCCACCCAAACAAGGAAAAAGCAGTCGCAGCGAAAGAACAACCCTGAGTTCTGACGAGCCGCAAGCAGGCCTACACAAGAATGTGCTGAGCTCAACTTCTTTCCACACCATACCAGGCCACGGGCAACCAAGAGAAGCCCGACAAGAAAATACGAGGCACAGCCACCTGGCTTCGATCATACAGCTCCCTTCACAACAACTCCAGCCACCTGTGCTCAAGGAAAACACAGGTTAAACATGGCCCTCCCTCATGGGTAGGGGCCAGCAAGGAAGCGCAGTATTACAAATTTTGCATTTTTGCTGGTCTGGTGCGTTGATAAACAAATACACTTACAGTGTAAATGCATGCAGAGGAACAAAGGTGTGCTCTGGAAAAGAGGAGTCAGAGGAGGAACAAGCAGCCAGCCAAGGAAGCAGGCACGTCCTCTTGCCTGTGTCATGAGGAGGGGCTATCTGTGCCCAATTCAAAGAGGGTGCTGTCTGCTGTCTGAGGAAGCCAGAGAAGGCCAACCAGGCGAGCCAGCATCGTTTTTTCCTGTGGGGAACGGGGACTCAACGACACAGTGCAGAAGGTACAAAATAGTGCAAGGGCATGCTGCACATGACGAAGCAACCTCTACTTCCTCATCAATTTCCCAGGAGAAGTTCCATGAAATATGCATGAACGGACTGCTTGTGATGGATGGTCAGGCCCGTGGACGCTTTGGGACTAGGCTGCTGAGCAGGGCAATGGGGAATGGGCCGGAGAACGATTGACAGTACCTAAGAGCAGCGAGGACCTGGCTGCAGGCAAGCTTGATCTGGGACCAGCAGGACTAGCTCCTTCAGTGCTTGGGCTGGACTGAAATGTGAATAGGAAGGGCCTGCACACCAGGGGGGCATGAACAGCCAAACCCAACCCACCCAAACAAGGAAAAAGCAGTCGCAGCGAAAGAACAACCCTGAGTTCTGACGAGCTGCAAGCAGGCCTACAAAGAATGTGCTGAGCTCAACTTCTTTCCACACCATACCAGGCCACGGGCAACCAAGAGAAGCCCGACAAGGAAATACGAGGCACAGCCACCTGGCTTCGATCATACAGCTTCCTTCACAACAACTCCAGCAACCTGTGCTCAAGGAAAACACAGGTTAAACATGGCCCTCCCTCATGGGTAGGGGCCAGCAAGGAAGCGCAGTATTATAATTTTTGCATTTTTGCTGGCCTGGTGCGTTAATTAACAAATACACTTACTCACAGTGCAAATGCGTGCAGAGGAACAAAGGCGTGTTTTGGAAAAGAGGAGTCAGAGGAGGAACAAGCAGCCAGCCAAGGAAGCAGGCATGTCCTCTTGCCTGTGTCATGAGGAGGGGCTATCTGTGCCCAATTCAAAGAGGGTGCCATCTGCTGTCTGAGGAAGCCAGAGAAGGCCAGCCAGGCGAGCCAGCATAATTCTTTCCTGTGGGGAACGGGGACTCAACGACACAGTGCAGAAGATACAAAATAGTGCAAGGGCATGCACATGACGAAGCAACCTCTACTTCCCCATCAATTTCCCAAGAGAAGTTCCATGAAATATGCATGAACGGACTGCTTGTGATGGATGGTCAGGCCCGTGGACGCTTTGGGACTAGGCTGCTGAGCAGGGCAATGGGGAATGGGCCGGAGAACGATTGACAGTACCTAAGAGCAGCGAGGACCTGGCTGCAGGCAAGCTTGATCTGGGACCAGCAGGACTAGCTCCTTCAGTGCTTGGGCTGGACTGAAATGTGAACAGGAAGGGCCTGCACACCAGGGGGGGATGAACAGCCAAACCCAACCCACCCAAACAAGGAAAAAGCAGTCGCAGCACAAGTACAACCCCGAGTTCTTTTTTACTTTTTTAAATACTTTCTGAAAGGGAAAATGGACAAACAGCAATTTTCCTTCTACCATAAACCTCTAAAACAACTCAAGCCAACTGCTTCAAGATAATTGAAAAAATTTGCCCTTTCTTAGACAGCTGCAGGCAAGTATTTCTTGGAAAGCAAGCTTGCCTTATTGCCTTGGTCCTGAGGTTGGACAACTTGTTATTTGAGGAAGCCAACAAAGGTTGTCGAAGGTTTGGTTTCTCCTGAGCCCTCTCAAAGATCAGCAGAGGAGAAATGCATTTTCTGAAGCAAATGAATGCATTGAAATTTGCATGAATTTTTGATTTTTGAAATGTTTTGCCATAAATAAAAAATTTTGGCTGCTTCTTGAAAGATAAGCTTTATTCCTTACAATAGTAACGTGGCTGACACTCCTGCACCTTGAACAGGAGGTACATCTCTGCATGATTCAAGATACATGGTGAAATTTCTGACTTGGAGACAAGTCTACAATCCTATTTGCTTCCCTTCTCGAGGTGCTGCATTTTGAGAAACTGAACTTGAACATAGCAAACGTGATTACATGGTAGATGTTCTGGCATACCTTGCTTTCTCAGGCCAGCATGGAAGGAAACAGAGCCCATAGCAACTGCGCAGTTCAGCATGAAACTGGAGGAAGGAGCTGGCGAGAACTTCATTTCGCTTTAAGCCATGATGGATCTATGGACTTACAAAAATATGACACGGATTGATACCAAGAAAGAAGCCCTCAGCAGCAGCAAATGATGCAGCAACGGCCGTGTAATAGTTCTAATGGCAATGGGTCCCAGCTCGAAAATGCCAACATCGCTTTTGCAAATATCATTGCTGAAGGGGAGCAATTTGAACGCGTCTGAGAATGGTCCTACAACTCCTGCTCGGTGATCCTATACTTCCTGCTCGATGACCTGGAACCATGCCTAGTATGCCCAATCTGCAACACGGAAAACCACTCTTCACAATGCTTTCTTGACCCAAGAATGTGTTGCTGATTTCTCTGGCATGCCTTGTGCAAGGCAGCTAGGCAGGCCTCAGAGCTCCAGACTTGGAATAGGGAGAACTCGCATGGTCAACCGCGGCAATTTGGTGAAGAGAACGGGATGCTGCTTGGAAGCTGGGCGAAGCACATGGGCTTTGTGAGTGTGCACCACACCATTCAAGCACCACCTAACCTTCATAGTTGGCCATTGAGTTTGCACTGCAGCAACTGGCCTAGCAGCCCTGATGTGGGCCCTTCTCAGCAGGAGAACCTACAAGCAACAGAGGGGGTTGGCATAAGGTGTGATCGATTTTTTTTAAAAGAGGGAACACTAATTGATGGGTTTTCATGCAAATTCAGTTCTATTTGCACTAGCAAGAAGGCATGCATCCAAACACTCACAGGGTCCGTGCATGCGAACTTGCATATGTATGGGCGTGTGGGTACGCATGCATGTGTGTGTATGTACGTGTATGTATGTGTGTGATGCGTGGGCATACGCATGTGTGTGTGTGTTTGTGTGACGTGCACGCACGCATGTGTATGTGTGTGAGCATGCGCGTGCATGCCATGCGTGTATGTGCGTGTGTCCTAAAGCAATTTGTTTGCCTGCTGCACGGGCCGCAAGTTCTTGTGTCAGGCACGTTCACTCGTTGTTGTATGGATGCTGTGGCTGCATGGGGGCAGGTGGATGCAACGGGAGGGAGGGAGGGAGGGAGGGAGGGAAGGGGGAGGCATGAAGTAGAGTGGGGGGAAAGCAGGCCCCCTCTGCATCTTCTTTGCACGAGCACTGCGTGCCCTGCTGTGTAGCCTTGTTTCATGGCATGCTGTTGCCGGTGCTGCTGCTCGTCAGGACAAGAGACCGCATGCAAGGGCACCTCAGGAGCTTGCCTTGAAGAAGAATAAGATGAGGGCCTCGGCCCCCCACACCTCGTTCGCGGTCTTTTAAGCACGCCAGCCAGCGTGAAAAGACAATACGGCACTCACGCGCAGGAGCTCGCGGCAGGGACAGGGGAACCTGCGGTGCGAAGCAAGGACGGGAGTGTTCCCGCTTGAGTCAGTCAGAGAAATTTCCTGGGCGTGCTCAGGACAGGCAGCAACACGCGGACACCGGGCATTCTGGCAGCAGTTTGCATGAGCAGCACCAACAGAGGAGGCCCTCGGAGCACCTGTGGCTGGCACCTGCCGACTGAGAAGCCTGAAGGAACATGGGTCAACCAGGGTTTGCTTACCTCCTTGTGGCCTCCATGGACAGGTATGCGGAGCCCTGCACAGCCTAGCAGGTTGCGGCATGCCCACTTTGAATGGCAGCTGCAGGGCGAAGAGCAATGCCCTCCTTCCTCGTTCAGGGGCTTTTCAAGAACCGCGTCTGAAAAGGGTCATGCCACCCAAGGGATTGGGAGCGCGCAAGGGTGCAGCCACGCCCTGCGTATACGCCCTGCGTATACGCCCTGCCCCACGCTGGCAACTGCCAGCCCTGACACCCATGGCCAGGCAGCCTCGCATCACTGAGCAGCGTTGCCAGTTTCCCGAGCGCAAAGACTATAAGCACGGTGAAAGGCTGCAGGCATGACTCAATTCGTAGAACAAATATTGAATGTTTGCAGAAAATGCTTGTGGCCGCTCCACTAATTTAGCTAACGGAGTGAAACGAGCTCCTCCTCCCTCAGGGCCTGTCACTCCTGCTGATATTTCTTGAATATTTTTTGATATTTTTAAAGATAACAAGCTTGGTTATAAGGAACCCTATACACGCACGCACGCACGCACGCGCGCGCGCACACACACACACACACACACACACACACACACGCACGCACGCACGCACACACGCACGCACACACCCACGCACGCACGCACACACGCACGCACACACGCACACACACACACACAGACGCGCGCGCGCACACACACACACACGCACGCACACACACACGCACACACACACATACACACACACGCACGCATGCACGCACGCACACACACATACACACGCTCGGGGGTACACCCATTCAAGCTGTAAGCCACAAGTCTGCACCGCTAATGATTCTAGCATTGCTGGAGGGGAAATCTTGCACACGCTTCCCAAGCTCATAGAAGCTTGAATACCCCTGCAGGTGCAATCAACCTCTGTTGCAGGCCAGTCGGTGAGGGTTAAAAGGGTGCGTAGTTTCTGGGCCACTTGTGTGTTGGCATAAGACGTCGAATTGGGGGACTTCAGCAGACACTACTTCCAAACAAATGACAGGTAGTCCAAGCATTAAAAAGCTTGCACCTGTGTGTGTGAAAAACACTTTCAGTCTCAAATCCCCCACGCCAGCCTTTGTGGATCTTGAGGCGTTGGGCTGCTCAAGGGATGTGTTTTGCAGGCCTGGTTCAGAGCACCTGGGATTCCCAGGCTGGGAAAACTCATTTATTGACATTTCCTTTGCCACTAGAAATCCAGAAGCCCTAACAGGCGGTAGTTTAAATGTTGCAAGCCACAAAAATCAGCCCTTCAACATGAACATTGCAGGCTCTGTCATCAATCATTGTTTCATGTGTCAAACCCAAATGTCGAATAGGGAATCCGCATTCCACTTCTTTGATTGTCACTAGCCTAGCTCAATGGGACACGTCGTGAAAAAAGGAAATCAAATCTGACGTCTGCACTTCAGTCCATGTGCACTTGACCCTTGGTTGCAGATGCTGCTGCTGCCCTACAGCATGAATATTACGATCAGCTGAAGTTGTTTCAGCATGCCTCAGATGCTGTGCCTGGATTTCTTGCGCTTGTCCACCAGATCAAACTGGTTTGGTTCCATGCACCTTTTCTTGCTTCTGCTAAGCTGCCCTCGTAGGCAGGTACAGCTACGTAACCCTTTCCTTCTCCTTCTTTAGTAAAATATGCACTCATTTCTTCAAATCTGGCATGTAAAAGCACCACAGGCATTGCCAGCTTGGCCCACCTGTAATCTGGTAGGGCTGTCCCTTCAAAGCTTGGGACCGGCATCACTCGATGGATCAGATAAGGGGATGAGCAGGGGATTACAAGAAGGCCTGAAGCCTGGTATCCGTGCTGGTATCAAGTAAGCTTGAACACTCGGGTTTTTTTAAGCTGGGTTCTTGTCATTTATGTTTGTAAAACGCTAGTGGTGATTATGGGAATTTGGATATCATAGGTGCTCAGGCAGCCATCTGCTGCCTGTGACGCAAAATATTTTCACACAGAGGCTCTCCTTTCAAGTGCTTTTGTGTGAAAGTGGGCAGTCATCCAGATGTTCAGAGTGAATGACATAGTTTCACCCAATGCCATGTCAAGTTAAAAGGAAGCCCTGGCATTTTCCAGCCTGCAGTGTCAATAATGGGCCGTAACCATGGTAGATTGGCTTTCCCTTGAAAGCTATGGACTTTCCAAATAAAATCCCTGAGCTTGGCATTGCTGGAAAAACCTGGCAGATTCAGAATTTCTCCGTGATCACAAAAGCTTCTAGCAAAGGTCCTCAGGGAGCACTCCTGGCAGGTTTGGTTAACATGGACAGGAAAGGAAGTAATGATCAGCTGGCGCGACATGACAATTGAACACCCTCACCTCTTTCACCCTAGATTCTCTCAGACAGCTAGACTCACCTGCAGCTGATATCAGTTGGATGCAGCACAGCGGCAACATGCAAACCTCTGCAAGCATTTTAGTGGGAAAGCTGTGACCTTATACACCATTCTACTGGGTTTTGGGGGGACTTGTTAAAATGAACACACCATAATGCAATTCAACAAAATGGGCCTTGACCACCAACAAGCTTGCAAGTTTGCACATTATTTCCATGCCTACAAACTTGCAACCATGTCACACCGAGACGTGCCATTGAAAACGAAAGTTCTCCTCACAGCCAAGCTGTGGAGCCGGGTGCTTTAAGAAATCCTCCAGGTCCCCAATAACTTCCTCTATTCTTTACCTAGTGCTGGAGGGAACCTGTGGCTTTTTTGTGCCAATGTTTCTCTTCTTTTTTCTTTATGCAGGGAGCACCAGCGTAGCTTTTTGCATGAGACAGCCTCACCAACTGGATGCAAACCAGCGACATGTGCACTTGATTGAAATCAAGTACTGTGAGGACACGAGGTCTGAACAACAGTTAGAGGCGGCACAGCGACAGCATGCAGACCTCTGCAAACTTATTAGTTTGGGAGTTGGTGGGACCTGTTGTTCTGAGCATACCCCTAACCAGCTGGTTAAACTTCTGTATAAACAACTGGGACTTAACCACCAATGTGCCATTAAACTTGCTTGCAAACTTCATGTTGATGGCATACGCAACAGAACTGTTGCGTATGCCAACAAGCTAGTTACCACTAGGTGTGCTATTGAAAACAATAATACTTCTCACAGCCAGGTTCTGGAGCCAGGTGCTTCCACTTCTTCTTCTCCTTCTTCCTCCTGTTCACACTATGCGTTACGCAGCAGGAACAGCCCCACACAGAGAACCGGCGTTACTAACCGCGTGAGACAGCCTCGCCAACTAAATGCAAACCAGCGGCATGTGCACTTGATTGAGATCAAGTACTGCATAGACAATAGGCCTGGACAACAGTTGGAGGCGGCACAACAGCAACACGCAGACCTCAGCAAACTGATTAATGCTAAAGTAGTGACTCTTCACACCATCCTTCTGGGTGTTGGTGGGACCTGCTGTAGAGAGCATACCCTGAACCAGTCTAGACAACTGGGACTTGACCAACAGCATGCCTTGAAACTTGCTCGCAATCTGCATGCCCATTCTGTCAAGTATGCTCATAGAAAAGAAAAGAAAAACTACGTAGGCAGAGGAAACTCTCCTTACATCAATTAAGGAAAAGGAGACACATTGGCTCAGAAGAGCCGTGAGCCTCCTCCACCACAAAGCTACAAAGAAGAAAAGCTAATGGGGATCTGGAGGGTTACTGGAAGCACCCAGCTCCAGAATCTGGCTGTGAAAAGCATCACTATTTTCCATAGCACGTCTAGTGGTAACAAGCTTATGGGCATACTGAACCGAATGGGCATGGAGTTTTTGAGCAAGTTTATGGGCCCGTTGATGGTCCAGTCCAAGTTGTTTAAACTGGTTCAAGGCATGATCAGTATAGCAGGTCCCACCAACACCCAGAAGGATAGTGTGGAGAGTCACAATTTTAGTACTAATAGGAAGGGCGGAAGTGTACCTCCTTGAATTGTACCTCTTTCAACAGGAATTTTTTCAGTATGCTCATAAACTTGTTACCACTAGGCGTGTTATTGAAAACAATATTACGTGTCACAGTCAGGTTCTGGAGCCGGATGCATCCAGTAACCCGTTCCACAGGCTTCTGCGTGGTCAGCAGTTGCTAGCAGCTTGTTAAGCTAGTCTGCCAGAATGCAGACTTTAGTTGTGCTCAGCAGACAGCTGCTGGGCATGGCTTTCCTTGGTTGGAAGGCTGACAGTGCTGACTCTGCTTGCTGTTGAAGGTCTGGAACTCCAGTCTTTCAGCTATCATCCTGCCTTCTTTTCTCGTTGCTGGACCTGTCTTCTTTCTCTGTCTGCCGTGCTTCTCTCAGTCTAAACTTCGTGGTGGGTGGGTCATACGGTCTGTGCACCAATGTGGCCCCCTTTCCTTAATTGATGTAGGGAGTGTTTCACTGCCTACGTAGTTTTCTTTCTTTCTTTCCAGTAACCCTCCAGATCCCCATTAACACTTCTTGTTCTGAAACTTTGTGGTGGAGGGGACTCACGGCTTTTCGGAGCCAATGTATCTCCTTTTCCTTAATTGATGCAGGGAGAGTTTTCTCTGCCTACGTAGTTTTTCTTTTTCTTGTTTATTCTCTTTCTTTCCAGTAACCTATAGATCCCCATTAGCACCTTCTGTTTTGCAGCTTTGTGGTGGAGGGGAAACACGGCTCTTCTGAGCCAATGTCTCCTTTTCCTGAATTGATGTAGGGAAGGTTCCCTCTGCCTACGTAGTTTTTTTTTTCTTTTGCAGGGAGAATTCTCCCTAACTACAAAGTGCTTCTTCCTTTTCTTTCTTTATCCTGAGCCAGATCAATAACCTTCCAATTGTGGCCATCATGCCTGGCTGCCATGGCGTGTCACGCCTTATTTGTAGTAGGCTGACCTCTCAGGGTCACCCTGTGCACTGGTGGATCATCCACCGTGGATGCGACTATTAAGTACATGTCGTAAGTGAAGGTAAAAGAATAACATGTATGGTATGAGAATGGAGTACAAAATTGAGTTCTGGTCAAACAAAGACCGAGGTCTGGAACAGCCACTTGCCTTCGAGATAATTTGCCATGTGACAGCAATAGGATAAATGTTAACTTGACATTAATATGTTAGAATGCATAAATTAGTCAGCATAAGTTCATACACATCTTTTTGGAAGAACCTGTCAAGACCTTCACAAAAATTATTGACACCAAGCATGCCATCCTATTCAGTAACCTAAAAAATGGGGGATTGGGGGGGGAGGCTACTGGACGGGCTGCTTACAGGAGGGCGAGACGCAAGCCTGGAAGGATAGCCAACAACCCGCCAGATTTGCAATAGTTTAATTTGCTCACAAGCTGTGCTTCTAGTTGGTGGGACTCACTGTCAGTCCCAACACTGACTTTTGAATCTTTCCTTAATGCACGCTGGCTCTTGCCCAGCGTAGACCTTTTCTTAGGAAGGATATGGACCCAAGGCAGGGTGTGTCCTTTCAACATGCTATGATGCTTATCATCTCCTTTGGCAAGCACAGAGAGATCAAGGCAGTTACACGAGGTTTGAAAAAAGAAGGGCCAAGCAGGCCTGAGCTTTCTTTTTCATCTCTTTTTATGTCTTGTAATACCAACATTGGGATAACTCCATTCGCCCTTTTGAACAAAGGGTAAAATGTCGCTTCATTCTAAAGTTCCAAATGCAGAGTTTGAGGAATGCAAAGTGGTCTCAGCAAGTTTGACTTCCAGCCCAGTGGTCAAGGCCTGTACCTGCCCAGGGTCATCCCATTCAGAGGAAGGTGCAAACGGTGAAAAAAGGCCCAAAACGCACGTAGCACGCCTTCCATGTACAGGAAAGCAAAAAATGGGATCAAGTTCCCGGTGCAAGGTTGCAGCAGTCAACCCACAACACACACAGTGGATATGCACAGGGATCTAGAAATAAATTGCTAGCTCTACTTATTGATAAACAGTGTTAAGATGTCAGAACGAAGCAGAACCAGGCGCAGGGAGTCAAGGTGGAGTCGCAGCAGAAGCAGAAGCCCCGTACGAAGCAGTAAATGGGACAGCGCAGCGGACGGGGGTGGAGGAGGGGATGATCCGGTTGCCCGCATGGCAGCCCTGCAGCAGCAGCAACTCCTGATGCAGCAACAGCACCAGGCACTCCTGATGCAGCAGCAGGCGCAAGCTGCAGCGGCCCAAGCGGCTGCGATCGCTCAGGCCACGACGATCAGCCAACAGCCCCCTGCAAATGAGATGGCCTTGGACGCCCCCCCCACCCCAGGCAATAAAAAGCAGCGGGAGCTGTATATCGGGAACCTAGCTGTGGGGATTGTGCACGGGGAGATGCTACGGGAGCTGTTCAACGCGGTGCTTGGCCACATGGTGAGCTCAAAAGCTTGTGCTGGAAGATTCAGAAACCATGCTGAGTCCGCATGTATGTTTGTGTTTTGTGTTTTGTGTGTGTGTGTGTGTGTGTGTTTGTGTGTGTGTCCCTGTGTGTGTGTGTGTGTGTGTGTGTGTGTGTGTGTGTGTGTGTGTGTCCCTGTGTATGTGTGTGTGTGTGTGTGTGTGTGTGTGTGTGCGTGTGTGTGTGTGTGTCCCTGTGTGTGTGTGTGTCTGTGTGTGTGTGTGTGTGTGTGTGTGTGTGTGTGTGTGCATGCGCGCGCACATGCGCTCTGGCATGCGTGTGCTCACTTACGAGTCATGTGAAAACATTTCATGCGTGAAGCTATCCAACTGTGTGTGGGCTTGACCGGCATGCGCATCTGTATGCATTTGAACATTGTTGTGCAAGTGGGTTGATGATGCAGGCTTTCCCATCTTGATGCTCCTTGCCTTGCTAAGAGCCACATCACACCTGTTCAAGCACCTTTCAATCAGCCTTCTATTAGGGTCATTAGCAAACACGTGCATGTTCTAAACAACCTTGGTACTGGAAATGCTCCTGTGCCACACCAAAGAGAAAACAAACTGAAAGTATTTTGGATAGAGTGGCCAACTCAGCTCGACCTGTGTGCTTCACCTATTAGGGCTTAAAAAGTGCGAATAACAACGACCTACACCTGTGTGGGAGAATCTCCCACATCAGCTTCTGAAGCTGATTATAGAATTTCAAATTTAAACCCTCGCCTGGTTCCTGGTGGAGACTCATGGCCTCTCTCAAAGGGATGTTATTTTTTTGTATAAGGAGGGTTGATGAAAGGAGGGCACGCCATGTTATGCGGGCAGGGGGTGAAACATGGCACATTCTGCATGACCTTTTTTGGGAATCTTTGGGCACTTGGAGTGGGCAACCTGAGGTCCAACGAGCAGGGAGGGACGAGGAGCCTCGACATGGTCCTTGTTGTTCGGCACACATCCCCTTCACAAACGGTGATTATCAATTGTTTCTAACTCGTGCTGGCTTGTGAACGGGGCAGATTATAAAATCATCTCCATCTCCCTCGGCAAACTGCTCACTGAGCGTTGATGGTCTAGACCACAGCCCTGCACTCCACACACCGTTTTTGGGCCTCAAAAACGCAATGGATAGCTCAGAAGTGCAGTTTTGGGTGGGTGCATGACATCGTGGGTGACTTTTCTGTTCTTAAAGATCAAGCTATCCGGCCCCGACGTCTGGTCTCCCATTGCGTGGGGGAAGGCCATGCGTGAGGAAGGAGGCACAGAGGGTGGTGGGAAAGTCTGCACCAAGACATGCAGAGCCCATAGGTGGTCCCAATTTTGCTTTCGTTTGAAGTGTCGAAATTTTGTTGACTGTTTTATTACATTATGTGTGCACAGGGGAAGGGGGATTAAGCACATTGAGCAGCACCAACTCAGGGGCGTGCTGAGCTTGCGGGTTCTCGCACCAGGGGCAAGGCTGTGGTGCCTCTTGCCCTGATACTCAGTGCGTTGTGAGTGTGCCCCTGACTCCTTGCAGGGCCTTTTTACACACTTCAAAGGTGTGACACGCTTCTGCATATACTATGACGCTGCAGCTAGCACCAGGGCTGTGAAAGAATCTGGAGCCCTGTAGTGCAGGAGGTGTGATCCTCGTTCAGAAATCAACACTCCCTGCCTGGGTGGGTGCAATTCTGACACTGGACTTCACGACGTAATCTGCACTGTGCCTCATTTCAGCACACATTGGACACACCGGGCCCGAAAGTAAACTTTGCATGAGGTCAGAAGGAGTTGGGCACAGGCCCAGTTTCCTGTCCAGTGAGACTTATTGTGGGGCCTTATAAAGGGACAAATTGGACTGTTTTGCTGCCTCGAACTCCTGCTTCAAGTCTCGCTCAGGCTCCCGCTCCAGCATGGGGCACTCCTTCTTGATGCATGCAGGGGCAACAGCCAAGCACATTGGCAAGACCCTTGTTAGCTTGCTAGTCAGGGGACCTTTCCTCAATGCATGCAGTCTTTTCAGAAGGTTTAGTCTTTCCATTCTTTTCATTTCTCGGCGCACTCCCTCTTTTGGTGCATGGAGGGACAACTGGGGTTATCTGCTCGTCCTTCCGCGTTATCAATACGGAATGTGGATGGACTGTGGAAGTGCTCTTGTCAGGCGCCTCCTTCCTTTGTCGGTCCTTCCCTTCTGTGCCTGACAGAGCACCTCCACTCCCTGAGTGGGCTCTGTCCGGCTCGCTCTCAAATAGCAGGATGCGCTACTTGTGGATGGGTCCTGTGCAGGGGTGCAGGGCGTAGGCCTCTCATCATTCTGAAAGGAAAGATGCGGGTGGTCGGTACAGTACAGTGCAGAGTGCATTTGGTAGAGCATTTGGTAGAGGGTAGTCGGTACAGTACAGTACATTTGGTAGAGCATTTGGTAGAGGGTGGTCGGTACAGTACAGTACAGAGTGCATTTGGTAGAGTGGACCTGCAAAGGCTAACTGCCTGTCTACAAGAGCCACTTGTGGCTGTTTACAGGCGTGACAAAATTCTAGCTCAATTTGTACGTCAATCGTGCTCTCCTTATTGCTGTTTGAACAGTTGCAGGTGCAGGCCAGCTTTGTCCCAGCCTGCATACTTTGTGGAATGAGGCAAATTGTTTGATTTGGATTACAAGAGGCCTACAGCCCGGTGTCCTGGCTGATTGGGAGGACTAGGGGTGAAGCATGTGACCAGTGGATTTGAGCTTGCGGTTGAGGGGCAGCAGTCCTTGACCATGTGTCACGGCGCATTCCTGGGGTATATTTTGCTCATGGTGGCCCCTCTCATTGGAAAACACCCCGCGAATGTATCATTCTGCGTCCGTGTGTAAGCGCATATATGCGCACGCTCTTAGCATAAACACACAAACACACACACACACGCACACACACACAGGTGCACACACACACACACACACACACACACGCACGCACACACAAACACACACACAGGTACACACAGAGGTACACAGACAAACACACATGTACGCGCAGGTGCCTGACCCAGTGGCAACTCCACCTGTGCTTGAGGTGAAGCAGGACCCCACGGGACGCGGGCGCTTTGCATTCATAGAGCTGCGCACAGCTGCCCTTGCGCTGGCAGCGCTACAGCTAGACAAGGTGCGCACGAGCCCTGGGAGTTGTGCACGTGGTTCAGGTTGCAGGTCACAGGTTACCGAAGCAGAAGGCCTCCAGTCAAAACAACTGGCAGCCAGTCTGAGGGTTGTGTGAGTGAGCACGGGTTGACATCGCTTGCGTGAGTTGGGGTAGGACCTTTAGGGTGCTATTGGAGAGGAGGCTTTTGGGGAGCATTCGGGTGCAAGAGCATCTGCACTCCTGATGTGCTGCCCAGCATGCTGTCTTCAGCAATGCCACTGCAGGCGAGGTCAAACAGCCTTAGCTGTTGCCACTGTTATGGATTTTTCCAACATTTCACGCTGCCTTCTTATAGCAGGATAACCAGCGCACTAGCACGTAACCAAGCCGCCACATGACCACTACTTCTCTGCTGCCCTCACCTCCCACGCCCATGCAGCAATTGGACTTGTGCGGACGAGCCATGAACATTGGGCGGCCTAAGGGCTATGTGGACCCACCTCAGTTTGCACAGCAGAACAAGCTCAGCATGGCACAAATGTTTGCAGCACAGGTAGGAGCGTGGGGGCCTGTCCTGCACCTCAAAACGTTAAAGCATGCATGCACACACACACACACACACACACACACACACACACACACACACACACACACACAACACAAACCACTGAAGTTTTTCACAACTGCCTCGAGAGCAGAGAAACAAGTGTTCTTGTGGAACTGGTTGCTCGGTAAAGGAACCGTAGCCAGCATGGCTTAGGATGATTGCAGGAAGCATGACTATTGTAGGCGTGAGATGTGCGACGTGTGCGCCAATGTTTATCGTGTGTCGATGAAGAGCATCCTGCATTGCACTTGCAATTGTGCCTCACAAAAGGGGCACTGATTGACCATCCATGGATCCCATATATGCTAAGGTCATTAAGGACCTTAATTGTATGTAATTAATTATGTTCATTGTATGTAACAATTAAATATGTTACCACATTTCCCTCTTTCAGGCCACACGCACATACTCACATACACACACGTATTTTTTGCCTTGCAGCTGAGTGGCGGGCCATCAAACTGTGTATTAATAGAGGGATTAGCGAATGTGCAAACCATGCGGAATGAGGTGCGTGCTCAGAAGTAAATGCAGCAGTGATTCTGCAGGCAGTGCAAGCACTCATGGTGGAAGATGCATAGGAGCACTCATGATGGAAGATGCGGTTTTCTGTGGTGTGTGGATCCACCAAACCGTTAAAGCTTGCCCCCTGAGGTTACACATTCAGACTCAGCCCATCACTGCGCCAGAAATGGCGAGGTGAGCTCCAGGCTCTCCAAGGAATGCCCTTGCCCGCCTCATTTTGGGCCCCAGAGGTCCATACTATTTGCTCCAGCTTTCGTAGGATTTTCCGCCATCTTGACGCCTGAAAACACAGTAGGCATCCCTCATGTGCATCCCTGGACTCCCAAGGGCTCCTTGCCTGCATTCTAGTGGTGCTTGGTGTCACACAAAGCTTGCATGGGTATGAGCTGCTCTCATACACTCACAAGTGCGCACACGATTCCACTTGCGCAGGATGAAAAGCGTGAACTGTATGACGAAGTGTATGCAGAGGGGTCACGCTTTGGAAGCGTATCAGGCTTGGCAATCCCCACTGCCCCTCCCCACATACCCCCCGACCAGGTAAGCTGCGCCGAGGTCTCCCAGACTTGAATGAGTTAGTTTCTGACGGGGATAGCAACCTCATCTTCAACAAGGCGGTGCTTTGCCAAATTGCTTTCCCAACCAAATGCTCTTTGCTGTGGTTTTCCAGAGGGGGGCGACGGGCCCAAATTGCTGGAAATGTTCTTTCCCGCCAATATTTTCCAAATCTGAGCATGCCAACCATTATAATATCAATAAAAACCATGTTCACCAAAAAATGATGAAAATCGGTTGACCCCAGATCACTCTCCTGGCCTCAGATCACCCTAAAATGGCCCACAGCTCCACCCTGGGACCATTTTTCACTCCAAGTTTTTTGTATTTATAGATCTTATATATGATGCTAACATCCTGCATATTCAAAAATAGGAAAGAAGGAAGTCAGAAAATGACCTTTTTGGCACACCTTGTGCTGTATTTTTTCTGGTGAATGGCTGAAATTCTGTATCTGACCAACCACTGGGTCTTTTTACTCCATTTCTTTTGCAATGATATTCTTTTGATATAAGGACTCCAAATTACAAAAAATCATCTAATTTGGTGCAATAGGTGGTCAGATATGGAGTTTGGGTGGTGAAAAACAGGGATCGCGCCGCGGCTGATTACGCATGTGGCCCCAAATTGGATGTTTCAAGCTCAGGTGCTTTGGATAGAGGAAAGCATGAGCTACATCTGGGTGCTAGTCTTTCAACATCAAAATTGGGGCCAACTGCTTGGGGAACATTTCAAAAGTACCCCCATTTGGGGCCTCCGTCGCCCCCCTCTGGTGGTTTTCTTACGAATCATATTTCAATCTGGCCCTACGTGCCATATCTCTTCTTAGAGGCCCCCAGAGAATCATTCTTTCCATTGGCGATTCCCTCATTTTACAGCGCTGATATGTTGCTCTGAAAGCCATCATCGCAGGGTGTCAAAGTTGTGTTTTTGTGGCTGTCCATTTTTGCAGCAACCTAGATGTGGACATGCACCACCACGAGTTGTCATGGTCACATTGTGTGACGTGCACCTCTTATTTGCATGTCATGCATTTTTTGCAGCAGGCTATGTTGTGCTTGCAATAGACGGGCTTTGTGGGAGTTCTGCTTGCCAGGCAAAGCAGGCTGATGTAAGCACTCCCCTGTTTGTCAACAAGGACCTCTTCTCCCACACGCCCTTCCCTGTATTCTTCCTCTCTTCTCACCTGTGGGCGATTTTGCTTGCATTTGGACTTTTGCAGCCGAGTCCTGTGATTTTGCGGTACAGCTCAGTCCCTGCTGCTGAGAAGTGCAAGGCAGCAATGGACGGCCGCCAATTTGACGACAACACACTGAAGGCCTCATTTGTGGCCGAGCCAGACTTCTACAAAGCTTACCACGGAGACTGGTTTCCGCAGCAGTAGGAGGGGGAGCGTGGGGGGCTCTTGAGGTCTTGTATTTCCCTTTGTTTGCTCGTAGAGTGGAGCAGGAGTCGGTGCATGTAATGCAGCTTTGACGTTGAACAAGGCCTGGTGCACCTAATGCTCTTGTGCTTGTTAGAGGGCTTGTGTTTTTCCTCGCATGTTTGCCTCTGGCAAGAAAACAGGACGACTGAAAAATGTCCATGAATGTCCTGGGGGGCTGACAGGGGAATTGAATGGGTACACGCTTGTATGCTCAGAGCATACAGAGCACCCCATCAAGTGCACAAAAGTATCAAAATGTATGATTACTTGCTATTCATTGCTGGTCCTTCGTTACCTAGGTAGGGGCTGGTGTTTTATGAAGCCGTTTGAAGCCGCTCAAATAATGCAGCTATGTGTCAAGTTTTTAAGAGCAATGCATATCCTTTGCTGCCAAGTCAGTGCAGCGCTGAATTGGCTGCAAGCTGGAAGAAAAATAAAAATGAAATAAAACGCTATTTGCATGAATTGAGGAAAAAGGTTCTACAATTGGCTTGAGGGGCCATGAGCCTCCTTCACCACATGATGATAGGAATTAAGGAATGTAGCCAGGTAGTTTAGCTGCTCAGTCTGCTCAACTGTTCCACCCGCACAAAAAATATCCATGAGTTTGGAATTTAAACAATAAGTCTCATTAGTTTGCTTCTGCAAGAAGTGAGAAACATCCTCAGAGCTAGCTTGAGAATAGAAGAAGAAAGAAAAGTCTGCGCTAGCCAAAAGGCCGCGTGCATTAAGGAAAGGTTCCCTAATTAGCAAGCTAGCAAGGGTCTCACCAGAGGTCCCTCAAACCCAAACTAGACACACTGGCAGCTAGCCTAGGAGAAAGCCAGAAACAGAGATCGTCGGAATGTAGGAAAGTATTACCGACCCCCTTACCACAGTTTACCACCGCTTACCAGACATGGCTTACCAATTAAGACGGATTGATAATTGAGCTGGTAAGCCATGGCTTACCATTAACCCATGGTAAGCCAAGGATGGTGATGCTTTTTGCTATGATTTTGGGTCCAAATTCATTAAAAAAAAAAAGCATTACCAGAGCAGGCTTAACGCCGATTAACTGGAAAGCACAGGCTTACCACAGCTTACTACTAATCCGGCTGTTAAGGCTGGGTTGAAGCCTTTCCACCAGCTTACCAGAAAGCTGGTACCGGTAAGCTTTGTATTTATGGCTTACTCCCTAGCTTACTAGAAAGCTATCCCAGTAATGCTTTTTTCTATAGTTTCACTGATTACCGAGTAAGCAAGCCTGGTAAGCCTGGTGCTGTGCTTTCCAATTGGCTTATCAGAAAGCTGGTACCGGTAAGCTTTGTGTTTATGGCTTGGCCCTCGTTCTTGGCATGCTCAGTGTGACAGACCGTGCTTCTTCCTTCAATTACCACATGAACACACATATGTTACTTTCCTCCCTTTTTTTTGTTGCAGTCGGTTGGTCCTGGCAAACTCCTGATCTTTATTCGCCGTTGCTTTGTCATACAAACACCAGTGGAAATTTTTTCCCTTGTTCTTGGCAAGGGTTTTTTTTTGTACACTTACATGCACGGGCTACACAAACACTCCTGAACATTTTATAATACAGTTTTTCACATGAGCAGCCTAGCAGTCGCACTTCTTGACTGATGGCTTAATTTGTAAAACCTTGTAAACCTTGTTTATGGCTTACTCCCTAGCTTACTAGAAAGCTATCCCAGTAATGCTTTTTCTATAGTTTCACTGATTACCGATTAAGCATGCCTGGTAAGCCTGGCGCTGTGCTTTCCAATTGGCTTATCAGTAAGCTGACCTTGGTCTATTGTCCTTGGCTTACTGGAAAGCCATTTTGGTAATGCTTGCAAGTATTGAGGTGCATTAATTACTGATTAAGCAAGCCAGCCTGGTAATCCTGACGTTGTGTTTTCCACCTGGCATTTTCCCAGGGGTCCGCAGGTGTGGACGCCTCCACGGCCACCGCGGGATGCATCCTGCGTATTCAAACACACTTCGTTTTAGTTGCAAAATCGCCAAGTGCTGAAGTTGTATCTGCTCCCTCAAGGTTGACCGGCCATGCAAGCGCGCCCTTCTCACGCGCACACCTGCAGCAACGAACACAGCATGCTTAATCCTCGATGGTGTGAGCTGCAGCGCAGACAAAGGGAGAGAGGAGCGAGTGGTGGTAATCATCGGTGGGGATTGCTTCTCCTGCTCAGCCTCCTCTTTTCCCTGCACGCACATACACAGCATCAGTAGATGTAAGTGGTGCATACTCTATCATGCTCAGTGCCCATCTGTGCAAGGAGCATCCTGTGGAGGGCAGGGAGGGGCATCACGCACACGCTGCAGTCATGCAGTTACCAATGCCACACAGTGGTGGAGCTGGCCAGCACCATATGCAGCTGCTCCAGCCGTGCCTTGGTTCCAGCGGGTGACAGGATTGAGGAGAGGGAGGAGCGGAGAGGGAGTTTTGGGACAGCCAAACATCTGCAGAGGGGTCAATCACAAAGCAGCGCTAGTGTAGGCCTGGATATTATTAAACAAATTGTACATTCTCGTCACCAGACGCACTTGAAGTCGCGAGCTTCATAAAAAGCCGCGAAGTGTTGTACACCGAAATTCCAGCGAGAAGTGCTCTTCCTTCACACATCCACCAGGGCCTTTCCTGCATTTTTCTTTAACTTGTCAGGTTGGTATGGCCAACAACTCACTGGGGGGAGAGCCTGGGCTTTCAAACAACCACCCTCATCATTACAAGGCTTATCAGTGGCTTCCTATGGCTTACCTGGTGCATTACTATGTTTGCAAGCACGCAGGCTTACCGGGTGCATTACTATGAAGCAGGTCACACATGCTGCATTCATAGAGCATTACCAGGCTTATCAGTGGCTTTCCATGGCTTACCAATCTGCAAGCACGCAGGCTTACCGGGTGCATTACTATGAAGCAGGTCACCCATGCTGCATTCATAGAGCATTACCAGGCTTATCAGTGGCTTTCCATGGCTTAACAATCTGCAAGCACGCAGGCTTACCGGGTGTATTACTGTGAAGCAGGGCGCCCATGCTGCATTTATAGAACATTACCAAGCTTATCAATGGCTTTCCATGGCTTACCAATCTGCAAGCACGCAAGCTTACCGGGTGCATTACTATGAAGCAGGTCACCCATGCTGCATTCATAGAGCATTACCAGGCTTATCAATGGCTTTCCTTGGCTGACTGACAATTTGAATAGCATTTATGTGAAAAGCATTAATAGGCTTGCCATAGGCTTACTACGCTTACCAAATTGGTAAGTACATGCTTACTGACTCACTTACCTAGCTTTAAAAAACGAGCATTACCAAACTCAGATTACCAGCCGATTAACGCTGGCTTAATCAAACAGTAAGCCAGGGCTTACCATCTCGCTTACCAGTCTGGTAAGCGAACAGTAAGCTTGGAAAGAGGGGTCGGTAATGCTTTCCTACATTCCGACGATAATGGGGATCTGGAGGGTTGTCCGCCATGCTCCCTGGGCGCCCGGGCTCTCCTGCTTTCCACTGCCACACGCCCAGCAACCCCACCCCCAGAAGTCCCCTGAGAATGAAGTGCATACCTTGTGTTAATAATAGTTGTTAATCTTTGGAAGGATAGGATAGGGTTACATAGCTGTATTTGCCTACAAGGGCAGCTTAGCTGAAGCAAAAGGTGCCTGTAACCAAACCAAATCAAAAATGTATAAATGTCGACAGAAAGCCTTGAGCTGAGTTCAGAAGTGTCAACTGTAAAAAACACACACACTGTCACTCTGATTGAAACAAGCAAAGTCAAGCAAAAAATTCCATAAGGCTGCAGTGTCAGGAAAATACACTTTCGTGTTTCCACAAGAAGCGCAGAAAGTTTGAGAACAGCATCTCTCTCTCTGAAAAAAAGGTCCAAGTGGCCATGACAAATGTGTTCAAGTGATGCTTTGTACTTCAGTTCTCAGCATCCACTGTTATAGATGCATTGCAATGCTTCAAGAAGGGTAACCGCCGATACAGCCTGGTGAGTGCACATGTCAAGAAAAGGTATCAGTTGCATTGCCTTGCTTGAATCTTTTCAGCATTTAAATCTTTGGAAAGCGTGGCAACTTAACTTGGATGCTAATGATTTAGCCTTTTGCCTGGTGAAACCCGAGTTGATAACTTATCTTGAAGAGGTTTGATGGTGTAGTCATTATGAATGGTGCAACACCAACTAAGGTGATGTGTATGGTCACCTTGTTGTTCCTGTTTGGGTTTCTCAAGCTGCGGTTTTTGAGCCTGGTCATAGTGTTGGTGTGCTGGGCAGTTGCAGCTTCTAGAGTGGGAAAGGGTTTGGTATCAGGGCAGAATTTATATTCAACAAGATGAATGTCCCTATCTTGAGGAAGGATCTTAGTAGGATCAACGTGTGAGGGTCGGCCCGGGATGGAGCGCACAATGACAGCATCAGGGCGGCTTTGGTGCCGGGCAGAGGAGCCAGCGTCCATTGGGAAAACCCAGGCAGGAAAAGCTCGGGAGATATTTTCAGGGACTTGTATGCCCTGCTTGAGGAGCCTCTCATTTTGGCAGGCATCCATACCAATAAGGGATGAGCCATATCTGCCTTTGCTGAGGGCTTTAACACAGGAGCTAAGGCCAACATGGTGCCTATCGGTGTGCATCCCATTCATTGTTGGGTGAAGACGTATGAGGGACATGTGATTAATCCTGTCCATTTCGCTGCATAATGGGCAGCGTGCAGAGGTGGAAGACATCTTGAACCTGATGGCATGTTTTTGAGTGTAAATCGTTCCCGTGCAGTATTTCAATACATTAATCTGATCCTTGTATATCCTCACCTATGAAGCGCACCATTTTTCAGTATCGCACGGGCACCCTCTATAACCAAAAACATGCAGTGCGCTTCAAAAGGTCCACTAACCCATTTTGCCCTCTCCCAGGCTGTCATCAATTAGACAGCGCACTCCACATGCTTTCAGGCTGCCAAAACCACATCATCTCCAACATGAAAACTGAACGTCACAATGTTGCTGGAAGAATGATCATCAAAGCTCTTAGCAAAAGCCCTTTGGGGGCAGGCTTGGTTAACATGGACATAGGGAGTGATGATAGGCTGGCGCAACACAACCTCCGAATCCCTGCACATGCTTCAAACAGAATTATACCCCCTTACCTCTTTCCAAGAAATTTTCCTAAGAGATCTAGACTCACATCCAGTCGCCCTGATGCTATACTGATTACTCCCTACAAAGCTAAGCCCGCTCTTTCATCTCCTCCTCCCACTCACTCACACCATGCGCTCCGCAGCAGACACAACCCAACACAGAGGACCTCAACAGCCAACCGCGTGAGACAGCCCCACCAACTCCATGTTAACCAGCGGCATGTGCACTTCATTGAAATCAAGTACTGTGAAGACACAAGGCCTGGACAACAGTTGGAGGCGGCACAGCGGCAACATGCTGACCTCTGCAAGCTCGTTAGTGCTAAAGTCGTGACTCTCCACACTATACTTCTGGGTGTTGGTGGGACCTGCTACACTGATCATACTTTGAATCATTTTAAACAACTTGGATTGGACCATCAACGAGCCAATAAACTTGCTAAAAAACTTCATGCACATTCTGTTCTGTATGCAAACAAACTTGTAACCACTAGACGTGCTATGGAAAACAGTCATGCTTCTCGCAGCCAGGTTCTGGAGCCAGGTGTTTCCAATAACCCTCCAGATCCCCATTAGCCCTTCTTTTTGTAGCTTTGTGGTGGAGGAGACTCACGGCTCTCCTGAGCCAATGTGTCTCCTTTTCCTTAATTGATGTAGGGAGAGTTTCCTCTGCCTACGTAGTTTTTCTTTTCTTTTCTTTTTTTTTCTGATGTTTAAGGGTGAGGTTGGATTGTCCCAAAAGGAATTGCTGATTTCTTTGTTGGCAAGTTGAGAGGGTGGACTATGAGCTTCTGAACTGACAGTGGTGTTTAGGGGAGTGGGCCGTTTGGTGTAGTTTAGCCTCTGTCAGCTATTGTAATAGTAGCCAGAGGTATCAGCGGAGCCAAGCTTGTCTGTCAGGTTAGTGAGGAAATGAGTTGGACTAGTGTGGGGTGATGTGGTTCACCGTTGCGTCCATGTGAGGACTTCAATGCGAGCCAGTAAAGAAAAGAAAACAAAAGACTACGCAAGCCAGGTCCAGCTGCGTGCATTAAGGAAAGGTCCCCTAACTAGCAAGCTAGCTAGGGCCTCACCGAGCCAGTAAAAGTTATGAAAGGGATCCCTGGCATCTGGAAGTGCAAAGTCCGTGATGTCCGTTAGTGCTGCAGCGCGTGCGCAGGTGTCAGCCCCCTCATTATCAATAATACCAGAGTGGGCTTCGACCTGATAGAAGTGTACAGGGTGCGGGGAGTGCTTTAATATATTTGAAATGTCCTGGATGAGTTCTGCATGGAGGCGGGTCCTCATGCGCATTGGGTTAAAGGTCTGTTTAGAAATCTGAGAGAGGCAGGATGCACTATCAGAAGCTATGTCAGTGTGCCCTTGTTGGAATGCAACAGGTATGCCTGCCAGTTCAGCTCTATTGGTAGTGTTTGTAGGTCCATGCCCTTTGGGGTTTATGTGCAACTGTAGCTGTTGGGATGATAGAGTAATCTCTTTGCTTGGCTGGTAAACACCTGAGCCAACTAGTGGTGGAGAATTATCTTTGTGTTGAATGACACTGCCATCTGTGTGGGCGATTTCTCTCCAGTTCATGATTTTTGATGTAAATGTTTTTTTGTAAGTGGCAGGATGGAAGGCTGCTCTTACCTGAGGGCACCTGTGTGAGCAGATATGGGCATCATGTGGAAGAGATTGAAATTTCTTCCTCCAGTTGTTTGATGCAAGGAAAGCTTGAGTATAGTAAAGAGTGCTTGATTCGTCCAGAACATTTCTGTTAGTAGGAGGAAATCAGATGCCAGATGTGCAAATGTCCTTCTAGGCATGCTTCTCGTGACAAAATCCTGCTTGGTCACACCTATCACGTTCAAATTTATGCTCTCGCCAGACTGGAGCCTCAACTCTTTAAGTATGTGCATGTAAACAAAAGCACGCTAGGTTTCTCAGCATGTGCTTGCCTAAGATGCAAATACCTAGGGACAGAAAAGGGTGTGCCATACACAAACAAAGTTCATAGGAAGTGCCACCCATTGATGATATTTAGCTATGTTGTTCACCATGCTTTGCCAAGGCACCAGCGTTCCATACACCTTGCCAGTGGAGCCTTCTCCTCAAAACCGTGTTGAGACAGCAACAAACTCCCTCATGACTAAGACTGCCCAAAACGGTCACAATGAGTAAACGTGTGCACCTGTCTAAGCCCGTGCATGCAGCCAAAAACTCTGGGGTCCAGCATTTCCGAGAAAGACTGCTCATTTCAAAATCTGTTCCCAATGCCTTGCTGAGTTTAGTGTTGTTTGCTATGCAGTAGAGCACTGTAAAACCTCACTAGTGCATGGAGCCAATAGAAAATGCAAAGATAATGCCTAAGTTTCAGGCTTAAAAATGCAAACGAAATGCCTATGAAAGACAAGACACAAGAGTTGTTAGAGGTAAAGCCACAAAATGAACTACGGATGCTCAGCAATTGGCAATGGGCCAAGGTGAATGGTTTGGACGGTCTTTCACCCTGGTCGGAGGTTGGCGTTTAACTTTGTGCCTCTCCGAAAGACAGAAGAGTCCTCTGCGTATGCTTGCTGAATCAGCATAATCAGATTGCAAACACATGGTCGCGACCAGAGTGGTCCTCTTGGGGGGTTGGCGGTGGTGCCCTTCCACTGCGCCTTACTGGAAGGCTAACAGCGCCCTTTTGCTCTGCCGGTTCCTGCATGCTCACAAAAAGAAAAGTCTACGCAGGCCACAGGCCGCGTGCATTAAGGAAAGGTCCCTTAACTAGCAAGCTAGCAAGGGCCCCACCAGAGGTCCCTCAAAACCACACTAGCTACAGCTAGCCTAGGAAAGGGAAAGAGACTGAACTAATGAGGATCGGGCGGGTTGTCGGCCACTGGCCTTGATCCCAGGACGCGTCTCGGGGCATGGCATGCCCCTAGACGCCCGGACTCTCCTTCTCCTTGTATCCACCTCCGCGCGCCCAGCCCCCCCCCCCCCCCCCCCCCCCCCAAGCCCCCAGTAAGCAAAGAGCATGTCTGGTGTTAATGATAGTGGTTAGTCTCTCATGCTCAAAAATAGTTGTACTTTCAGGTGCCCAGGATGGAGCGCAGGCAAGGGGGTTGGCAGCGCAAGCTGCCCGTCCACTTGTTCACAGACAAGTTCATCACCAAGGTACCGTCTTTGCACCGGAGTGGGGGGCAGGGGGTGCGCAAGGCGGAGCCCAGGGCACCGCTGTGACACTCCAGGTGTCACCACAGACCAGCGCAGGCCAGCAGCTCCTGCTGGTGCACTAGATCCGCGCGAAAAGCAGGCCGGCGCTGTCATCCTGCACCCTTCAAAAACATATATTTGGAAGGGAAGACTACTGAATTCACTAGTGGTGGAGGGGACTCACGGCTCTTCTGAGCCAATGTGTCTCCTTTTCCTTAATTCATGTAGGGAGAGTTTCCTCTGCCTACGTAGTTTTTTCTTTTCTTTCTACTGAATTTACTAAACTCCTTAGTAAGGAAAAAGGGACGTGTTGCGTTTTTGTTACTTGATGATCCTTTTGTTTGTGACTCCTGACCAGATCACTCAGTTCAACCAAGAAGATGGATTTTACTCCACTTAGGTAGATTTTAAGGGATTGCATGAGGGCGTACAGCTCGGTTCCTGGCCGATCAGGCGCTGGTGAAACATCCGAGCACCAAAATCTTACCGCCATTAAAAGCCAAGTAGGGAATGGGATCCGTGTCCGCAAACAAAGCCAATCTAAATTGTTTCAGGAAATGGATGAAAACTGGTGTACTTCCCCCTTGCATTGGGTAATCCGCAGTATGAGAGGCAATGAAGGAGTAAGAAGCAGCTCCAGCCAGGCAACTTCATGAATTGAACATCCAAAACCACCATATTCACTTTATAGATATCAAATACTGTGAAAATTTGAGGCCTGGTGCCCAGCTAGAAGCCTCCTGGGTGCGGGTGGGACTATTTATAATGCCCACACCCTGGATCTCTTTATAAAACTAGGGATTGACCCGCAAAGGCCTACCAAACTGGCACAAAAGCTCCATGCCCATTCTGTGCAATATGCACACAAACTTACCTGAACCAGACGTGCCATTGAAAACAAAAACACTCAACATAACTCTGGTGCCCTGGGGTCGCATGCTGCCAGAAAACCACCAGGCCAATTTTTCTCCCTTCAAGGGAAGAAGTTCTTACCCTCTGGTGAGGGAGACTCATGGCTTTTTGAGCCAATGTGCCAATTAGAGATCTTTTTCCTTAATGCACGTGGCCTTTTGACTGGCGTTGAATTTTCTTTTCTTTCTTTTCTTAGCCAATTTGTCTCCTTTTCCTTAATTGGTGTAGGGAGTGTGCTCACTGCATACATGGTTTATTCTCAGAGGGAGCTGAGCATGTGCCAGATGCGCTCCTTTTTTGCATTTCACTTGCACTTTAAGTTAAAGTGAGCCCACACACAGCCACTCCGTCTAATTGGGACAATTTTTACTCTGAAGTGTAGCTGGCGTTACAAGCTATCAGAGCATATGCTCAGATTACACAATTGTTTGCCCTGTGTGCTTAGCTAGGGTGGGCTAGCTCACATGGGGCACGTAAACCCTAACTAAGGGGAAATGGCTGAAATCGCCACATGACACCAACCACTGGGTCTTTTCACTCCATCTTTGTACAATGACATTCTTTTGTTACGCGGACCCCAAATCACCAAAAATCACCCAATTTGGTGCAGTGGGTGGTCAGATATGGAGTTTTGGTGTCAAAAAGTAGGGTTCACACCGTGGCTGATTAGGCATGTGTGGATATGCCTACCCCAAAACAGGCTACTACTCTTATTATCAGAGTTTGTTACCACATGTAGATAAGAAAATCAGCAATGCCTTTAGGAACATGTCCTGTGTATCCACACCCATGAAGCGCACCATCCTACAATATCGCACTGGCACCCTCTATAACCAAAAACATGCGGTTCGCTTCAAAAGGTCCACTAACCCACTTTGCCCTCTCACAGGCTGTCATCAATTAGACAGCGCACTCCACATGCTTTCAGGCTGCCAAAATCATATTATCTCCAGCATGAAAACTGAACGCCACAATGTTGCTGGAAGAATGATCATCAAAGCTCTTAGCAAAAGCCCGTGGGGAGCAGGCTTGCTTAACATGGACATAGGGAGTGGTGATAGGTTGGCGCAGCACAACCTTCAAATCCCTGCACATGCATCAAACAGAATTATACCCCCTTACCTCTTTCCAAGAAATTTTTCTGAGAGGTCTAGACTCACCTCCAGCCGTCCTGATGCTGTACTGATTACTCCCTATAAATCTAAACCCACTTCTTCTCCTTCTACCTCCTGCTCACACCATCATGTGTTACGCAGCAGACACAAGCCCACACTGAGGGCCACAACAGCCAACCGCGTGAGGCAACCCCGCCAACTGAATGTACACCAGCGGCATGTGCACTTGATTGAAATCAAGTACTGTGAAGACACGAGGCCTGGACAGCAGTTGGAGGCGGCACAGCGGCAGCATGCAGACCTCTGCAAACTCATTAATGCAAAAGTTGTGACTCTCTACACCATACTTTTGGGTGTTGGTGGAACCTGCTACACTGAGCAAACCCTTAACCAGTTTAAACAACTGGGAATTGACCACCAACGCGCCAACAAACTTGCTCGCAAACTTCATGCCCATTCTTTTATGTATGCCAACAGGCTTGTTACCACTAGGCGTGCTATTGAAAACAATAATACTTCTTGCAGCCAGGTTATGGAGCCGGGTGCTTCCAGTAAACCTCCAGATCCCCATTAGCGTATTTACTTGACACCTTCGTGGTGGAGGGGACTCATGGCTCTTCTGAGTCAATGCATCTCCAAGACACAGGAGTCCTTTTCCTTCATTGATGTAGGGAGAGTTTTCTCTGCCAGAGGAAACGTAGACAGTGCCTACGTAGTTTTTCTTTTCTTTCTTTAATGCTGTCCATGTCTAGCCGCATGCATGAAGGAAAGGTCACTTGTCCTGAAAGGCAGGGCCCCATTACGTAGTCCAGAGGAAGAGCAAGCACAGAAGTCCACTCCAGCAAGTTTACCCCCACCTTGGGACCTCAGACACCGTGTCTGAGGTTCCGACAGTCGTGACGGCTGTCAGGAAGGCCCTGCACCAAATCTTCCTCCCGGCAGGCACTATCTATACTCAGCATGACTACACCATTTAACCTCTTCAAGAAGTTCTGAACTTGGACCAGGGACTAACTGCCAGTCTTGGATCATGCGGACAGCGTGTCACCCAAATGTTGGCATGACTAGACCTCTGAACTACTCTGTACCGTCTGGGTATCATTTCCCGACCAGAAAAACCTTATGGTTTGATGCTGAGTGCTCCCAGAAAAAACGAGCTTTTATCACTGCTGCCAAAACAGAGGTGGCATGGAATGCTTGTCAACAACTTCAACGACAGTACAAAGCATGTGCCCAGCGGGCCAAGCGCAGACACACACAGGCGCGTACGTCTATTTTCTTAGACAAGCTGTATAAGAAGGATCCTCCTGTCCATAATTTGTTTAAAAAATCCGCAGTCAAACACGTTACTCCTATTTCTGCTGCTGCTTGGCAAGACCACCTTAATTCTGCTTTTAGGCATCGTGCTGACAAACCTGCCATGAGGTGGTCAGGAACTTTATCTGGGAGAGACCTTGCAGTTCCTATTGGCCGCAACCACACACGATATGATTCCCCTTATTTTCAGCCTTTCCATCTTCCAGACGTGTGTCAGCTGAATGGAATTGTGGCCAAACACATTTCTCGTGTCAATCCCACCTCTTCCCCTGGATTTGATACCGTTCTTCCATCTTTTTTGAAGTATGCATGCAAACTGGTGCGAAGAGAGGATGGCAGGGGTTTTCATTCTATCAATGTGCTGACGCCACGTGTTTCCCAACTCTTTTATACTCTCATGCAACGAGCTGTTATCCCAAAAGAGTGGAAAACTGCCAAAATTGCACCCTTGTTTAAAAAAAACTCTATTACCGATGCTGGAAAGTACCGTATGCTTGCTGTAAGCGGGACCCTCTACCGCCTTTACGCTAATGTCATGCGTACTTTAATACAGGACTGGTGCCTCAAAAACAACAAAGTTCCTGATTGTTAATTTGGGTTCTTCCCTGGGCGCAGCACTCTACACCCACCTTTTATTTTGAGACATCTCAAACATGCTGCCCAAACCTGCAAACCACATGGCTCGTCACGCCTGTATTCAGCATTCATTGATTTCCAACAGGCCTACGACTCCCTCCCTCGTGATAAGCTATGGCACCATCTTCACCAATGCCAGCTCCCTATTCACCTTCTCAATATCCTGAAAAACTTGTATCACAAAGACAACTACATTCTGGTTGATGGGGATAAGCAAGCATATGTCAAGCCCACATATGGCATTAAACAGGGCTGTCCCCTTTCTCCGTTGCTTTTCTCCATTTACCTTAATGACGTCAATGAGGTTTCTG
Source organism: Dunaliella primolecta (assembly GCA_914767535.2). Taxonomy (NCBI): domain Eukaryota; kingdom Viridiplantae; phylum Chlorophyta; class Chlorophyceae; order Chlamydomonadales; family Dunaliellaceae; genus Dunaliella; species Dunaliella primolecta. The sequence continues at coordinate 6,093,086 of OU611755.1, read as the reverse complement.
AGGGGATTGAAGGAGCTTGCACTGGCACACCTAATTTCCATGTATCCAACCTTCTATACGCTGATTACTTATGCTTAACCTCTAAGTCACCAAATAACCTTCAGGCCATGCTTAACCGTCTCAAGGCTTATGCCCGTTGGAAATTCCTGACAGTCAACACCAAAAAATCTGTTATCGTCTGTTTTAAATCCAAGACTGATAACTTGCCCCCCCTATTTTATGATGGTGAGGTCTTGCCTTACTCAAATACCTTTTGCTACCTGGGGCCCCCGGGATCCCGGGATGCAGTTGGACAAACACATTAATCTGCGCAATGCTGCTGAGGAAGCTCTCAAACCCTGCCTGGCAGGCATGGCTCGCGTACGTACTTTTGCCCATCAACTTCAGATTACACACCGCCTACATGCCTACTTATGGCTCTTCAAGACGTATGTCATACCAGCAGGAATGTATGCAAGTCAGATCTGGGCCACTGCGTATCTTCAACAGGGGACAGAGATGGATAATTGCATCCAGAAATGGCTTCTGAGATTCTTGAGATCCATGCTGGGTGTGCGAACATCAACTCCTTCCTCCGTGAGTGTGGGATCGAACCTATTCAATTCAACTGGTTCAGAGCCTGTGCACGCTTATATAATTCTCTCACCCATTGCAACAGCGCTCTACTTCACAAGGTTTTTCATGCGGACATCTCCCTCAGCCCCAGGAATTCCTCCTGCTGGACATCCCATCTATTGTCTGCCATGAATGGCTTGCATCACGCCCATCATTTCCAGCAAAATATACGCTCTGCTGATCCTTTGGACTTGAGCCAGCATGTTGTGGATCTCAGGTCTCGCCATCTCGCATATTGGAGACAATTTTCTGGTTATGACCCACGAGACACAAACAGCAAAAAATTTACTTACCATCACTGGTGTGATCTCCCAACCAAGCCTGCACACGTTACATATTCTCCTTATATTCTGCCCAAATATTTCTACTTGGATTTACCTAAACACATCGTCCGCAGTGTGGCTCGATTTCGCCTTCGTGTCTATACCTTGAAAGTTGAGCAGGCCACATGGGATGATGCTATTTCCCCTGCCTGTGATCTATGTGATGCCCAAGATGATGTGCAGGATGGGCAACACGTTCTTTTCAAATGTACTCATCCCCATGTCTGTTCTCTTCGGCTTAAATGTGCTCCCTTATTTTCAGGTCCTCTCCTCTCTTTATCTCACTCTTCCAATAGGGTGGCTCCCTACGTGCCTGGCATTCACCATGTACAGTCTTATCATATCTCTTCTTTCTTAAATCAAAACAATACCAAGCTTTTTCATTTTCTACATGAATTATTGCTTTTTTTATGAGCAGGCTAGCAGTCAACCGTTTTGACTGGAGGCCTTCTTTTTTCCTGTAACCTGTAACCTAACTGCCTGTCCCAGTGACAGGGCAAAAAGCCAATTCACTAGCATCAAAATTGACCTGCCATGCCATCCAGAGATGGTTGACTATTAACATCACCAGACGTGCTCTTCGACTTCAAGGGGCTTCTGGGGGGGTAGAGTGCTGGGCTCGTAGCGGCTAAGAACGGGAGAAGGAAAATTCGGGCGTCCAGGAGCATGGCCACAACCCTCCAGATCCTGAATAGCTTTGTTTCTGGCTTTCTCTTAGGCTAGCTGCGTCTAGCTTAGGTTTGAGGGCCCTTTGTGAGGCCCTTGCTAGCTTGCTGGTCAGGGAGCTTTCCTTAATGCATGCAGCCTTTTTGCTGGCGTAGACTGTTCTTTTCTCTTCAAGCTGCCGTGTAGGCAGGTAAAGCTATGTAACCCTTTCCATATGGCTGCCGGCAAATAAGGTAAACCTGTAAATCTGTATAGGCAGACAGAGCTATGCAACCTTTTGTTTTCCTCTCCTTCCCCTCCCTTCATCCTATTCATTTGGCAAAACCAAGGACATTATCAAATTAAAACGTTTAGCTTCCATGATCACCTTCATGGTATCTCCAGTGGAGATCAAAAGGAAAGAGCACAAAAAAGGTTAGACAATTGCAAGGAATTCAAGTTGAAATTGTGCAAGCACATGGAAATACAGGACAAAAACACGTACACCTAGGCAAGTACTTTTGCTCTCGTAATAACTTTCCCACAAGGCTAATATTTCAAGTCAAGCAAAACAACAGTTACATTGCCCTCCTTAGGCAATGAATGGTCAAAAGTTAAGGCAGAGACGCGCGCAAAACAGCCTGCTTCTGTGTCCTATAGTTAACCAAGAGATCGCAGCATGCATTGGTGAGCAGGTGTGGACCCGTCACCATGCGGATATCACTGCTTGCCAACCAGCTAAGTACAGCACTTGGGTGCACAGGATAACAATCGTCTTGATGTACATGCCCTTGTTTTTTAGTCATGATTTGGGACGAGGAATATGCTTGCAAGCACGCTGGCAGGTTTAAACCAGGAAAGATTAGGGAAAAGTCACCTGACAACTAGGGCCCTATCAGTACAGAGCAGAAGAAAGAGCAAGCACAGGAGTCCACTCCAGCCAGCATTTTCATTGAACGGGTGGGCATGCTGTAAAAAGCGGTAGACACCCAGCTGAATCAGCTAATGACGCAGTCGACTACACCTTTATGATGGTCCACCTGAATAAATATGCATTGTGCGCGCAATGTGTGTGTGTGTGTGTGCGCGTGTGTATGTGTGTGTGCGTGTGTATGTGTGCGCGCATGTGAGTGCGAGCATGTCTTCATTAGTGTTCTGTTAACTGTGCCAGTTAGCTCGCAGAAAGCTATAGCATGGAGGTGCCACTGCAGGAGATCAGACACACAATTTACTCAAAACTGTCGTGCCATGAAAGGGAGAAAAGTGAAGTCAGTGCGTCATATCGGGCAAGCTGAGTGTTGTGTCAGATATGAATGAACAAGCCATGGTTTCGTCTATTGATAAGAGCAAAGCAACACCGGCGCTGGCACACATGTTTTGCATCCTGAGGAGCCAAACACGGGTCACCATTATGAGGAAATGACAAGGTTAACAAGAGTTCCCAGCCTGTACGGGAATTCCCAAAGGGAGGTCAAGCTCCTAGGTAGCTGGCAACTAGGGCCTGATGCTGCTATCTGTGTCGACTCCCAAAGGAACCTTGAGCTCCTTTAGGCAGCCGGCAACCAGGGCCTGATGCTGCTATCTGTGTCATCATTGCGCAGGTACCATGTGCCATTCATGCATGCATTCATTTGCACTGAACACATCTCCCCAAGGCTGCCATCAATGTCAGGGGCTGGCCCTGCAGCAACCTTCCCAGCAGACCTGTGAGGAGCGGGCCCTACCTTGTTTTGGTTCGTGCCCTCCTGGTGCTGTGGTGTGCTACTTCCCCTGCTGCTTGCCTTGTTTTTCACAGTGCTGCGTTGGGCTTGCAGTGGGGGTTGCTTCATGCTCGCCAAGGACCTGCGTGCATGCATGCGTGCGTGTTTGGCATGTCGGCATGTTACTGCACAGCATATGCACACGCTGTGTGACATTGAACAGGTGTGGAGATTGCAGCTGCATACAAGAACCTCTGCATGCCTGTCTGCATGCGCGGACCTCTCTGCATGCGCGGTCCTCTCTGCATGCGCGGTCCTCTCTGCATGCGCAAATCCCTGCACATTGAAAGGACATCTGCCTATTGATCTGTTAGGGGACACCTAGAGAAGGAGAAAAAGGAGGAAAGACAAAGTGGAAAGGTGCACACAAGGGAAACAAAATCACCTTGAATGCAAGCCACATGACCAGCCCTTGCTACAGATGCGCGTGGGGCTTATGGAGCACAGATGCATGCCCTAATTCACCTGTGTGTGTGTTTGCATATCAGCATGCAACGTAAGCATGCCCACTCACTTTGGCCCTCCCTGCCGGCTGCTGATGTTGGGTGCCGGCTTGCGGCCGTGCTGGCTGGTGTCGGGTGATAAGCTGACAGAAGCTGCGGGACTGGCCTTGCTCTTCTTCCCCCACCCGTACTTCTTGCCAGTGCTGCTGGGAGGGCTGCAGCCCTGCAGGGGCGTGGTCGACCAAGATGCCCCTCCTGCGCCTCCGCTGCTTGCGTCATGCTGGTTTGGCGGATGCTGCGCAACGCTGTTGCTGCTGTAGCTCAAGCTGTTGCTGCTGGTGCGTACAATATCTGGGGGGCCGCCGGCCGCTGAGCCCCCTGTGTCTGGCCCAAGGTTGCTGCTCTGCCGCTGGCAGCGCCCATTTCCCCAGGAGGGGGCACTGCACGTGCGTGTGTGTGTGTGTGTGTTTGTGTGTGCGCGCGTGTGTGTGTGTTTGCGGGACAATACTTTGAGGTCTTAAGGCAACTGGGGTACACATGCAGCCTTGTTCCGAAGATGACAGCCCACAGTGAAAGCAGGCAGACGAGTGAGGACCAGCAAGGCACTGCGAGGTGTAAGACAGCGTGGTAGGGGAGGGATGGCGCGAGGAGGGTCTTACCTGGTGCCTCCTGGCCCTATGCTGCTCAAGCTGGGGGTTGCGTGGAGCGTCTCACCTGGCGCGTCTCAGCTCGCACTTTGGCTCACTGGCAAAGACCAGCTTGCGTCTTCCTGCTGTTAGTGCACTTGCCTAGCCTAGGAAGCCAATCAGATCAGCCAGGGTAACGGGCTGAAGGACTCCTCATAATACCCTTGTAATACCCTTACCTGGTACCTCCTGGCCCTATGCTGCTCACGCTGGTGCCCCCTGGGGAAGGCGGCTCCCCTGGCATAGCCCCATTGAGGCGCTCTGCAAGGTTCAGGCTGCTACTGCCTTGCCGCCTGGCCATGCTGCCAGCGTTCCTGCTGGGCGTCATCCCCTGAGAGTGCAAGAGTGGGCACGCGCGCATTGTGTTTCAGCGGAGGATCCAACACGCACAAGGAGACATGTAGGAGGCAACTCGAGAGGCACAAACCAAGTATTCTTTGGCACCACTGGACACGTCCTCGCCGTACAATGCCCATATGCTGAAGCACAAGTGGCGAGTGATGAGAAACACACCAGGGGATTGATGTGTCTAGCAGAGTGTGTGTGTGTGTGTGTGTGTGTGTGCGCGCGCGTTTGTGTCCAGCAGAGATAGACATCAAGGAGGAGCAGGTCCTGCATCCCCTCCCTTCCCTTGCACCTACACCCCCACACATCCCTATCACATGGAGCAGCTGAACCCGTAAGGATTGTGTGCAACCGATCCAATGACTCCAAGAGCATAGACCATGGAGCAAAGCAGTGAGTGCAGCAGCGCATAGGGCAGCAAAACTGTGCAGCGACACGGAGACGAAGGCTTGAGCCTTGCAAACCCAGCACCTCAGATCTTTTGCGCACCCATAGCAGGGCAGCAAAGTACTTACAGAGCAACCTGCACTTTCAGAGCGACACACACCCTGACAGAGCAAACAAGGAGTAAACCCACAGAACAGCGCAGCCCACACCCAAATAGAGCAAAGCACCCACACCCACAAAGCGCATCCACGGCAGGGCAGCAAACACGTGCTGCAACACAGACCTAGACTTGGGCGTTGCACACCTACCACCTCAGGGCTTTGCACACTCACAGAAGGACAGCAAAGCACTCACACCCCAAAAGTGCATCCACAGCAGGGCCGCAGGTTGGAGCTGCGGCACACAGACAGACTGTGCACACCTACCACCGCATGCCAGTGTCAGTGTGTGTGTATGTGTGTGTGTGATCATGCATGCATGTGAGCGTGATTTGTGTGCGGGGGACGTATGGCGACTTTCGCAGTGCAAGCCCTAAACCACACAGTGCAAGATACACATACCTCCTGGTATATAGGATTGCGGCAACGCCGGACAGCCACATCTTTTCATGTTTCACAAAAGGAGCTTTACACACCCACCGCCTCAGGGCGCTGCGCCACAGTTGGCATGGGGCTCTGCGCGTGCGACCCCACCGACAGCCGGTGGTTCATGGCCCCCCCCTCACTGTACCCAACACAGGGGCTGGGGGCCTCGCTGAAGCTCACAATGCCTAAGCCGTTGCCACAAGCACCAGTGGCCGCTGCCCCCTCAGTCCTGCTGCCTCCGCCGCCTGCAGTTCCCCCCCCGGAGCCCCTGCGTGCAGCCAGGACATCTGTAGCCTGCCGTAGCAAGTACCCCTCCTGGGGAACGCTGCCTCGTTCGCCTGCCACTCCTGCTCCTCCCAGCTGCTTCTGCTGCTGCTGCTGCTGCTGCTGCTGCTGCTGATAATGCTGCTGCTGCTGATACTGGGGTTGGAGGTTTGGGGATGGGTTCCAGGAGCTGCGCTCAGAGGAGGCAAAGCTGGGCTGTTGCTGGAGGGAGGACGACAAGTAGGGCAGATTGTCCTGCCATGTGCGTGCGTGTGTGTGTGTGTATGTCAGTGTGTGTCAGTGTGTGTGTGTGTGTGTCAGTGTGTGTGTGTCAGTATGTGTGTGTATGTGTCAGTGTGTCCGTGCGTGCCTGCCTTGCAGGTCTCAAACATATGAGCATGCTCATGCAAGCATCTCCCGGTTTGCACACCAGCGTGGCGTCTGCTGCCGCGTCTGCAGCAGAGCATGACGCACCTCAGGGAGGCTGTTGCAGCAGGACCCCAGTAATGTAGCAAGCAGCATGATGCACCTCAGGCAGGCTGCGGCAGCAAGACCCAAGTTTTACAGCAGAGCATGACGCACCTCAGGGAGGCTGTAGCAGGAGGACTCCTCAGGTGTGAAGTGGGCGCTGCCGCCAGGGGGTATAGCAATTGTGCCTGGGGGAGAGTCGCCCTTGCTGCGCGCATGCGGGTTGCTGTAGAGGTGGTGCCGGGACGCGTTGCGACTGATGGAAGGATTGCTGCTGTTGGACGGGCATTTGCTGTGGTACATGTGGGCATGGCCAAGGTGAGAGGCAGCGCCCCCATCGGCCTCCACGTTACTGTGTGCGTGCGGTTACAAGCAAGAAGAGGTGTGAGTGTGTGTGCCTGTGCGTGTGTTCATGAGTGTGTAAGTGTGTGCATGTGTATATGCGTGTGTATATATGCGTGTGTGTATACGTGCGTGTGCTCAATTTTAGTGTTTAACGCACTGTGGGGCAAGCCAATCGTTCAGGGTTATGCGCACAGCTCCGGCCCCAGCACACAGGACCCCCCAAAAGGTAAACATTGCCCGTTATGAAGAAGACCATGAAATGTTCAAGGCAAGGCTTGACCAAATTGGAGCCAGATGAGTAGCTGGTGGCCTTCACAACATACACTTGCACACACCTGAGAAATGAAGGGCGAGATGAGTGGCTGGTGGCCTTGCACACACACACACACACACACACACACACACACACACACACACACACACACACACACACGCGCGCGCACACACACACACACACACACACACCTGGCAAGGTTGGAGCCAGATGATTGGCTGGTGGCCTTGCACCGAAGTGCATGCTGCTGGCCGTCTTTGAAATGGGGGGGCACTGCCTGCTGCAGGGAGCCGCAGGGAGAGAGCGTTGAGGGCGATCCGCTCCCACTATTCCTGCATGCAGCGATTTACTTGTCATGCTGCCATTGATCTTGTTGTTGTAGAAGTTGTAGCAGTAGTTGCCTTCAGATTGAGGTGTTAGATGGGGTGTTATCAGTGCAGCGTTGGTGGCATGCAAGGTGCAGTTGCAAGGTTGGCCGATTCCGCATATTCACACACGCTTTACATTTCACACTTGCCTGCAAAAAAAGTGGAAATATACAGCATGCAAGTAGCATGTATTTGTTATATAGTAGGATGTATGTACATATATATATATATATATATATATATATATATATATGGATTTGGACAACCCCATGTATCTAGCAGGCCATTGGCACGGCAAGGTTCCCAACAGGTCAGTGGAATCAGTGCCATACACATGGCTCGATTCACGATTGTGGACAGCATGCGAATGCAGAGCACCCCCCGTCCTCCCATCCTCCCCACAAACCCTTCATCAGTAGCTGCACCAACAGAAGGATAAACAAGCAGGGGATGCACTCACATTGAAGCAGCAGTATGCTCTCACCACAGAATAGCAGCAGCAATGTGCTCCCACCGCAGAATAACAGCAGCAATGTGCTCTCACCGCAGAATAACAGCAGCAATGTGCTCTCACCACAGAATAGCAGCAGCAATGTGCTCTCACCACAGAAAAACTGCAGCAGGTGCTCACCGTGGGGCTAGGATGCCGCTTGCGCTGCTCCGCTTCAGGAACATGGTGTCGATGGAGGAGGCATCCGAGTTCTTGGAAAACGTGCTCCGGTGACTCAGCTTCTGGTAGTGCGGGGTGGAGGGGAGGACCAGGGGGCTTGGCTTGGGGCGGTTTGGGGCGGGGTGCTTTCCGGTGGACATGAAAGCAGCACTGTAGGGGTTGTTCACCTGCAGACCAGTGAGCACAAGGGTGTGAGCAAAAGGGGTGCTTTGCAGTGGACATGGAGGCAGCGCTTCAGGATTCATTGTTCACCTGCAGACCAGTGAGCACAAGGGTGTGAGCACAAGGGGTGCTTTGCAGTGGACATGGAGGCAGCGCTTCAGGATTCATTGTTCACCTGCAGACCAGTGAGCACAAGGGTGTGAGCACAAGGGGTGCTTTGCAGTGGACATGGAGGCAGCGCTTCAGGATTCATTGTTCACCTGCAGACCAGTGAGCACAAGGGTGTGAGCAAAAGGGGTGCTTTGCAGTGGACATGGAGGCAGCGCTTCAGGATTCATTGTTCACCTGCAGACCAGTGAGCACAAGGGTGTGAGCAAAAGGGGTGCTTTGCAGTGAACATGAAAGCAGGGCCTTAGGATTTGTTCGCGCAGAAAATGTCCGCCTGCAGAGCAGCGATGCAGGAAAGGGATGCTCTGATGCCAGTGGGCATGGAAGCAGTGCTGCATCAGTGTGCCAGCGCTGCACAAGTGAACGAAAGGGATGCTTCCCCTTGGTGGACATGAGTTTAGGAGCCCTGCAGAGGTTGTGCACCTGCAGGTACGTGAGCAAAAGGGTGCGAGGTTCCTGACTGCAGACTCCTGGGTCAAGTGAGGAGTGCGCATATGAGGAACACATGAGGGTAGCCCATGTGCTCTTTCTATGCAACACAAACCACCCCCTCGCCCTGAAACACACACTCACCTTGCGATAGTTTGACAAGTTGGGCGCCTTGAGCAGCTGGCCAGAGGCGTCGCGCATCGCGCCTGTGCTCTCCTTGGAGTTCTGGTAGCTCCACACGTTCCCCTTGCCACGGCCCAGGCGCTGCAAGCCCGCATCTTCGCCAAACATCATAACCACAAACTCGTTGAAGTCAATCTGCGGGCACAAGACATTTTGGAACCTTGGCTCATCTTGTTATCGACATATTTGGCACACATCTTAAAACACTTTAAAGGACGTCCTGCAAGCCGCCAGTGTGTGTCTCATCAGAGGACCTTCCCTAATGTGCGCGGCCTGTTTGGCCGGCGTAGTCTTTCCTTTTTCCTCAGAGCACCACCGCAACCATCCCCATCACCACCACCATCAATATTGTCCTCATCTCTTTGTTACCTGTGTCCTCATCGCAGCTGCAGCAGCTTTCTCAGCATGAGATATGAGAGAGTGCAGCTAGCAGAGTGGAAGGCCTGTGGAGGACTGCCTTATGCAGAACACGCACAGATTGCGCCAACCTTTTCACAAAGAAACAATGGGATATTTAGGTAAAAAGGTAATATATGAAGTTCATGACATATGTATTTAGAACATAGTTTCATCACTTTAATAGCATGCTAACGATTGAAGGCTCGGTCCCTAAAGAGCTCCTAGGCGATAAATTAACAATGGACCAGCTCTTTCCTTTGCTAATCACCTTTTCAAGTACTGTTCCTTAATTGAAGCTCATATCAATGACCTACCAACTAAGCCTGAAGCCCTTGCTACCCTTGCGTCCTCCTCCTATTTGGCATTACTGCTGCACGCCTCTCCTGCACAAAGGGAGCCCCTTCCATCCCTCCAATCAGCTGACTGCTGTGAAAGCACGACCTGGTCTGAGGTCCACTCAAGCCGTGATCTTTTTGTTGTTTAAGCACATCCCATGTGCAAGCAGCCCACGAACAGACCTTTCCATCCTGGTTGAGGTCCACTTGAGTCATGATGTGCTGAATGCTCATCTCTTTTTTGAGTGCTCCTCACATATCTTGGTCTGAACGCCCACACACCTTTTCATCCTGGTTGAGGTCCACTTGAGCCATAATCTTCTGGATGCTTTTCTCGTTTACCTTGCTGTTGCCTTGGAGGGCCTGCACGAGCATTATGCACCCACAGCAGCTGAAAGCGAGTACCCTAGTGTCTGCGCTGGCATCATGCAAGGCATGCACACATCCAGCTGCACAAGCTGAAGGGGAGTGCCAGCTCTCAGGCTGCTGAGCCGAACATGGAAGGCTAGAACCGCTCTCTGTGTGTGTATGTGTGCGTGAGCGTGCTTGCAAGCGTGAGGGTGCACATGTATGGGCGTCACTAGGAGCGGATGTGCATGCAAGCATGCACGCCTGCTCCTGGGCGCCTTGGGAAGCATGCACAATTAGCTAATAGCACATATAATTAGCTTATGGGTGCCTTGGTACGCACATTGATCAGGGAAGCACATGCTTGTGTACCTATGGCATGCGCGCCTGCAAGCACACACACGTGTGCGCTTCTAATCTTTGAAAGGCTCCTGCCCCAACCTGGCACACTTGCCGCTCGCCGTGCAGCAAAACAATGCGTGCCTACACAAAGTAAAGTCGAGGACGGACACTCTTCAGGGATGCCGGTAAACACCAGGCTTGGCTCAGCCATGCAGCAAACTGCAATACAGTTGCTATTCCAGAACGTGGCAACCCTGATCCCTGACTCACCCTCTCCAAGTCGTGCACAGAGATGAACCCCCGCCTCTTGCGGTCAAACTGTTTGAAGAGCGCCCTGAGCAGGCCTTTCTTCTCAAGCAAGGAGTGGTTCAGCGTGGCAGCGCTAAACTCCTGTGTGTGCGCGAGCGTGTGTGTGTGTTGCGTGTGTGTTGTGCATGTGTGTATGTGTGTATGCGTGTTGCGCGTGTGTGTATGTTGTGTATGCTGTGTGTATGGGAGAGGTAGAGTGGGTGCTGCATCAATGCAACATGTTGGCCTCTTTGGCAGGCAACATGTTGGCCTCTTTGGCAGGCAACATGTTGGCCTCTTTGGCAGGCAACATGTTGGCCTCTTTGGCAGGCAACATGTTGGCCTCTTTGGCAGGCAGAGCACATAAACAGGCACCAATCTCTCTTGTTGTCGGCAGCATTGGAGCACAAGTGCACAGATGGGCCCAAAGAGCGCTGACGTTTTCGAAAGGATGAAGGCTTCGATTGGCAGTGTGACCCCATGCACACCAGTGGTCCTTCTTCAGCGCTCAACTTCCCCAACAGGTGTGGAAGTGCTGCATCTGCTGGGCGCAGACCTGCCGTGTTTCTTGCTTACCTCAAAAGAGAGTAGCCCATCTTCTTCGACATCCATTCCCTTGAACAAGCTCTCGATCTCCTTCCGGTCCGCCTGCGCACACAGCCATGTGACGCACACTTGCTATTGCAGTGCAAACCAAATCTTGGTGCACAGTAGCCTTTGCAGCATGCACCCCATCCAGAGTTGCCTTTGCCATGCCACCCAGCATCGTGGTCCACTACCTATTGTTTGACATGGGGTGCCTCCCCTCACATACACACGTACACACACACACTCTTGTGCCAGTGAGGGTGCACATTTGTGAGCAAGATGGTTCCCTGTGAGGTCCATCACTTTGTGCAGGGTGTGAAGTGTGATTTTAGGGACGTGCCGTATTTCAAATATAGGGATGTGTCATCACTTTGCACGGGGTGTGAAGTGTGATTTGTAGGGAGCATTTGCTTTGTAGAGCTGTGCCCACACTTTGCGTGGGGTGCGAAGTGTGATTCGTAGGGATGCGCAGCATTTGGTTCATAGAGCTTTGACGTCACTTTGCGCAGGGTATGAATCAGGGTTGATCAATTTGCCGGTTTGACTGAAATAAATTCGCCAACAGTTTGAAAAAAATTGAGGTTTGACGAAAAGTTTGAGCGCACGTTTGCCTGCAGTTGGGGGGCAGGGAAGGAAGTGTCACCAGGCTCCCACCTCCCCCCCCACCTCTCCCCCTTGGCCCCCAACCTCCCCTCCCACCTCTCCCCCTTGGCCCCCCTTGGTGGGAGAGAAAGGACAAGGGTCCACTGATAGGAGGGTGTCAGGGGGGTTGTAATGGGGTCAGTGGGGTGTTAAGGGGTCCCTTTTTTGCAGAGAGCTCGAATATTTGACGAACTGGCAAGATAAAGTTTGCCGAAGGTTCAAAGAAATTTGAATTCTAAATCAGTTCTTCATTCTAGAATTGACTAACCCTGGTATGAATTGTTTTCTGTCCTGGACATAGGACAACGCCTGACACGCTTAAGGCTTAGGATCACGCACAAGGCTTTTTGCTTTGAACAACCATTAAGTGCGCAGCCCTTTGCAGCAAAAGAGCGCTTGCAAGGTCTGGTGCAAAGAGGACCTTGGACAATCGAGATAATTCATTGAGGTTGCGAGTGAGGAAGTTGAGCAGGATCTTAGGTAGGCTGTCAGGGTGGCTTTACAAACAAACAGCCCCAGCCTTGAGGTGTAGGACCCACCTTCATGCCACACACATAAAGAATAAATGTGAAGGCTATGCGCGGCACGCACGCACATCCCACTGCTTTCTCTGTGGCAAGAAGACACCCCTTCAAGTAAATCAGACCCCCTAATCCTGCAAGGCACCTCTTTACGCGGCGGTCAATGGAGGTCGCCTCCCTTAATCCACGTCAGCACCTCCAACTGACGGTGTCCTCCTCACTTGATTTCATCCCCCTTGATTGACATTGTCCACTTAAATTGATGTCAACCCCATCAATAGATGTCATCGCCCTGAATTGACATTATCCCCATTAGATGTTGTTGTTCTCCACAGTTGACGTCAGCTGCAGCAACACCCTCTTCAACCACATTGCCTATGCAAGCCTCAACTCATTTGTCAGCTTGTTGACTCAGACCATCCGTAACCACTACCCCTGCTCACCTTGCATCCCTGCCTGTCCAGCGCATTCAGCAGTTCCTCCAGGGTCAAATCGCCCGAGCCAGAAACGTTCATGGCGCCAAACATAGCACGCACGCCCACCAAGTACTCGGCATCCAGGTTGCGTATGGTGCGGCGCAGGGCCTGCGAGGCAAGGTGCAGCAGGCATGCATAGTAAGCAAGGGACAGCAAGAGAGCGTGATGAGCACGATGTTGGCCTCAAGCTAAGGTGCGCATGCCTGTGTATGTGTGTGTCCCTGTGTGTGTGTGTGTGTGTGTGTGTGTGTGTGTGTGTGTGTGTGTGTGCGCATGTGTATGTGAGTGTGTGTGTAGGTTGATAGGATGATCAACGGAAGTAAAATAATTGCACGTGCTCGTCATCAAAGCAACGTAGCTGCCTGCAATTCAACCTCATAGCAACGTAGCTGCTTGCACTTGAACCTCATAGGAAAGTAGCTGCTTGCACTTGAACCAAGAGTGAGAGGCTGGGTAAGCCCAAGAGCTACGTCTTGGTGAGATCTGGTGTGCACACTTTGATGCGGGCACCAGAATAGACGGAACAGAAAGGCAGGCGTGGGTAGTGTCATCAAACAAAGAGGTGAGCTGCGCAGCAGGCTCCTTGTGGTGAGAAGCGATGGAGGGCATGGACCATGTTGAGCTGGGTTAGCTGACGAGCCTTTGTAAGTCCATGTATGATACAGGTCATAGGACACATCTGATCCATTCCTACAACACACCTCTTTTTTGAACTCATGCATCTTCACAAAGAGACGCAGGCGGCGGAGGAGCAAGTTGCCTGGCGGACGGGCTTTGGTGCCCACGACTTGCTGCGAGGCACAATGACAGCCATATGCAAACGCCTGGTTCAGCATGTTTTTGTTTGTCAACGAGCAGGTCGGATACAGCACTGCGGACATGGAAGGCTGCATCCAGGCATTGTTTGACACAGATTACAGCATTCTGCACATGCATTGCACGTTTGCATTTCAACAATGCCCTGAGTCGAGAAGGGCAGTGCCCTGGACCAGGCCCAAGTCGAGAACAGCAGTGCCCTGGACCTGGCTTCTATGCACAGTCTCCGCAATTAATCAATGTTGCAGGTGCTGAGCCAGCAAGCAGGGTTGTGACAGGCAGGGTGAAGAGGACATGTCCTTGAGCCAAAAATGCCTTCAGAGTGGGTTCAGTGATGTGCCTGCACCACTGCCCTGGACCTCACAACAAGCTCAAGGTTTCCTCAGCACCCACCTTGAACCATTTGTGCGCCAAGAGCTCTTTCACTGTAGCCCTTTCCTCGGGGTCCTTTGTCAGCATTAACCTAGCAGCAGTGTGTGTGTGTGCGCGTGTGTGAGTGTTAGAGGCAGGGGTCAGGGGTCACTGTTTAAGGACTTTCATGTCCTCAGGTGCATTCTGGGCTTTCATGGTCAAGGCGGCTCCAGCCGTCTTCTTCATGAATTGCATTGTCAATTGGCCACTGTGGCCTCACCAAACATTCTTACTTCTTGGACTCAAAGACGACGATCAGCTGCAGCTGCTTGGGTGCCAAGAACTGCAGGGTTCAAAGGGATCATCGTTTGTAGCACAAGCAGCCCTACATGCTTTAAAACCTTCCATCCTGGCCCTCATGCTTGCGCACATACTCGCCCTCATGCTTGCCCTCATGCTTGCTCTTGTGCTCCTTCTAATGCTTGCCCTCATGCTTGCCCTCGTGTATGCTCCAACCCTCCTCCCCCTCAGATATGCACCACTCATAGCCCTCCATTACACTGCCTCGCAGGTGAGCAGGGGGCTCGCAATTGAACGACAGGTTGAACTAAACATCAAGACTTAAGATCAAAGACAAAAAAATCAAGAAGGGCTGCTTAAGATAACAGATGGCGATCTCCCTAAACCCTTAATCCATACCAAAGTTTGTATAACTTTGATATCAAAGCAGGTTGGCTTGTACAGCAGCTGCGGCAGCGCCCCACCTGATGACTTCCTTGGCTTCATTGGATACCTCGTTCCAGCTTTCCCCCTCCATGCACGGGTCCTGCTGCACCACCTGCATGCCCAGCTGCATCTTGTTGCTGCCCTGCGCAGGCACAGGTACACATGCAACACACTCATCTGCACAGCTGCATCTTGTTGCTGCCCTGCGCAGGCACAGGTACACATGCAACACACACATCTGCACAGCTGCATCTTGTTGTTGCCCTGCGCAGGCACAGGCACACTTTTCTATGTGCTGAGGCATGCAAAGCACTTGTCACACACGAAGGCTTGAGAGAAGCAGCAATCCTACGCACTTTGCAGGTTTTGGACTGCTCAAGGATTGCAGAATTTTGCATTTGCCGAATCACTGACACATACTGCGTAAGAAACAAGGTGGTTCGGCTATGAAACACACACACGTGTATGTGCTAAATCCTGCAATCTCGCGTACCTTGAAAGGAAACTCGCCGCTCAGAAGCCAGTACAGCATCACCCCTGCTGACCAGATGTCACTGGGGAAGCCGCACTCCATGTTGAACACCTCCGGCGCCTGTAATCATGCATTTTCCTGGCTGTTACCTATGAAGCTGTACAGCTATGAATCAGCTGGAGCCCTCAGCAACCACAGGGACCACAGGGAAGCATGGGCGTTGCGCATGGCGCAGGACAGCAGGGGGCACAGTGCACAAAATGTGCTGCCAAACACTTCTTTATTCCCCTCACTTCCTCACCATGCGCTACCAAACACTTTCTTCCTTCCCCTCACTTTCCGCAGCATGTGCTAACAGACACTTTCTTCCTTCCCCTCACTTTCCGCAGAATGTGCTAACAGACACTTTCTTCGTCCCCCTCACTATCCGGAGCAAGTTGGCTGCCATCAATTCCTGCTGTTGCGACTTGGAGCAGGTCAGGTTCAGAGCATGTCAGCCGCAGGGCATGTCAGGCACAGAGCATGAAATGGGATGGTATGCGCCAGCTCAGCCTCACCATGTAAGTGGGGGTGCCCATGAATTCGTCCGTGGTCTCCCCAGGCTTCATGAACTTGCTGATCCCAAAGTCTGGAGCCAGGAACATGTGCAGCACGGGGTCAGGGCTTGCCTTTGCGCAAAGGCGCTGTGAGGGAGGATGCACCGTCTATAATGTGCCTCCTCCTCCTGATCAGATTCTTAGCACTTTTTATCGTGGTCAGAGCATGCCACAAGGGCAGGGCACATCTCAAGGCTAGGGCCTGCCACATGGTCAGGGCCTGCCACAAGGGCAGGGCATGCTCAGGACTGGTGACTCAAGGGTATGCAGTCACCAAGTGAAATGAGGGCTTGCCATAAGGGCAGGGCATGCTCAGGACCGGTGATTCAAGGGGATGCAGCCAAGTGAGATGAGACGATCACTGAGGGTTCATGTGATAAGTGACTCAAGAGCATATATGCCAAGCGGGATGAGGCGACCACCGGGCAGGAGCTCTGGCCGGGTGAGAAGGGCATGGCATCAAACACTGCCCCTGGACCAAATATATTATCATCATCATTGTTTGTCATTGTCAGGTGAGGAGATGAGCACAAAAGTCAGGAGCTCTGGGTCGAGTGAGGAGGGCATGGCAATGAGCCTTGCCCCTGGATTGGTTACTTCATCATCATCATCATCATCTCTGCCTTGGACCTTGTTGTGATGTGCCTGCTGTGATGTGCCTTGCACTTTGAGCCTAACCGCAAGTGATCTCATGAAACAGTTGGGGGTGCCTTTGAGATAGAAGGTCCCAGCTTCCAGCACTGTGTAGTCTCAAGTTGTCTGCTGCACTCTCAGCACTGCCAAAGGCTTCAACTCGGGATCTTCCAACAAACCAGTATAAGCAGCTTGAACGGCCTAGCCACTTGCTAAGCGGCCAAACCCCTGGGCGCCTTACCAATGGCCTTCAACACCGCATCCGCGCTGTTGGTCAACAGCATCCAACCTCACCTGCGGCCTCCAACACTGCATCCAATGCCTCACCTGTGCCTTGTAACCCTGCATCCAGTGCCTCACCTGTGGCCTTTAACCCTGCACCCAGTGCCTCACCTATGGCCTTTAACCCTGCACCCAGTGCCTCACCTGTGGCCTTTAACCCTGCACCCAGTGCCTCACCTGTGGCCTTCAACACCGCATCTGGTTTGTCACTTGACAGCAGGAAGTTGTCGGGCTTGATATCCCTGCGGAACATTTAAACGTTCAATGTTACATTTCCAGTTTGTCACTTGACAGCAGGAAGTGTTGGGCTTGATATCCCTGCGGAACATTTCAAACGTTCAATGTTACATTTCCAGTTTGTCACTTGGCAGCAGGAAGTGTTGGGCTTGATGCCACTGTGGAACATTCAGCATGCCAACAGGAACCTTGCTCTATTGAGAGGGCAACATGAGATCAAGATCTCACTGAGCACACTGACAAATTTCGAGGACAGCGCTTTAAAACTGGGTATCAATCCCAGCCTGCATGAAATGACTGTCTTGTGTATGTCATTGTCCTCCTGCCCAGGTGCGACTTTTGAACGCATGAACGAACAGGCCTACACATCATGCAATGCCGCACCCACAGCCAATCGCCGATTGCTTTTACATGCGAGACTCACCGGTAAATCACACCACACGAGTGGCAATGCTGAATGACCAGCAGCACAGCGCGCGTGATGGATGCTGCATAGTTCTCCGAGCACGGTTCCAGGCTCTTGGACACTTTGCTGCGCAGATGAACGACATCACCGAACAGCAAGCTTGGTGCACAGAAGGTGGATATAAAATTTGAGTCCAACCCTCATCCTGCTCTCTGCACACTCATCACGCGTTAGCAAAATGTCTATCATGTGCCAGAAGGGTACTGCAACTCTATGGCATGCGAGAAGCCTTGGGCAGCAACACTGAGCAGGAAGATCTGTGTTAGAGAGCAAGGGTCCATGTACAATGCATACCCATGCAAAGCAAGGCATGCCTCTTGTACCATGACCATCTCACAGGAGGGCATTTTTCTGGCAGTGCACCCCCTTGCACCACGACAGACTCATGGCATTCCTTCACCTACTTGGCAGGGCATTTGCGTGGCAGTGCATCCCCCTTGTACCATGACCATCTCGTGGCTGGGCATTTCTTCATTTAACCAGCAGGGCCATTCTTGTTAACAGCAGGGCGCTCACGCGGCAGGGCATCTCTTTTTGTATACAACAAGGCATGGCTTGTCTCCTGAAGCCTGGCATTTTTTTTGTACACAACAAGGTATTGCTTGTCTCCTGAAGCCTGTTTTTTCCCTTTTACACAACAAGGCATTGCTTGTCTACTGAAGCCTGGCTGATTCAGCCCTTGTGCGTAAGGAGACCCCAGAGCTTACATCCACACCAATGCCGATCTCAATGTTTTTTGTATTTCCCATTTCCAAAAAACCTCACACATACCATTTCCCTTGCCTCTGAACTGCTTGCACTGCATGGAGGATGATGACGGATTAAAGAAATAAGCACCTGAGTAAGTCCCCGCCAGTGCATAGCTCCTGTACGATATGGATGTGGCCCGCATCCTCAAACAGGCCCATGATTTCCACAATGTTTGGGTGGCCTGCGCAGAGCAGCATGCCATGCATGCAAGCACACGACTTTGCATGTGGGCTGTGCTACAACAACTCTGGTTACTCGTGCACTGCCTGCCACAGTGTCTTGTTCATTAAAAAGCACATGCCAAGGCTGCTGAACAAGCAACATCAGACGATTTGACAGGGAAAGAGCCATGCTGCCCACTGCATCCCTTGCCTCAACTCCTGGCTCCTCAACGCCTTGATGGAGGTGATTCGCATCCTGCCCTGTCGACATCTTGCCAATCCAAGAGCCCTAACACATGAAAGCAGAGACTTGCTGATGGGGATCATACATACTGCGCATGCACCCTCAAGGCTAGCATGTGTCGTTTTAAATGGCAGCCCTTCGCTCCAGTAACCTGTAACTGTAAGCATCCTCAAATACTGTGAAGGCTTGCTCACCTCTGAGGTGCATCATCACCTCTGCTTCAAGCCTGCAGACAGAAGGACCGATTCAAAACAAGGCTCTTTTGGGCATCTCCACAGCTGTGCTTGTGCACTCATATGTTAGAAGGATCAATTTAAAACAAGCTTTTTCCAGGCGTCTCCACAGCTGTGCTTGTGCACTCATATGTTGGAACGATTGCTCATTGGCAGTGATGGAACTGCTGAGTGGGATGAGCCTATGTATGCTCAAGGCACAAGCAACAACATGATACCCGTGCACCGTGAAACAAAAGGGAAGCGCATGCATTGGTGAAAAAGATTCACCTCCTGCTGCCTGTCCTATTCTGGGCAAAGTTGGTAAGGGCTGTTGCCGTCATTCACAAGAACCGTGTTGTGAAATCTATGAAGCCTGCTCGTTGGTAGCGTTTAAGATACTCCTGACGCACCAGCCAGACCTCTTATGTTAGCAATGTAAGGCACAAGGCTGTAGCGGTGCTTGCTTGATGATGGTGTTGATGGTGTCGATGATGATGATGAAAACGGTGAGAAAAATTGTTGAGGTGGTGATGTCACACGCGAATGTGAGATGGTGATGGTGATGATGATGATGATGCGCACAAGGACTTCCTTACTTGATGTCATCGAACACCTCTGGGGTAAGCAGCTCCTTACGAATGGACTTGCAGCAGAACTCCAGCCCGGTGTTCTTGTCTCTCGCCTTGTACACCACGCCAAAGGCACCTGCAAGGAGCCCAATTTTCACACGTGAATGTAGCTCAAAGAGCCCCAAATTCCTCGAAGCGACATTCTGATGGAGGAAGAAGAGATCTGCTTGCAGCAGGTCAGAAGCTTTTTGCAATCAAACGGATGCTTCCAAGATGGCGCAGCTTTTGAAAAAGAAGCTTCAATCCTGCTACTACGCTCAGTAGTACCTCCTCCACAAATTTCTTTTTATACCTCGTCGTGCCTTTCATGTGCACTGTGGTGTGCTTTTCCGACATGATCAACACCTCCTCATGCTCAGTGAACCCTTTGACCTGTCAAACCTGGTAGAGGTCCACTCTTGGACGCATGCGAGCCACATCACTCACCTTTGCCTATTTCGTCACCAAGCTCGTAGATCTCATCCACCGGGGTGTCACACTTGATGCCATGGAAGACATGGGTGGTGAGCCTGTTGAATTTGTCGTCTGCTGAAAGACCTGGGTGCATGCATGCACATCGAAGAGTGTGACATTGTGTTACAACCACGAGCCTTCACACAGAGGATCATGTAGCGTGGCTGCATCAGTGGCTCGTGTGCTTATGTGTCCATGCTCGTGGTTCTTAGTGAAAGAATGCATTTGTAGCCTGTTTCTATCATTCGTTTTGAAGCACATGACCTTGCGTTAGGTGCAAAATATAAGAATGGCGCATATGGTTTGTGTGTGTTTGTGTGTGCGCGCGCTTGAATGTGATGAAGCACGTGAGTATGAGAGAGCGTACACGAGCATGAGTAGGTGTGTATGTATGTGTGAGTTCATGCATGTGCAACAGTTTGTGTGTGTATGTGTGTGTGTATGTGTGCGCGTGTGCACGCGCGTACATATGCATGTTCAAGTGCGCACGTGCGAGACTTTACTGAATGTAATTACAATACAACTTGTTGACCATTATGAATAATATGTCCTTTTGAGAGTTGCATGCATACGGAGATACTGAGCTGCTTTGAAAGGGGTGGGTAAAGGTGTGGAGCGGGGCAAGTAATTTGGCAAAAACATCCCGGGGAACCCCCAAACGCAGAAGGGGTGGGCTGTGCAGCAGTTGCGCTTCTGCAGCAACAACAGCCCTCCAGCAACTGAAGTGCAAAGCTCAAAGGAGCAGCACAGTGCTGGACAGTGCAGAAAAAAAATATGCAAATGCCAAAGAGACCCTGCTGGCAGGGTGTGTAATGTTGCCTAATGAAGAGATGCAATTGCTTAATAAAGGGGGGGGTGCCTTCTGGTCAGAAAGCTGTGCAACATGTGTACAATTTGTGCGATATTGTGTGAGTGTGCGTGTATGTGTGCACACGTGCACGCTTGTGTACGCATTTACACGCGTTCTTATAAGTGACTGCGTGCAAACATGCGTGCATTGTATGTGTATATATATGTGTGTATGTATGTGTGTATGTGTGTTGTAAAACATGTGCGAGGACGTGCAAGCAGGAGTGCGTGCGTATATGTGTGCATGTGTCTGTGCGTTTGTGTGTGTGTGTGTGTGTGTGTGTGTGTGTGTGTGTGTGCGTGTGTGTGTGTATGTGTGTGCGTGTGTGTGCATGTGTGTGTGCATATGTGTGTGAGTGTGTGTGTGCGTGTGTGTGTGCGTGTGTGTGTGTTGGGGGGGGGGGGGGTGCATGTGTGGGGGGGTGGGGTGGGGGGGCAAATGTGCACTGATTTTATCAAACATCCAACGGTTACGCCCCCTACCAATGAGGTTCTTGCTTGATTTGGAGCTCTTCAAAGATGACATGGACTTTCTGATGATGCCAGATTTCCTCCCAAACAGGCCGGAGAGTGAGGTTGACAGCGTGGAGTTGGAGCTCCTGCCAGCCAGCTGCTCCGCGCTTTGCTCCGGTGGAGCACCACCACCATTGGATGTTGCAGCAGCATTTTGTGCAATGTCCTTAGCTGAGGCAAACACTGACTGCTTCATCCTCTAGCTGCTTCAGGTTGCCTCATCCCGCCTCGTCGTACAAATAAAGAAAAGATTCCCTCTGAGTGGAGGTGGTAACGAGTTAGGAGCCTTTAAGTATTATATCTAAGCAATTGAAAACAACTAAGTATACTTCCATTACTGCAAATACCCGTAATATCCCGTATGACTTTCGGAAGTGGGCCCTTCCATTTAAAAACTACATTTGGCACGCAAGATATACTTAGATGCTGTCCGGTGCGTTTCTTGCACATTCCTCGCTTGCTGCACTTTGTAAACACACACATGCTCCAAGGACCCTTGGCCTCTGGCTGCTGCATAGCTCATTTGAAAATTTTTGACACATGTGTTGCACAGGGGAGTGGTGTCGTGGCTTCATTCCTGTCCAGCAGCAGCCATCTAATATGCACTTGCTGGCTCTCAGAGGACCAGCCCACCAAGCTGTCTCCTTACACCCAGCCAAGAGGCTTTCCCTCCTTCGCACAGCTGTGTTCCCTTCCGGCGCAGTCCACAGCGGTGCGCAGGTGCCGACTGCGGCACCTTGTGCTGGTGATGTGTCCGCACGTCTGCCTGGCCAAGACAGCCAGGCTGTGCAGCTTGACTTTGAATACACTGCCTATGCTTTGCTGAAGGCAGAACCCAAGCACAGGCAGGGAAGCAAGAGCTCAAGAGACAAGCCCCTCCGCAGAAGGAAAAAGAAGCCGCGCCAGCAACAAGAGGAGCGTGGCTACTGGATGTTTGAGGCCATGAAAGGCAACCCATCTGCTGCTTCACTGCTTTACGACGAAGTCAGCAGCCCTGGAGACAAGGATGCGACAGGTTTGACACAGAGTGTTCCTTGCATGGTGTTCCATTATGTCGCATGCATCACAATTTCTTCAAGATGGCTGCATCACATGTTTAACCTGGTGCACCTGACCAGCAGATGAGGCATGCTCACCATGAGATGGCTTTTCCAGCAGCAAATTAGCATGCCAACAGCCATTCACCAAATTGCTGATGCACCATTCTTGCACAATTCCCCCCCTGCTAGGGTCACAAGGCTTGCCTGGAGTAGCTCCGACACAACAAGAGTCCAGCTGCGCCAGACCGGGCAGCTCGCCTGCAGCATACCCCTCTGCCCACGTGCCCAGCATAGCACAGCCTACTTACCTGGGAGAGCTGCGCCCGCAGCTGTCGAGCCCCAGCCACCAACCCAGCACAGCAGCTCATCCCAATGCCATCCTTGCTCCGAGTGCGCATCCACATAGCCAACATGTGCGCCAGGCAATCCGGCCACCAGGAAAGGAGCAGCTGCAGCAGCAGCAGCAGCAGCAGCAGGAGCAGAGACAGAAGGAGCAGCAACAACAGCAGCAGCAGGAACACGGTACCCACCAGCACTACTCTCCACCCCAAGGGCCCTTCACCGAACATCCCCTCGCACACCCTCTGATTAACAGAGGGGCCTACCACCATAACACGCATCAGTCCCCTCCATCCCAGCCCTCGAACTCAAATCTCGCAGAGGCAAGAGCGGACCCTTCACTGCCCACCAAACCTCGTAGGCTGCAACGCCGCTACCAGCGCGCCTCAACCGGTGCTCCACAGCCGCCACAGGCATTATGCCAGCAGCAGCCGCCCCTGCAGCAAGCCAACCACCATCATCTCCAGCAGCAGAAGCGGCAGGAGCAGCCACAGCCACAGCAGCAGCAGCAGCAGCAGCCTGTGGGTACCGCAGGATCAGAGAGTGGGGTCCCTGCAGGGCAAGAGGAGTTGCCGCCGCCTGATACCTTCACGCAAGAGGCACGTGAACACTGTGAGCGAGCTGGCAGGTGCCTGGGCTTGTGGGGGTCCAGCCTGACTGTGAGGCCGGCGCTGCGCGGGGTGTTGCTGCAGCTGCAGCCTCCGGAGCTGGCCGGCACGCGCTTCCAGGCGCTGCAGGTAGGGGCTGATGAAGGGGGGTAGGGATGTGTGTTTTATGAGCACGTGAGCGGTGTTAAAGCGCAAGGCTCGTATAGTCTCTGATGCCCACGCCATATCATCCTTGCAAATCCACAGATCCTCAGCAGCAGAGGTGCGAGCGCCGCTAGCGAGGCGGGGTGGTCACGTGCAAAGCCTATGTGTAAATTTCATGGCCCTTCACGTTGGGACTTGTCCTCCCTGGCAGCATGGCCGGCAGAGCAGCAGGATGGCTTACGCATGCTCCTGAGTTGACGCTTTGCCATTGCCCATTTGTGCCTTTGCTCTGGCTGCTTGGTGCTGCAAAGCACTCGCGCGTCCACCATTTCCCAGTCCCTCTCCTATCCCCCCTCCTTTGTTTGCGCACACTGATGCAGGAAGTGCTGGGGGTTCGCTACCAGGCTGTCCTGCGCATTATCACCGACCATCCAAGGCTGCTACTACTGCCAGAGGACCAGGCCCTGGCACGTGTGGCCGGCATTGGAGCCTTCTGGGGCCACGCAAGCCCTCAGGTCAGGCTGGGCATGCAGTGCGCGCACGCGCGCGCGCATGTGTGTGTGTGCGCGCGCGCGTGTATGTGTGAGCGCGCGTGTATGTGTGTGTACTTGCATATTTGCATGTGTATGCTATGCACTTCAAGACACCCACGACCAGCACGAGGTACTTGGTGGACAATGTGGACGGCATGGCAGATGAGAAATCAGCATAAGCATGCTGTAGCTGACACTTGCGGCTGCTCTGGTTGCTTGCAACCATTTCATTGAGGTGTGCAATCCTGCTGCCTTGTGACCCTACAACAGCGTTGGGAACATAAGCGTGCATGTCTATTTAGGTGTCACTGCAAGCTGGGAGCCTCTGCTTCTTTTAAATGCATGCTCCCTCATGGAAGTCACTTGCAACAAAATGTAGCATCCATCAACCACTCACTTGCTTGACAGGAAACATCCTTGCTGCTCCGGACAAACCCAGAGCTGCTGATTTGCCCAAGCCCGCCAGAAGACTGCATGTGTGCCCTGGCGCGTGTGCTTGTACCCCCTCTGAATTTTCCAGAGCTTGTGGGCATCCTCACTGCACACCCAGGTCTGCTAGAGGAGGCTTCTGTTTTTCTTGATTTCAACAAGACAGCTTTGCCTAAATGTCTTAGAAGGTTCATTAATGACAGGACACCCCACAGAGCAGGAAGCCTAAGAGGTGACAGAAAAAGAAGCAGGCTCTCCTAAGACAATCAGCAGTAGACCATGCACCTGAGGCTCCCTCATCCACACACCAGGGCAGGGGGTGCAGTCCCGCTCCACATCGCATCAGCAAACTTCCGTGCCTCTCTGTTCACGCAGCAACTCACACCATCATTAGGACATAATTTAAATATCCCATCGCAATTGGAATTATGCGAATCCGTTGGCTCAGCGACAAGCTGGAATGGTTCGCAGGTGGATTTCTGTGAAATTTCTGGAACTGGCTACCCCCATGCCCTGGACCCAGCAATGGCATCCATAAAAGTATGCTGATGAAGTTTGTGTCGACTGGAGCTGTTTCGGTGGCCTGGATGGGAGCAACTTACCAGCTTCTCTCTGCTGCCAAACAAAGAAGTGGTCTCTAATACTTTGCCCACTGTACCGGAAGCCACCAAAACTTGGAACCCCTGATAACTTATGGGACCGGTTCTGCATGCTGACTGTCAGGGCAGATGGTAGGCTGGCTGGCTCAGGCCAAGTGCTGCCTTCCCATTCCAAGCAGTTTTCTACAGCACTAGCCACGACCACCCACGCCCCCCTGACACTGCAGGGCTGCTAAGAAATTATGTCTAGGAGGACAGCCAAAATTTCAGGGCGGGGGGTACGCTGGGTGGGCAGGTGTGAACTTTACCGGAAGGAGGCAAACCTAGAGGCTTACGCCCCAAGAATTGGGCTTCGCCAAAAAGTCTACGCCAGCCAAGAGGCTGCATGGATTTAGGAAAGGTTCCCTAACTAGCAAGGAAACAAGTTGCCTGATTGGCACCCCTGGGTTTGGCTTGCAGTCCGTGTGGTACGTTGCTTCACATCTCTTTCATACACAACCTTGGCATTGTGTGTGTGCGCGCGTGCCCGTGCGTGTGTGCGTAAGCGCACACCCGCGCTGCCTCAGCGGGAAGAATGAAGTTTCTTTCTACTTGTGGGCCACCCCAGGGCCTCAACTAGCACTTATTTCAGCTTTACTTGCTGCAGTTTTGCCTGGGGCGGCCGAGGCATGCTCCTTGGGACAGGGCTCTCTCTCTCTCTCTCTCTCTCTCTCTCTCTCTCTCTCTCTCTCTCTCTCTCTTTTCTCTCTCCAGTCGCTGCTGTGAAAATCTCGACCGTTGACTTCTCCTTATGCGCTCCATCCCTCCCCATTTTGATTTGAATGACCTGCCGAGTATAAGCTGCCCCTGCCCCTGAGCTCCTTTACTTCCTTGCTCATTGCCCCTTGCTCTGCTTGCGCCTCCATCATTAAACACTCTCAGCTGGACCTTAATAGTTGACCTCTACTTCTTGGGGCCTCACTCCCTGCAGGCCTCCTGGCACAGCGCAGAGGCGCAACTGCAGGTGCTGCGAATGCAACTGCTGTGCTGCTTGCCCTGACAGAGCAGATGAGCTTGACCAAAGAAGAGGCAGTCCATGGGGTGCGTTTTCAGGGCACATGTGCGGATGTACCAATCGTGTCACTGCACGCCTAAGTTTTGGGCATCTGTCGAGTTGATGTCATAGCTGAGTGTCCTCCTCTGTCAGTCACCTCTTACGACTGTCCCTGATGATGCCGAACTGGGTTGCTGTGTTCTCTATCTACTGTATTTTCTCCCACCATCCTGTCAGGCTGTAAAAACACTTGAGGTTTGTTTGGGTGTGTCTCAGAGTGAATGATATTACACTTTCAGGTATTTGCATACAGAGAACCTTCCTGCACCCTCTGCCTCACTCCTGCTCCCCAGAAGTAACCCCATTTAAGTGTCAATTTGTGGACTGGTGTCCTCTACGTGGCAGAGTACTGCTGAGGGACTGCCAGCCTCCTTTCCCTGCAACCAGTCTGTATTTATTTCCTTTCCCTTGCCTGCCTTGAACCCCGCTGCTGCGCGTTCTTTGTCAACCCTCACATACTCAGGGCCGTCTGCTCAATCACCCTGCGTCATGCACCTTCTTTTGCCAACCCTGCTCTTACACTCAGGGCCTGGTTCATGCACCTTCTTTTGCCAACCCTGCTCTTACACTCAGGGCCTGGTTCATGCACCTTCTTTTGCCAGCTCTACTCACACACTCAGGCCCGCCTGCTTAATCACCCTGGTTGATGGCCGCAGGTCGTGACTGCTGTGCCGACTCTGCTGCTGAGGTCCCCAGGGGCTGTGCGCAGCTGTTGCTCAGCCCTCGCCAAAAGTTTCCATGTAAGCAACATGACATACAGGGGTGATAAAACCCTGTTCAGACTTCAGAGCCTGTTGCTCTAACCTTGCTCAATCTCTGTTTGGGAGCTGCTGCACTCCCTTTATGAGAGTCAAGGGGCTTGTTGATCAGTTGAGCTGCATATTGAGGAGGGGCTGTGGGGGGGGCGAGCGGCTGGATGGTTGGATGGGTGGAGTCGAAAGTGGTGCCTGCGTCAGTTGAAATCTGCTTGCCTAGATTCCGTGTTGGCATCCTGCGATGGCTGGTACCTTGCTTTCTTCTGGCCCAAAGCTGGCTTGCCATGTAAGTGACCCATATGTATTACTCCTTAGCTTGTGAAGGTGCCTTGGATGCTACATGTTTGGCGAAACACACAGGCAATGTTTTGGTGTAAGAAACACAGATAAAAGGTGCTCTGGTGGCACACTGCCCTCCCTCCCCCCCTGTGCCTGCTGGTGTACATCAGCACCAGCCCTGAAGCCCTCCTTCTACCCTTGGTGCTCTAGGTGCGATTCACCCGGGGTGTCGCCTTCTTCTGCCTCGCATTGGCTTATTTCCTTGGCTTGGGGCACCAAACGTCCCGTCTCACTCCCTGCTTTGCAGCTGGAACCATATGCCCTGGCAGGCGTGGTGGCAACCGCCCCAAGCCTGCTGCTGCGCTCGCCTGCTGAGCTGGAGCTCATGTGTGCACGTATCAGGAGCCTGCTGGGGCGCAGCAAGCACTGGCAAGATGGCTTGGAGGTGTTGTGCGCCAAGCCAGGGGCGCTCGCGCGCACGCTCAGCTTTGACTCCTCAAGGTGGGGATGTGTGTGTATATGTCCTGTGCATGCAGTTTTTGGATTCATGCTTATTTGTTGAGACATGTGTGTGAAGAAGAATCCTGTGCCATTGTGCTGTCTATCGTTTTTTTAGGTTCTTGACTAAATCCTACATCCGTTCCAGGCAGAGCGGTGTACTGCAGGTGACAGATGCCTGCACCTGCTTACTGGTTGACGCCCGCAAGACGCTGTAAAGCTATGTGTGCATGTTTTGTACAGATGATGAAAAGAAACTGTTAAAGTCAGCCCCCCAATCCCTGTGTGATATCCTTCCTTATGCCATCCAGCGCACCTCTGCCAATTCTGAGCATACCATCTAAAAGCTTATAAAAAAAAGTAATTTTTAAGCACTGAGCTGTGGTCCTGTCTGGTGAAGCCTGCTGCGCGCTAGGCCTGCCAGTTTGTGCGCTCACCCAGCCAAACTCACCTCCTGTGTGCCCTAACCCTCCAGCTGCACCCCCAAGCCTGCAGGTGGTCACCAGGATGCGCCCTGTGTGGCCAGGTGGCCACCTGTTGTGAGCTGGCGGGGGGGGGGAGGGGGAGGTGCTCAAAAGCCAGCCGAGAGGAGTGCTGAGGATAGGGAACAGCTTTCTATTAAGATTCATAAAATGTAGGCGCTTCAGCGGGGTGTTAGGGTGGGGTTCAAATTTCAAATCCTAATTCTGTTCAAATTTCCACTGACAGCCACAGATTCGAGGATGCAACTTTTGTGTTTGGATAGATTTATTGAGACTAATAGAGGCGGTTTTGAGGGAGAGCCCAAAATCTTCACGAAATCCGGCTCTATTAGTTTGTTAGAAACATCAGCAAAATCTGCGGAGGGGTCTATCTGAGAACATGCCCAAATATGCTCCTTGTTTGCATGTAAAGTGCGCCCACCCGCAGCCATTTGATCTGATTGGGACATTTTTTGCTCTAAAGTGTAGCTGGCGTTACAAGCTACCAGAGCATATGGTCAGATTTGTTGAAGTCGCCCTGTGCGCTGAGATAGACTGGGCCAGATCTCACTTAGGGCACATAAACCTTAATTATGGGGAAATGGCTGAAACCGCCACAAAACACCTGCCACTGGGGCTCTACGCTCCATTTTTTGCAATGATTTTTTTCTGTTACAAGGGCCCCAAATCACCAAAAGCAAAGGTGGTGCAGTGGGTGGTCAGATATGGAGCTTTGGTGGTGAAAACTAGGGTTTTCGCCGCGGCTAATTAGGCATGGTCTCCATAACCGGGATCTTTGAAAACCTGGTGCTATAGAAAGCTACCAGATGGACCCAAGTTTCAAAGTTCCCGGTTACGGAGACCATATGCAAAGGAGCATGCAAAAAACACATAATTTTAGGCCTCAGATAGCCCCCTCTGCAAAATTTGTATGACTTCCTCGGATGTGTCCCCACAAGCCAAAACTTAGGAGAAGTTAGCTCCACGAATTTTGCAGAGCCCAGCAGCTTTTCCCTGGCGCCCAGCATGGCAGCCTGCAGCGTCAAATATGCTGCTGATAACCCCAGGTGTTGGCCAGGACCAATAGCGGGCACGGAGGTGGCCTATCTGGGCCTGGCCAGACCTCCCTGCTCTTGTGCGCCTTTCCGCGGGGCCAAAATCCGACAAGCACCAGGGGCCCTCGCAACGACCCAGAATCACTTTCAATATTACCAGTAGGCTTTCCACACACTTGCTGCTGCAGTTTTGGCCCGAGTAGGGTCTCTCCCAAAAATGGCATTTATCAGGGGTGACCAAGAAGGCATTGTTTACATATTGCACCCCAAAATCTTCAAATTATCAATAGGAAAACATCTGCATACTCGAAGCTGGAGTTGGTGTGCCCAGAAGAGAGGAATGCCAGCTTCCGGTGCACAGAGATCCACCTGAGCCACACCTTGGTGTGCCAGCATGCCAAACCAGACCTAAGCTCCAAAAAAGCAAGCCCTCATACTCAGAAGTAGACTTAATGCGTCCGGCAGTGTATCACCCATTTCTGGCTTAGGATTGGGGGCCTGAGTAAAAGGGTTCTGTGGATTAGTGTTCGTTAATCTATATTTACTAGCAAGCCAGGTTGGTATGCATTTTTTGTTTGGAGTGTTGATCAAGGGGCATGTTCAAGAAGAGCCTCCCTTGTGACAAACCTGCTGAGAGCAAACCCTCGATGCAGGGACCTCATGCTCCCTTGCTTTGCGCTGGCTGCAGGCTGGATCGTCTGCAGTACCTCACCAGCACATTGCGCGATGGTGGCATCAAGTGGCATGTTGCGCTCACCATGCCCGAAGCAGATTGGCTTGACATGTACTCTGGCTATAAAAAGTGGTGGGCGGCACGTGCTCGGTAGCTTGTTTGGTATCGATGCTGGTAGCAGGTAGTTGAGCTGTAGCAATGTTGCAGCTGGTAGTTGTACTGCTTCAGGCGGTGCAAGCCCTAACCTGCCTGTTCATTGCACTGGCCTGGTGGGACAGGCAGTGTTTTATGATTCTGTATGGCAATAGTCCCTATGCCTCTAATCAATCCTCATGTCCATAATCTTGAGCGTTTTCTCGCTGCCGTTTTGCCTTGTCGAGGGTTGGTGATGCAAGGTGAGATCTTCGCTAGCTTGCTTGCTTAGAGAACCTTTCATTGATGCACGCGACCGCTTGGTCTGTGTAGCCTAGCCCGCTGAGTCCTTTTCCTTTCTTCTTGAGGTGACCACTGTGAATTGGCTAGCTGCAGCCCCTTTAGTGTTTGTCATCAGCAGTGGTTGGAAGTTGGTTGGGACCCCTCTGTTACTGCTCCTTCTGAAACGTCATGTCTCCCAATCACGTGCCAATCCTCAAACCCTTGTGGAAAGAAAAGGAAAGAACAACAAATTCCATTAGGAGAAAGAGGAAAGAAAACAAGACGCACTACGAAAATCCCCAATCCTGGCCCAGCCAGGAGGTTCCTCTCCCTCAGAAAACCTTGGACCTATCAATTATTGCAGTCTGGAATACATCTGCAAAAGTCTTTGAACAACTGGAATCCTACCTGGCTCCGGAATTTAGCCAGTGATGTTTTAGAAGCCAAGTTCATTAAAAGGAAAGGAAAGCATGGGTTACATAGCTGTACCTGAAGCTGTGGTTCATGAAAATTGTGAGCAACAACCCCATCCTGATGCAGGGCGTGCTGCTACGTCTGGAATAAGGAAATGTGAAAAAAAAACTTCCCTTAGACAAAAAACAAATTGCTGAGGCTCCCCAAAAAACAGCCTCAGACATAACTGCCCCTTCTCCTTGTCAGTCCAATCCAAATCTCCAGCTTGAATAAAGGAAAAACTGCATAGGCAGAGGAAACTTTCTCTACATCAATTTAGGAAAAGGAGACACTTTGGCTCAGAAGAGCCATGAGTCCCCTCCACCACAAAGATACAGAATAAGGAGTGCTAATGGAGATTTGGAGGGTTACTGGAAGCACCCGGCTCCAGAACCTCCAGTTCAAAGTTGTAGATTGGGAATCCTGGGCTTATGCGGACAGCAGCTGGTTCAGAGCAACAAGACAGGGATAGGGGCAGGCGTGTACATTTATATCAGTAACTCACAAAATCTAGTTGATCTTAACTTTGCTGGTATTACCAACACCATAGGAAAAGCTAAACTGGCTGCGGTTGCTGCTGCACTCACAAATACACACACATTACCACGGACACCCTCAGCTCACTTCAGTAACTCAGAAAGCAAACCTTGTGCATAGAGAAACGCAGACGTCATGTACAAGGAGATTTTCTGAGGACAATTTCGCCTCAGGTTGTTCCTCTCAAGGTCACATCTGATCCTATAAGGTAAAATCTTATGCTGGAATAGCTGGGAATGAATGCGCAGACAAGATCGCTAAATACCAGGCTAGCCTCAAAGATGATAATCTGACCGATACCAGTATCCCTAGCGCTGGCCCAGGCAGCAAATTCTTCTACAGAAGAATACCGTTGATGTTGTTGATTGGCTGGATTAGGAAAAGGCAAGGACAAGTATATCTGGATCTTCATCCCCTATTCCTGATTTGATGTACGCGGGTCCAATTACGTAGCTTTACATTGGTAATCTACAGCCCGAATCTCTAGCTGATCGGTTGCTGGTGAAACGTTCTCAACCAGCTTCCACAAGGTTAACAAGGTCCACAAGTAAACAAGACAGGTTTTACACTTGTGTGTGCCTCAGGGCCTAGCACACACCGCAGAACATCAGGGACATGAGCAAGAAAAAGTTCAGCCAAACGTGAATGGTGATGCAGAAATGTTGATAAGGACCTGTTAAAGTACCTGTACCAAAACTGGGAAGCGCTCAGCAGAGCACCTGGAAAAAGAAAAAGAAAACTACGCAGGCAGTGAAGACACTCCCCACATCAATTAAGGAAAAGAGGACCTAGGGCTGAGGCACTGTGTATCCCCTTCACCAAAAGAAACAAGAAAGAAGTCAATGGGGATCAGGAGGGTTACTAGCAGTGGCCAGTGCCTGATCTTGGCGATGAGAGTTGAGAGAAGTCTTCTCAACAGCGCACCTGGATAATGCAACAATTGTCTAAAAACCCACCACGACATCTGGAAAAAGGCCTGGTGTAACATTTCAGCCAATCGTCCACCAACCAGGAAAAAGCATGAAGCTCACAGGAATAAGCACGAGTGCCCGTGGTCTAAGGGCTGGGCAAGGCGTGCACTTAATGTGTCGGCACGAGTGCTCTGAGGGCTGTCCTACAGGCTTCTGCTTGTGGTCAGCAGTTGCTAGCAGCTAGTCTAGCTAGTCTGCTAGGATGCAGACTTTAGTTGTGCTCAGCAGATAGCTGCTGGGCATGGCTTTCCTTGGCTGGAAGGCTGACAGTGCTGACTCTGCTTGTTGAAGGTTTGGAACTCCAGTCTTTCAGCTACCATCTTGCTCTCTTTATCGTTGCTGGACCTGTCTTCTTTCTCTGCCTGCCGTGCTTTTCTCAGTCTGAACTTCGTGGTGGGGTGGTCATACAATCTTTGCACCAATGTGGCCCCCTTTCCTTAGTTGATGTGGGGAGTGTTTTTACTGCCTACATAGTTTTCCTTTTCTTTTCACAGATTTGATGAAACTCTTAGCTTGTAGCTTAGCTACGAGTTAATCACTCCAAGGTCAAAGCTAATGTGAAATAGCACTCAACAGGCTGGCTGCACTGGTTAACCTCCCCTTGGCATGAGAATTTAGTACATCCTCCTTCCAAAATTCATCACCTATAAAAAACACTGAAGCAAACACTCTTATTACCATCTTATCAACAACACACATGTGAGTGGCCTCAATGCGGAACCAGATTCCCCCATTCATACCTGCCCCCATGCAGGCTCCCAACCAAACAGCACTCCTTTCACACAAGTAGTGCCATCACCACAAAACTCGCTCCACATTTTGCTACAGGCACGAACATACTGGACGCCACCTTAGATGCGACCATGCCACCTTGTCTGTCCCTTTAGTTAACATTCCTCCACAATAAATCTGTCCTTATACTCAGGAAGTAATGACTGCCAAAGAAACACAACCCATAGAAGAGCCACCTAATAAAAGAACTCGCTCCAAGCGTAGGCTGAGCATCACTCCTATCTTAACACAAATTACTGCTAACTCTAATACTATGATGCCCAATCGACAAGATCTACCTGCAGAAGGGCCACCCAGCAAGCGCACACGCTCGACATTGAAACACACCTCAACTCCAATGTCTCAACCCCAGCCAGAATAATCCAGGAGCAAATGCCATTCAAAGTACTGCTAACTACATCCCAACACAGCCCAGATCCCCTTGAACAACAGATACTGTCCAGACAGCCAACGCCCGCAGCCCTCCTACCTGTCCAACCCTTCACACAGCCTAGATACACAAATACACATATCAACAACCACCAAAACAATAAGATGAACTCATTTCACACAGTGACAGAGCTAAACCCCCCTGACATCAACCCCCTCAGCTTGCAATGTCAAGGCTCTGGGTTCTGGAATTACAAGAAAACCTGTCCAGAAGCTTACAAAAGCAAAGACAGATAGCCATGCCATCAATGCTATATATAACCATGACTTTGACATAACCCATATGGATGGTTGGAGAACCTGCACAGTCAATACAAAAGACGGAAGAAGAGCCCTCCACCACCACCACCAACTGCAATACCACACCCACTTTGCCCCAATGATTATTGAGAAGCGGGCACTGCCTTTCTTCAAGATATCTGGCCTTCAGCCTGCTACTACCTAAACTGCTGCACGCACTAATATTGTGAGCTTGCTGCCAAATATGCAATTACCATGGTGGCTATGAACCTATAAACTCTGAACCTCCGCACCTTGATATGTATATTTGTGATGTCTGCCAACGAACGTACCACTGGAAATGCAGGAAAGAACCAGGATGCTACACTGATGGGCAAAGACAAGAGCCTCTTGTCATCAATCTGAGATTGGTGCAGCTGACACATGGGCATGTCCGACATGGGCATGTCCGACGGGAGTCCCGCCTGTGGAGGCCTAAACAATGCACAGAATATTGACAGAGAATGTCAGTCTAGAGCAGAACTCATGAGGTTCACTTGGATGCCCTCCTGTGAGCTGGAGGAAACTAAAGAGACCTGGCCTGAATTCCAACAGTGTCTGCTTGAATTTAAAGCCAAGCAGAGTGAGCCTGATTTATCCTGACCTACAGCAGACTCTGCCCTTTCTAACCTTGAAAGACAAGGCTTTGAAGAGCCTCGTGATATTAACATTTGGAGGCAAAAACTTGACACAGAACTACGCAAAAAAGTTACCTTTGACATACATCCCACCAACCCTCAAGTAGACATTAAACCCACTGGTTGCAGTGAATTTTGGCTGCATGATATTGACCTTGTCAAGTACAAAGTAAAACAAAACCCTAATCAAACACCACTAGACACTGAACACACAGCCCCCACCCTCGTGCTCCACCTCCCCTTCTCCTCCCAGAAATTTACAAAGCACGCATGGCCTGTATTTTCAACACACAAGGTAAGTGTGTTGGGAAGGAAAGAAAGGAATATCTACGTTTGCCGTTCGGCCGCGTGCATTAAGGAAAGAGCCACCCGTTGACTCCCACCGATAGAAAGCGTCTTT
Source organism: Dunaliella primolecta (assembly GCA_914767535.2). NCBI lineage: Eukaryota > Viridiplantae > Chlorophyta > Chlorophyceae > Chlamydomonadales > Dunaliellaceae > Dunaliella > Dunaliella primolecta. The sequence goes on along the minus strand of OU611755.1, from coordinate 6,058,216 downwards.
TTCTCCACCCCGGCCATAAGGGTTCGATCCGGGGACCTCCTCCTTGCTGTTGCCCTCCTCGCACTTGACCAGGGCAAGTGTGTTGGGATGATAACCCCCACTGGGCCAGCCGAGTCAAAATCCTCACAAGGCTTTCTATAGGGCCAGGCTCGCGGGCTTGCATGAAGCCATAACATCTGCCCCTACTAGCTTTGCATCTGAGCTGCAGGGGCTCCTTGCTTGCAAGACTATGCTAGAAAACAAGTACGCTAGTAGAAAGATTAAAGACTCCTTTCGCGGGCCCTGCCAACCCACATCCACACTGCACGTAAAGAATGGGCCCTGGTAACTCAAGAAAAAATGGCCTCCCCCCTGGACTACAACCCACAATACCAACACTACTGGAGCACTAACCCCCGAGACACTCTCTTTGGTGCCCACCATAATTCCCTCTCATCCAGCTATTCCGGTTTTTCTGTCTGCCATCCCATTTACACCGAGGAAGCTATGACTCAGGCCTTACGCCGTGCTATCTACTCTGCCATTCTCAACACAGTGGCACTGCTACTTTCATGTTCCTCCCTGTATGGGGACAACACATGATAACTAACCCCTATTCCAAACTCATCACTGCCTATCCACATCTCTGTTGTGAACTTGGAACCATCGCTCGTACCAACCTTTGCTACAACAATCCACAATCCTCCATCAACCAGGAAGTACCCCTTTCTCAGCACACCTGGGACCTACAAATTATTGCAGTATGGAACACAGCTGCAAGGATTCATTTAAACAATCATAACCCAGCTTGGCTACAAGGCCTGGCTTCGGCTGTACCAGAAGTTAACTGGAAGCTGCGCAGTATAGGCAACCATTCTACTCTCAATACAATGCATGCTGATATGCCTGGATTCAATAAATGCCAACGCCTCCCCTCTGACAACAACAAATATCTAGATATCTTACCTCTCCACACGTAGGTAGTCAGGAAGAACTTTTTGTACCTAACCAATCTAGTCCAACCCTCAAGCTCAAAGTCCCTGACTGGAGGACATGGGCTTAAACTGATGGTAGTTGTCAAATCCAGAATGGCATACAAGAAAGTGGAGCATGAGTCTACTGTCCTCTCACCGATAGCAGACGTTTTGTCGAGCCCAACGGTGCTGGAATTACCAACACCATATGTCGAGCTGAATTAGCAGCAATTGCTGCTGCCATCACTCACTCTTATTCACACATTGCTTCAGACAGTCTCACCTCTCTTCATCAAATACATAAACAACTTATTTACCCAGAGAAGCACAAACAACACACCCAAGGAGATGTGCTTAAATCATATCTACTCTCATTAGCAACTTACAAACCAATTTGTGCCTACAAAGTAAAATCTCATGCTGGCATTGCTGGTAACGAATGTGCAGATGCTATTGCAAAATATCAAGCAAGCCAAGCCAATAATGATGTGGCTGATACCGGGATCCCTAGCGCAGGCCCCGGCGGAAATCCTTTTTCTCATTTACTTTAGTTAGCCAAGGAGGTTAAAAGAGAGTATACTGCTGGCACATCCACAGCTCCTGCACCCAGTTCTAAAGTTAACTACCTCCCCAATCTTCAAAATGCTCTCAGGTCTCACATGCATACAAAACACAGACTTGGATATGCCAACACCAAAACAGGCTACTACTCTTACTTACACAGATTTGTTTTACCACGTGTAATAAGAAAATCAGCAATGCCTTTAGAAACATGCCTTGTATATCCTTACCCATGAAGCGCACCATCTTACAATATCGCACAGGCACCCTCAATAACTGAAGAGATGCGGTTTGCTTTAAAATGTCCACTAAGCCATTGTGCCCTCTTGTAGGCTGTCATCAATTAGACAGCGCACTCCACATGCTTTCAGGCTGCCAAAACCATATGATATCCAACATGAAAACTGAACGCCACAATGTTGCTGGAAGAATGATCATCAAGCTCTTGGCAAAAGCACTTTGGAAGCAGGCTTGGTTAACATGGACATAGGGAGTGATGATAGGTTGGCACAGCACAACCTTCAAATCCCTGCATTGAACAGAGTTATACCCCCTTACCTCTTTCCACGCAATTTTTCTAAGACATCTAGACTCACATTAAGCCGACCTGATGCTATACTGATTACTCCCTATCAAGCCAAACCCGCTTTTCCTTCTCCTTCTTCTCCCTGCTCACATCATGTGTTACGCAGCAGGCATGGCACCCCACAGAGGTCCAGCGTAGCTAACCGCGTGAGATAGCCTCACCAACTGAATGCCAACCAGTGGCATGTGCACTTGATCAAAATCAAGTAATGTGAGGACACGAGGCCTGGACAACAGTTAGAGGCGGCATGGCGGCAGCATGCTGACCTCTGCAAACTCATTAGTGCAAAAACTGTGACTCTTCATACTATCCTTCTGGGTGTTAGCGGGACCTGTTATATTGAACACACCCTTGGTCAGTTCAGACAAGTTGGACTTGACCATCAACTTGCCATTAAACTTGCTCGCAAGCTTCATGCCCATTCTGTTATGTAAGCCAACAAGCTTGTTACCACTAGGCGTACTTTTGAAAACAATAACACTTCTCACAGCCAGATTTTGGAGCCGGGTGCTTCCACAAACCCTCCAAATCCCCATTAGCACTCTTTATTTTACAGCTTTTTGGTGGAGTGGACTCATGGCTCTTCTGAGCCAATGTGTCTCCTTTTCCTTCATTGATGTAGGGATATTTTCCTCTGCCTAAGTAGTTTTTTCTTTTTTCTTTCCTTTTACCTCCCAGATCTTAAGGATGCTTTGAAATCCCACTTGCTTGCGAGACACAGGCTTGGATATACTGATAATAAGGCAGGCTATTACACTTATTCAATGCAAGCAAGTTAAAAGAACTTGCTACCTCATGCAAATAAGGGCATGAGCAATGCATTTTGAAACATGTACCGTATCTCAACCTGAACGAAAAGCACAATCCTCCAATACCGCACAGGCACCCTCTACAAACAGAAACATGCAATAGCCTTGTATGCCCCCTCCCAGAATGTCACATGGCTAGCACTCTCCTCATTCTCTCAGGTTGCCAACGCCCCGTCATCCGTTACATGGTAACTGAGCGTCACAACATTGTCAGCAGAATGGTTCTGAAAGTGGTTAGCAAAGGTTCTTATGGGTATCCATATGTATAAGGTTTGACCCATAAGAAAGAAAAACTACGTAGGCAGAGGATATGCCAACCCCAAAACAGGCTACTAGCCATAATATGAGTAGTAGTACTACTCATATTATCAGAGTTTGTTACCACATGTAGATAAGAAAATCAGCAATGCCTTTAGGAACATGTCCTGTATATCCACACCCATGAAGCGCACCATCCTACAATATCGCACTGGCACCCTCTATAACCAAAAACATGCGGTTCGTTTCAAAAGGTCTACTGACCCACTATGCCCTCTCCCAGGCTGTCATCAATTAGACAGCGCACTCCACATGCTTTCAGGCTGCCAAAATCATATCATCTCCAGCATGAAAACTGAACGCCACAATGTTGCTGGAAGAATGATCATCAAAGCTCTTAGCAAAAGCCCGTGGGGAGCAGGCTTGGTTAACATGGACATAGGGAGTGGTGATAGGTTGGCGCAGCACAACCTTCAAATCCCTGCACATGCATCAAACAGAATTATACCCCCTTACCTCTTTCCAAAAAAATTTTCTAAGAGATCTAGACTCACCTCCAGCCGTCCTGATGCTATACTGATTACTCCCTATAAAGCCAAACCCACTTCTTCTCCTTCTACCTCCTGCTCACACCATCATGCGTTACGCAGCAGACACAACCCCACACTGAGGGCCACAACAGCCAACCGCGTGATGCAACCCCACCAACTGAATGTAAACCAGCGGCATGTGCACTTGATTGAAATCAAGTACTGTGAAGACACGAGACCTGGACAACAGTTGGAGGCGGCACAGCGGCAGCATGCAGACCTCTGCAAACTCATTAATGCAAAAGTTGTGACGTTCCACACCATCCTTTTGGGTGTTGGTGGGACTTGCTACACTGAGCACACCCTTAACCAGTTTAAACAACTGGGACTTGACCACCAACGCGCCAATAAACTTGCTCGCAAACTTCATGCCCATTCTGTCATGTATGCCAACAAGCTTGTTACCACTAGGCGTGCTATTGAAAACAAGAATACTTCTTGCAGCCTGGTTATGGAGCCGGTTGCTTCCAATAACCCTCCAGATCCCCATTAGAGTCTTCTTTTTGTAGCTTCGTGGTGGAGGGGACTCACGGCTCTTCTGAGCCAATGTGTCTCCTCTTCCTTAATTGATGTAGGGAGAGTTTCCTCTGCCTACGTAGTTTTTCTTTTCTTTTCTTTTTCTTTGCAGAGGAAACTCTTCCTTAATTGATGTAGGGAGAGTTTCCTCTGCCTACGTACTTTTTCTTTCTTATGGGTCAAACCTTATACATATGGATATAGGCAGTGCAGACCAGCATGACCTGCACATCACTGAGCAAATCTCCAATCATGTCATATCTCCCTACCTCTTTAAACCTAGCATTCCTGATCAAACTAGATGCACCTCCAGCCACCCTGATGCTATCTTGGTCACTCCTTGCCCTGCTAACCCAAATAGACCACCTACTCCCTCCTCACATTGGGTGCTCCGCAATATGAGACGTAATGAAGAAGTATGAAGCAATACAACTCCAGCCAGGCAACTTCTTAAATTGAACATCCAAAACCGCCATATCCACTTGATAGAAATTGAATACTGCAAAGATTTGAGGCTGGTGCCCAGCTACAAGCGTCACAGTAACAACACAGTGGACTGTGCAAACAACTTCAAGGTGCTGAGATCACTCTCCACACAATCCTTCTAGGTGTGGGTGGGACTATCTGTACTGTCCATACCCTGGATAAATTAAGAAACCTAGGGATTGGCCCGCAAAGTTCTACCAAGCTTGACGGAAGCTCCACGCTCACTCTGTGCAATATGCACACAAACTTACCTCAACCAGACGAGCCATTGTTAGCCAAAAAACTTATCATGACTCTGGTGCCCTGGGGCCGCATGCTGTCAGAAACCCACCAGACCCATACTAGTTTCCCTCTATCCCTCTGGTGAGGGACAATCACGGCTCTTTAAGCCAATGCGTCTCCTTTTCCTTAATTGATGCAGGGAGTGATCTTACAACCAACGTGGTTTTTTTCTTTATTGTTTTTTCTTTCATTTGATAGAAGTCAAATCGTATGAAGTTCATACTATGAACATACGGTGCCCAGCTAGAGGACTCCTTTTGCATAATGATGGGCTGTTCATAGTGCACACTGTGTACGCATTAAACCTTCAAGTTAAAAAGTTTAAGCCTGTTCACGCTGCCACAAGCTCTGAAGTCCAATATTCTCTGGCGATGTTCCTTTAATCAGCATCTGCTAGCAACACCTTGCTGGGATTACCGCTGTTGCTAATGCATCCAGTCTTCGCGCTCGGTGCATTGGGTGATCTGTGAAGGTTACCAAGATTGAAAGCCCACAGCTGCTGGGCTTGAAAACCATAGTTGGTGGCTTCTGCTTGTTGATTTGAATTTATTTCGAGGGCCCATCATGCCATGATGATCTCATGAATTAATTGAGCTTCCAGCTGATTATAGCCACATCCGTCGGGAGCAGGTAAGAGAAGACCCATTTCGCTCCTCAGTTTCTGTGCTCACAAGAGTGCAGGCATGGCTGTCCTACGTAGGATGTAGTGTATAGTGACGTAGTGTATACACTACCTCCAAGAGAAAGAGCAGACAGAGGAACAAAGTAGCAGGCTTGAAGCTGCATTGTATGCAACGTAGAGACGATGCAGAGAGTTGCAGACATAATAAGCTAGGTTTAACCTTTCCGGCGAAGCCCCATTCATGGGGTGTGGGCCCTTAGATTTGCCCGTTTCCCAGTTAATCTCGCCTGGCTGCCAAGTTTGAGTGGCCTGCGGTGCAGCAGCCAACGCTTCAGGGCATGTTACAACGTTAGACAGCTAAAACAAAACTGCATCTCCCGGCCAGGCTCCCAGAACAGTTCCAGTCGGCAAACAAATCATCAACATACTTTCGTGCGCGCCCTCGCTGGGTCTGGGACCTGGGGCTGGCCGGGTTAGTGGAATTCACAGGTTCCTAAGGGGAGTGTTGGCTGATGTGATGAGAGGGAGTTGTACTTTCCTGCCTGGTATATGGATGGATAAGTTTCTAGTGCAGGCCCGCTGCTTCAGGGAAATGAGTAGGCAGTGATCATTACCTTGGGCCACTCACTGCACTTCTGTGTGAGAAAGGCTATCTATGCCAATTTTTATTCGTTACTAACGACGCTTTTTCCACTTGTCAGACGCCCAGCTGAACAGGACTTGCTTCTCTCTCCAGCATATCAGCACACCTCTTCTTTGAAATATTCCACTAAGCCGAGACTAAACTAATATATATATATATATGTGTGTGTATTGGGAATGCAGTCTTTCCATATGCAAGTACACACTTTTTGAATGCTTGCACTATCTGCCATTTTATATCCATGTTGTGATTGCCCCATTTGACATCCTTTGCCAACAAATAAGAACGGCCAGGGACTTCACTTCCTAATCCCCTTTCCATCTGGCATGTAGCAGAGATTGACTGCACCTGCCTTAAAAATTTAGCTTATACGAGTTTGGGAAGCGTGTGCAGGAGCTTCCTTCCAGCATCGCTTGTGGTGTGGACGCGTTGCTTGTAGCTTGGAATTCAAGCCTTCAATGGGTACAACCCCCATGTGTGCGTGCACTTGAGAGCTGGTGCGCTCGTGTGTGTATGTGCCTGTATGTGCACACGCGTGTGTGCGCGTGCGAGTGTGTACCATATGGTATATTATATGGTATGTGGTGATATGTGTGTGTATGTGGGTGTATGTGTTCTGTATGAGTTCACGTGTGTGTGTTCATGTGTGTTGTGGTGTGTGTTTGTGTTCATGTATGTTGTGGTGTGTGTGTGTGTGTGTGCCTGTGCCTGTGCCTGTGCGTGTGCGTGTGCCTGTGCGTATGCGTGCGCGTGCGCGTGTGCGTGTGCGCGTGCGCGCGCGCGTGTGTGTGTATGTGTGTGTGTGTGTATGTGTGTGTGCGCGTGCGTGCATGCGTGCGTGCGTGCGTGTGTGTGTGTGTGTGTGTGTGTGTGTGTGTGTGTGTGTGTGTGTGTGTGTGTGTGTGTGTGTGTGTGTGTGTGTGTGTGTGCGTGCGTGCGTGCGTGCGTGCATAGGGTTCCCTATAACCAAGCTTATCTTTAAAAATACTAAAAAATATTCAAGAAATATCAGCAGGAGTGACAGGCCCTGAGGGAGGAGGAGCTCGTTTCATTCCGTTAGCTAGATTAGTGGAGCGGCCACAATCATTTCCTGCAAACATTCAAAATTGTTTCTACGAAATGAGTCATGCCTGCAGCCTATCACTTTGCTTAGAGTCTTTGCGCTCGGGACGCTGGCAACGCTGCTCAGTGATGCGAGGCTGCCTGACCATGGGCGTCAGGGCTGGCAGTTGCCAGCGTGGGGCAGGGCGTATACGCAGGGCGTGGCTGCACCCTTGCGCGCTCCCAATCCCTTGGGTGGCATGACCCTTTTCAGACGCGGTTCTTGAAAAGCCCCTGAACGAGGAGGGAGGGCATTGCTCTTCGCCCTGCAGCTGCCATTCAAAGTGGGCATGCTTCAACCTGCTAGGGTGTGCAGGGCTCCGCATACCTGCTCATGGAGGCAACAAGGAGGTAAGCAAACCCTGGTTGACCCATGTTCAGGCTTCTCAGCAGGTGCCAGCCACAGGTGCTCCGAGGGCCTCCTCTGTTGGTGCTGCTCACGCAAACTGCTGCCAGAATGCCCGGTGTCCGCGTGTTGCTGCCTGTCCTGAGCACGCCCAGGAAATTTCTCTGACTGACTCAAGCGGGAACACTCCCGTCCTTGCTTCGCACCGCAGGTTCCCCTGTCCCTGCCGTGAGCTCCTGCGCGTGAGTGCCGTATTGTCTTTTCACGCTGGCTGGCGTGCTTAAAAGACCGCGAACGAGGTGTGGGGGGCCAAGGCCCTCATCTTCTTCTTCAAGGCAAGCTCCTGAGGTGCCCTTGCATGCGTCTCTTGTCCTGACGAGCAGCAGCACCGGCAACAGCATGCCATGAAACAAGGCTACACAGCAGGGCACGCTGTGCTCGTGCAAAGAAGATTCAGAGGGGGCCAGCTTTCCCCCCACTCTACCTCATGCCTCCCCCTTCCCTCCCTCCCTCCCTCCCTCCCTCCCGTTGCATCCACCTGCCCCCATGCAGCCACAGCATCCATACAACAACGAGTGAACGTGCCTGACACAAGAACTTGCGGCCCGCGCAGCAGGTAAACAAATTGCTTTAGGACACACGCACATACAAGCTCGGCATGCACGCGCATGCTCACACACATACACATGCGTGCGTGCACATCACACAAACACACACACATGCGCATGCCCACGCATCACACACATACACACAAGTACATACACACACATGCATGCGTACCCACACGCCCATACATATGCAAGTACGCATGCACGGACCCTGTGAGTGTTTGGATGCATGTCTTCTTGCTAGTGCAAATAGAACTGAATTTGCATGAAAACCCATCAATTAGTTTTCCCTCGTTAAAAAATTCGATCACACCTTATGCCAACCCCCTCTGTTGCTTGTAGGTTCTCCTGCTGTGAAAGGCCCACATCAGGGCTGCTAGGCCAGTTGCTGCAGTGCAAACTCTATGGCCGACTATGAAGGTTAGGTGGTGCTTGAATGGTGTGGTGCACACTCACAAAGCCCATGTGCTTCGCCCAGCTTCCAAGCAGCATCCCGTTCTCTTCACCAAATTGCCGCGGTTGACCGTGCGAGTTCTCCCTTTTCCAAGTCTGGAGCTCTGAGGCCTGCCTAGCTGCCTTGCACAAGGCATGCCAGAGAAATCAGCAACACATTCTTGGGTCAAGAAGGCATTGTGAAGAGTGTTTTTCCGTGTTGCAGATTGGGCATACTAGGCATGGTTCCAGGTCACCGAGCAGTTATAGGACCTTTCTCAGACGCATTCAAATCGCTCCCTTTCAGCAATGATATTTGCAAAAGCGATGTTGGCATTTTCGAGCTGGGACCCATTGCCATTAGAACTACAACTCGGCCGTTGCTGCATCATTTGCTGCTGCTGAGGGCCTCTTTCTTGGTATCATCCGTGTCATATTTCTGTGAGTCCATAGATCCAACATGACTTTGAGCGAAATGAAGTTCTCGCCAGCTCCCTCCTCCAGTTTCATGCTGAACTGCGCAGTTGCTATGGGCTCTGTTTCCTTCCATGCTGGCCTGAGAAAGCAAGGTATGCCAGAACATCTACCATGTAATCACATCTGCCATGCACAGGTTTCTCAAAATGCAGCACCTTCAGAAGTGAAGCAAATAGGATTGTAGACTTTTCTCCAGAATGGAAATTTCACCAGTATCTTGAATCATGCAGCTGAGATGTATTTCTTGTTCCAGGTGCAGGAGTATCGGCCACGATACAATTGTAACGAACAAAAGTTGTCTTATAAGAAGCTGCCAAAAAAATCAGTTCTGGCATAACATGTCAAGGTTCAAAGAATCGTGCAACTCCCATTGCACTCATTTGCTTCAGGAAATGCGTCTTTCATCCACTGCTTTTTGAGAGGGCTCAAGAGAAACCGAAACTGATGCTTTGCCATCCTTCCTTAGAGAAGTACTAACAGGCAGAGATAGATATGCCCCTCCTCATGACCAAGGCAACAAGATAAGCTTGCTTCCAAATGACGCTTGCCTGCACGCGCCCAAGCGGGGGGCCATTTCAGTCTGTGTTATCTTGAAGCAGGTGGTAGAAAATAGTATTGCTAAATGAAGCCACCTGCGCGTTCTTTTTACTTTTTTTTTCCAGGCCTGGTATGGTTGCAAGGAGTTGGACTCAGTCGAATGATTTTGTGTAGGCTTGCTGAAGCCTTAAATGAAGGTCAGTTTTCTTGCGGTTGTTGCTTGCTTGACTAGGCGAGCAGTTTTGCCTGTACATAACCCCTGGTGTGCACAGGTCATTCAAATTTAAAATTTACCTCCGCGCAACCGATCAATTGAGAAGTCAGTCTTGCTGGCCAGAAGTCAAGATTTCAAGCTGAAAGGTCCTCCCTACTGTCCTCTTGCTAACAAACCCTTCCTGTAGAATATGACAAGATGACACACATTTTACCATGATGGCAACTTATTCCTCCTCTCTAACTAACCTTTTTGATTTGCACCTAATGGACTGGTTTGAGGAACAGGCTCCACATGAACGTCACCAACAGATTTATGGTTTGCCACTTTGTCCTGGTTTGCCCCTGCCCTGGTGAGGGCCAAACTTCACTGTGTTTTTCCATAGCTCAGGTGGCTGGAGGTGTTCAAAAATCTTGGAAGGGAGCCCTCCATTATTCCTATTGGGCTGCTACTGGTTGCCTCTGGCCTGGTCCGGTGCGCGAGGAAATCAGGGTCAGCACTTTTGTTATTGTTCTGGCCCCTGCCTAAGGATGGCTTCATTTCTGCACTTGTTTCTGGTGCGCTGCGGCGGCTTCTTTGGGCGGGCTGGGTTTTGGCTGTCCATGCCCCTGGTGTGCAGGCCCTGCCTTTTGAAATGAATTTCACTTCAGCCCAACCGATGAATTGAGGAGCTAGTCCTGCTGGTCCCAGATCAAGATGGCCTGCAGCCAGGTCCTCTCTGCTCCTGCACCTAGGTACTGTTGGTCCTGGGCTTTCCCCCTATCGCCTGCTTAGGAGGCCATTCCCACCAGCATCCATATGCCTGTACATCCATCACAAGCAGCCCATCCATGCTCACCTGTTGGTATTTTGAGGTTGGTCTCCCCATCGTCAGCACGCCCCCTGCATTGTTTTGTACCTGCTGCACTGTGTTGCGGAGTGTCTTGGCCACAGGACCACATTCACAATGCCGGCTGGCTCGGTTGACCTGTTTTGGCTTCCTCAGCGAGCCTCCTCCGAAACAAATTGGGAATTGCTAGCCACCACCTCTCCATTCGGCGCAAGGCAAGGGGACAGGGATGCTCCTTTTGATGGCTGCTTGTTCCTCCTCTGACTCTGTTTGCATTTGCCCCTTGAGGATTTGGATCTTTTTGAGTTTGGGTGGACATAACTTACAAGTCACCAACAGATTTATGGTTTGCCACTTTGTCCTGGTTTGCCCCTGCCCTGGTGAGGGCCAAACTTCACTGTGTTTTCCCATAGCTCAGGTGGCTGGAGGTGTTCAAAAATCTTGGAAGGGAGCCCTCCATTATTCCTATCGGGCTGCTACTGGTTGCCTCTGGCCTGGTCCGGTGCGCGAGGAAATCAGGGTCAGCACTTTTGTTATTGTTCTGGCCCCTGCCTAAGGATGGCTTCATTTCTGCACTTGTTTCTGGTGCGCTGCGGCGGCTTCTTTGGGCGGGCTGGGTTTTGGCTGTCCATGCCCCTGGTGTGCAGGCCCTGCCTTTTGAAATGAATTTCACTTCAGCCCAACCGATGAATTGAGGAGCTAGTCCTGCTGGTCCCAGATCAAGATGGCCTGCAGCCAGGTCCTCTCTGCTCCTGCACCTAGGTACTGTTGGTCCTGGGCTTTCCCCCTATCGCCTGCTTAGGAGGCCATTCCCACCAGCATCCATATGCCTGTACATCCATCACAAGCAGCCCATCCATGCTCACCTGTTGGTATTTTGAGGTTGGTCTCCCCATCGTCAGCACGCCCCCTGCATTGTTTTGTACCTGCTGCACTGTGTTGCGGAGTGTCTTGGCCACAGGACCACATTCACAATGCCGGCTGGCTCGGTTGACCTGTTTTGGCTTCCTCAGCGAGCCTCCTCCGAAACAAATTGGGAATTGCTAGCCACCACCTCTCCATTCGGCGCAAGGCAAGGGGACAGGGATGCTCCTTTTGATGGCTGCTTGTTCCTCCTCTGACTCTGTTTGCATTTGCCCCTTGAGGATTTGGATCTTTTTGAGTTTGGGTGGACATAACTTACAAGTCACCAACAGATTTATGGTTTGCCACTTTGTCCTGGTTTGCCCCTGCCCTGGTGAGGGCCAAACTCAACTGTGTTTTCCCATAGCTCAGGTGGCTGGAGGTGTTCAAAAATCTTGGAAGGGAGCCCTCCATTATTCCTATCGGGCTGCTACTGGTTGCCTCTGGCCTGGTACGGTGCGCGAGGAAATCAGGGTCAGCACTTTTGTTATTGTTCTGGCCCCTGCCTAAGGATGGCTTCATTTCTGCACTTGTTTCTGGTGCGCTGCGGCGGCTTCTTTGGGCGGGCTGGGTTTTGGCTGTCCATGCCCCTGGTGTGCAGGCCCTGCCTTTTGAAATGAATTTCACTTCAGCCCAACCGATGAATTGAGGAGCTAGTCCTGCTGGTCCCAGATCAAGATGGCCTGCAGCCAGGTCCTCTCTGCTCCTGCACCTAGGTACTGTTGGTCCTGGGCTTTCCCCCTATCGCCTGCTTAGGAGGCCATTCCCACCAGCATCCATATGCCTGTACATCCATCACAAGCAGCCCATCCATGCTCACCTGTTGGTATTTTGAGGTTGGTCTCCCCATCGTCAGCACGCCCCCTGCATTGTTTTGTACCTGCTGCACTGTGTTGCGGAGTGTCTTGGCCACAGGACCACATTCACAATGCCGGCTGGCTCGGTTGACCTGTTTTGGCTTCCTCAGCGAGCCTCCTCCGAAACAAATTGGGAATTGCTAGCCACCACCTCTCCATTCGGCGCAAGGCAAGGGGACAGGGATGCTCCTTTTGATGGCTGCTTGTTCCTCCTCTGACTCTGTTTGCATTTGCCCCTTGAGGATTTGGATCTTTTTGAGTTTGGGTGGACATAACTTACAAGTCACCAACAGATTTATGGTTTGCCACTTTGTCCTGGTTTGCCCCTGCCCTGGTGAGGGCCAAACTCCACTGTGTTTTCCCATAGCTCAGGTGGCTGGAGGTGTTCAAAAATCTTGGAAGGGAGCCCTCCATTATTCCTATCGGGCTGCTACTGGTTGCCTCTGGCCTGGTACGGTGCGCGAGGAAATCAGGGTCAGCACTTTTGTTATTGTTCTGGCCCCTGCCTAAGGATGGCTTCATTTCTGCACTTGTTTCTGGTGCGCTGCGGCGGCTTCTTTGGGCGGGCTGGGTTTTGGCTGTCCATGCCCCTGGTGTGCAGGCCCTGCCTTTTGAAATGAATTTCACTTCAGCCCAACCGATGAATTGAGGAGCTAGTCCTGCTGGTCCCAGATCAAGATGGCCTGCAGCCAGGTCCTCTCTGCTCCTGCACCTAGGTACTGTTGGTCCTGGGCTTTCCCCCTATCGCCTGCTTAGGAGGCCATTCCCACCAGCATCCATATGCCTGTACATCCATCACAAGCAGCCCATCCATGCTCACCTGTTGGTATTTTGAGGTTGGTCTCCCCATCGTCAGCACGCCCCCTGCATTGTTTTGTACCTGCTGCACTGTGTTGCGGAGTGTCTTGGCCACAGGACCACATTCACAATGCCGGCTGGCTCGGTTGACCTGTTTTGGCTTCCTCAGCGAGCCTCCTCCGAAACAAATTGGGAATTGCTAGCCACCACCTCTCCATTCGGCGCAAGGCAAGGGGACAGGGATGCTCCTTTTGATGGCTGCTTGTTCCTCCTCTGACTCTGTTTGCATTTGCCCCTTGAGGATTTGGATCTTTTTGAGTTTGGGTGGACATAACTTACAAGTCACCAACAGATTTATGGTTTGCCACTTTGTCCTGGTTTGCCCCTGCCCTGGTGAGGGCCAAACTCAACTGTGTTTTCCCATAGCTCAGGTGGCTGGAGGTGTTCAAAAATCTTGGAAGGGAGCCCTCCATTATTCCTATCGGGCTGCTACTGGTTGCCTCTGGCCTGGTACGGTGCGCGAGGAAATCAGGGTCAGCACTTTTGTTATTGTTCTGGCCCCTGCCTAAGGATGGCTTCATTTCTGCACTTGTTTCTGGTGCGCTGCGGCGGCTTCTTTGGGCGGGCTGGGTTTTGGCTGTCCATGCCCCTGGTGTGCAGGCCCTGCCTTTTGAAATGAATTTCACTTCAGCCCAACCGATGAATTGAGGAGCTAGTCCTGCTGGTCCCAGATCAAGATGGCCTGCAGCCAGGTCCTCTCTGCTCCTGCACCTAGGTACTGTTGGTCCTGGGCTTTCCCCCTATCGCCTGCTTAGGAGGCCATTCCCACCAGCATCCATATGCCTGTACATCCATCACAAGCAGCCCATCCATGCTCACCTGTTGGTATTTTGAGGTTGGTCTCCCCATCGTCAGCACGCCCCCTGCATTGTTTTGTACCTGCTGCACTGTGTTGCGGAGTGTCTTGGCCACAGGACCACATTCACAATGCCGGCTGGCTCGGTTGACCTGTTTTGGCTTCCTCAGCGAGCCTCCTCCGAAACAAATTGGGAATTGCTAGCCACCACCTCTCCATTCGGCGCAAGGCAAGGGGACAGGGATGCTCCTTTTGATGGCTGCTTGTTCCTCCTCTGACTCTGTTTGCATTTGCCCCTTGAGGATTTGGATCTTTTTGAGTTTGGGTGGACATAACTTACAAGTCACCAACAGATTTATGGTTTGCCACTTTGTCCTGGTTTGCCCCTGCCCTGGTGAGGGCCAAACTCAACTGTGTTTTCCCATAGCTCAGGTGGCTGGAGGTGTTCAAAAATCTTGGAAGGGAGCCCTCCATTATTCCTATCGGGCTGCTACTGGTTGCCTCTGGCCTGGTACGGTGCGCGAGGAAATCAGGGTCAGCACTTTTGTTATTGTTCTGGCCCCTGCCTAAGGATGGCTTCATTTCTGCACTTGTTTCTGGTGCGCTGCGGCGGCTTCTTTGGGCGGGCTGGGTTTTGGCTGTCCATGCCCCTGGTGTGCAGGCCCTGCCTTTTGAAATGAATTTCACTTCAGCCCAACCGATGAATTGAGGAGCTAGTCCTGCTGGTCCCAGATCAAGATGGCCTGCAGCCAGGTCCTCTCTGCTCCTGCACCTAGGTACTGTTGGTCCTGGGCTTTCCCCCTATCGCCTGCTTAGGAGGCCATTCCCACCAGCATCCATATGCCTGTACATCCATCACAAGCAGCCCATCCATGCTCACCTGTTGGTATTTTGAGGTTGGTCTCCCCATCGTCAGCACGCCCCCTGCATTGTTTTGTACCTGCTGCACTGTGTTGCGGAGTGTCTTGGCCACAGGACCACATTCACAATGCCGGCTGGCTCGGTTGACCTGTTTTGGCTTCCTCAGCGAGCCTCCTCCGAAACAAATTGGGAATTGCTAGCCACCACCTCTCCATTCGGCGCAAGGCAAGGGGACAGGGATGCTCCTTTTGATGGCTGCTTGTTCCTCCTCTGACTCTGTTTGCATTTGCCCCTTGAGGATTTGGATCTTTTTGAGTTTGGGTGGACATAACTTACAAGTCACCAACAGATTTATGGTTTGCCACTTTGTCCTGGTTTGCCCCTGCCCTGGTGAGGGCCAAACTCAACTGTGTTTTCCCATAGCTCAGGTGGCTGGAGGTGTTCAAAAATCTTGGAAGGGAGCCCTCCATTATTCCTATCGGGCTGCTACTGGTTGCCTCTGGCCTGGTACGGTGCGCGAGGAAATCAGGGTCAGCACTTTTGTTATTGTTCTGGCCCCTGCCTAAGGATGGCTTCATTTCTGCACTTGTTTCTGGTGCGCTGCGGCGGCTTCTTTGGGCGGGCTGGGTTTTGGCTGTCCATGCCCCTGGTGTGCAGGCCCTGCCTTTTGAAATGAATTTCACTTCAGCCCAACCGATGAATTGAGGAGCTAGTCCTGCTGGTCCCAGATCAAGATGGCCTGCAGCCAGGTCCTCTCTGCTCCTGCACCTAGGTACTGTTGGTCCTGGGCTTTCCCCCTATCGCCTGCTTAGGAGGCCATTCCCACCAGCATCCATATGCCTGTACATCCATCACAAGCAGCCCATCCATGCTCACCTGTTGGTATTTTGAGGTTGGTCTCCCCATCGTCAGCACGCCCCCTGCATTGTTTTGTACCTGCTGCACTGTGTTGCGGAGTGTCTTGGCCACAGGACCACATTCACAATGCCGGCTGGCTCGGTTGACCTGTTTTGGCTTCCTCAGCGAGCCTCCTCCGAAACAAATTGGGAATTGCTAGCCACCACCTCTCCATTCGGCGCAAGGCAAGGGGACAGGGATGCTCCTTTTGATGGCTGCTTGTTCCTCCTCTGACTCTGTTTGCATTTGCCCCTTGAGGATTTGGATCTTTTTGAGTTTGGGTGGACATAACTTACAAGTCACCAACAGATTTATGGTTTGCCACTTTGTCCTGGTTTGCCCCTGCCCTGGTGAGGGCCAAACTCAACTGTGTTTTCCCATAGCTCAGGTGGCTGGAGGTGTTCAAAAATCTTGGAAGGGAGCCCTCCATTATTCCTATCGGGCTGCTACTGGTTGCCTCTGGCCTGGTACGGTGCGCGAGGAAATCAGGGTCAGCACTTTTGTTATTGTTCTGGCCCCTGCCTAAGGATGGCTTCATTTCTGCACTTGTTTCTGGTGCGCTGCGGCGGCTTCTTTGGGCGGGCTGGGTTTTGGCTGTCCATGCCCCTGGTGTGCAGGCCCTGCCTTTTGAAATGAATTTCACTTCAGCCCAACCGATGAATTGAGGAGCTAGTCCTGCTGGTCCCAGATCAAGATGGCCTGCAGCCAGGTCCTCTCTGCTCCTGCACCTAGGTACTGTTGGTCCTGGGCTTTCCCCCTATCGCCTGCTTAGGAGGCCATTCCCACCAGCATCCATATGCCTGTACATCCATCACAAGCAGCCCATCCATGCTCACCTGTTGGTATTTTGAGGTTGGTCTCCCCATCGTCAGCACGCCCCCTGCATTGTTTTGTACCTGCTGCACTGTGTTGCGGAGTGTCTTGGCCACAGGACCACATTCACAATGCCGGCTGGCTCGGTTGACCTGTTTTGGCTTCCTCAGCGAGCCTCCTCCGAAACAAATTGGGAATTGCTAGCCACCACCTCTCCATTCGGCGCAAGGCAAGGGGACAGGGATGCTCCTTTTGATGGCTGCTTGTTCCTCCTCTGACTCTGTTTGCATTTGCCCCTTGAGGATTTGGATCTTTTTGAGTTTGGGTGGACATAACTTACAAGTCACCAACAGATTTATGGTTTGCCACTTTGTCCTGGTTTGCCCCTGCCCTGGTGAGGGCCAAACTCAACTGTGTTTTCCCATAGCTCAGGTGGCTGGAGGTGTTCAAAAATCTTGGAAGGGAGCCCTCCATTATTCCTATCGGGCTGCTACTGGTTGCCTCTGGCCTGGTACGGTGCGCGAGGAAATCAGGGTCAGCACTTTTGTTATTGTTCTGGCCCCTGCCTAAGGATGGCTTCATTTCTGCACTTGTTTCTGGTGCGCTGCGGCGGCTTCTTTGGGCGGGCTGGGTTTTGGCTGTCCATGCCCCTGGTGTGCAGGCCCTGCCTTTTGAAATGAATTTCACTTCAGCCCAACCGATGAATTGAGGAGCTAGTCCTGCTGGTCCCAGATCAAGATGGCCTGCAGCCAGGTCCTCTCTGCTCCTGCACCTAGGTACTGTTGGTCCTGGGCTTTCCCCCTATCGCCTGCTTAGGAGGCCATTCCCACCAGCATCCATATGCCTGTACATCCATCACAAGCAGCCCATCCATGCTCACCTGTTGGTATTTTGAGGTTGGTCTCCCCATCGTCAGCACGGCCCCTGCATTGTTTTGTACCTGCTGCACTGTGTTGCGGAGTGTCTTGGCCACAGGACCACATTCACAATGCCGGCTGGCTCGGTTGACCTGTTTTGGCTTCCTCAGCGAGCCTCCTCCGAAACAAATTGGGAATTGCTAGCCACCACCTCTCCATTCGGCGCAAGGCAAGGGGACAGGGATGCTCCTTTTGATGGCTGCTTGTTCCTCCTCTGACTCTGTTTGCATTTGCCCCTTGAGGATTTGGATCTTTTTGAGTTTGGGTGGACATAACTTACAAGTCACCAACAGATTTATGGTTTGCCACTTTGTCCTGGTTTGCCCCTGCCCTGGTGAGGGCCAAACTCAACTGTGTTTTCCCATAGCTCAGGTGGCTGGAGGTGTTCAAAAATCTTGGAAGGGAGCCCTCCATTATTCCTATCGGGCTGCTACTGGTTGCCTCTGGCCTGGTACGGTGCGCGAGGAAATCAGGGTCAGCACTTTTGTTATTGTTCTGGCCCCTGCCTAAGGATGGCTTCATTTCTGCACTTGTTTCTGGTGCGCTGCGGCGGCTTCTTTGGGCGGGCTGGGTTTTGGCTGTCCATGCCCCTGGTGTGCAGGCCCTGCCTTTTGAAATGAATTTCACTTCAGCCCAACCGATGAATTGAGGAGCTAGTCCTGCTGGTCCCAGATCAAGATGGCCTGCAGCCAGGTCCTCTCTGCTCCTGCACCTAGGTACTGTTGGTCCTGGGCTTTCCCCCTATCGCCTGCTTAGGAGGCCATTCCCACCAGCATCCATATGCCTGTACATCCATCACAAGCAGCCCATCCATGCTCACCTGTTGGTATTTTGAGGTTGGTCTCCCCATCGTCAGCACGCCCCCTGCATTGTTTTGTACCTGCTGCACTGTGTTGCGGAGTGTCTTGGCCACAGGACCACATTCACAATGCCGGCTGGCTCGGTTGACCTGTTTTGGCTTCCTCAGCGAGCCTCCTCCGAAACAAATTGGGAATTGCTAGCCACCACCTCTCCATTCGGCGCAAGGCAAGGGGACAGGGATGCTCCTTTTGATGGCTGCTTGTTCCTCCTCTGACTCTGTTTGCATTTGCCCCTTGAGGATTTGGATCTTTTTGAGTTTGGGTGGACATAACTTACAAGTCACCAACAGATTTATGGTTTGCCACTTTGTCCTGGTTTGCCCCTGCCCTGGTGAGGGCCAAACTCAACTGTGTTTTCCCATAGCTCAGGTGGCTGGAGGTGTTCAAAAATCTTGGAAGGGAGCCCTCCATTATTCCTATCGGGCTGCTACTGGTTGCCTCTGGCCTGGTACGGTGCGCGAGGAAATCAGGGTCAGCACTTTTGTTATTGTTCTGGCCCCTGCCTAAGGATGGCTTCATTTCTGCACTTGTTTCTGGTGCGCTGCGGCGGCTTCTTTGGGCGGGCTGGGTTTTGGCTGTCCATGCCCCTGGTGTGCAGGCCCTGCCTTTTGAAATGAATTTCACTTCAGCCCAACCGATGAATTGAGGAGCTAGTCCTGCTGGTCCCAGATCAAGATGGCCTGCAGCCAGGTCCTCTCTGCTCCTGCACCTAGGTACTGTTGGTCCTGGGCTTTCCCCCTATCGCCTGCTTAGGAGGCCATTCCCACCAGCATCCATATGCCTGTACATCCATCACAAGCAGCCCATCCATGCTCACCTGTTGGTATTTTGAGGTTGGTCTCCCCATCGTCAGCACGCCCCCTGCATTGTTTTGTACCTGCTGCACTGTGTTGCGGAGTGTCTTGGCCACAGGACCACATTCACAATGCCGGCTGGCTCGGTTGACCTGTTTTGGCTTCCTCAGCGAGCCTCCTCCGAAACAAATTGGGAATTGCTAGCCACCACCTCTCCATTCGGCGCAAGGCAAGGGGACAGGGATGCTCCTTTTGATGGCTGCTTGTTCCTCCTCTGACTCTGTTTGCATTTGCCCCTTGAGGATTTGGATCTTTTTGAGTTTGGGTGGACATAACTTACAAGTCACCAACAGATTTATGGTTTGCCACTTTGTCCTGGTTTGCCCCTGCCCTGGTGAGGGCCAAACTCAACTGTGTTTTCCCATAGCTCAGGTGGCTGGAGGTGTTCAAAAATCTTGGAAGGGAGCCCTCCATTATTCCTATCGGGCTGCTACTGGTTGCCTCTGGCCTGGTACGGTGCGCGAGGAAATCAGGGTCAGCACTTTTGTTATTGTTCTGGCCCCTGCCTAAGGATGGCTTCATTTCTGCACTTGTTTCTGGTGCGCTGCGGCGGCTTCTTTGGGCGGGCTGGGTTTTGGCTGTCCATGCCCCTGGTGTGCAGGCCCTGCCTTTTGAAATGAATTTCACTTCAGCCCAACCGATGAATTGAGGAGCTAGTCCTGCTGGTCCCAGATCAAGATGGCCTGCAGCCAGGTCCTCTCTGCTCCTGCACCTAGGTACTGTTGGTCCTGGGCTTTCCCCCTATCGCCTGCTTAGGAGGCCATTCCCACCAGCATCCATATGCCTGTACATCCATCACAAGCAGCCCATCCATGCTCACCTGTTGGTATTTTGAGGTTGGTCTCCCCATCGTCAGCACGCCCCCTGCATTGTTTTGTACCTGCTGCACTGTGTTGCGGAGTGTCTTGGCCACAGGACCACATTCACAATGCCGGCTGGCTCGGTTGACCTGTTTTGGCTTCCTCAGCGAGCCTCCTCCGAAACAAATTGGGAATTGCTAGCCACCACCTCTCCATTCGGCGCAAGGCAAGGGGACAGGGATGCTCCTTTTGATGGCTGCTTGTTCCTCCTCTGACTCTGTTTGCATTTGCCCCTTGAGGATTTGGATCTTTTTGAGTTTGGGTGGACATAACTTACAAGTCACCAACAGATTTATGGTTTGCCACTTTGTCCTGGTTTGCCCCTGCCCTGGTGAGGGCCAAACTCAACTGTGTTTTCCCATAGCTCAGGTGGCTGGAGGTGTTCAAAAATCTTGGAAGGGAGCCCTCCATTATTCCTATCGGGCTGCTACTGGTTGCCTCTGGCCTGGTACGGTGCGCGAGGAAATCAGGGTCAGCACTTTTGTTATTGTTCTGGCCCCTGCCTAAGGATGGCTTCATTTCTGCACTTGTTTCTGGTGCGCTGCGGCGGCTTCTTTGGGCGGGCTGGGTTTTGGCTGTCCATGCCCCTGGTGTGCAGGCCCTGCCTTTTGAAATGAATTTCACTTCAGCCCAACCGATGAATTGAGGAGCTAGTCCTGCTGGTCCCAGATCAAGATGGCCTGCAGCCAGGTCCTCTCTGCTCCTGCACCTAGGTACTGTTGGTCCTGGGCTTTCCCCCTATCGCCTGCTTAGGAGGCCATTCCCACCAGCATCCATATGCCTGTACATCCATCACAAGCAGCCCATCCATGCTCACCTGTTGGTATTTTGAGGTTGGTCTCCCCATCGTCAGCACGCCCCCTGCATTGTTTTGTACCTGCTGCACTGTGTTGCGGAGTGTCTTGGCCACAGGACCACATTCACAATGCCGGCTGGCTCGGTTGACCTGTTTTGGCTTCCTCAGCGAGCCTCCTCCGAAACAAATTGGGAATTGCTAGCCACCACCTCTCCATTCGGCGCAAGGCAAGGGGACAGGGATGCTCCTTTTGATGGCTGCTTGTTCCTCCTCTGACTCTGTTTGCATTTGCCCCTTGAGGATTTGGATCTTTTTGAGTTTGGGTGGACATAACTTACAAGTCACCAACAGATTTATGGTTTGCCACTTTGTCCTGGTTTGCCCCTGCCCTGGTGAGGGCCAAACTCAACTGTGTTTTCCCATAGCTCAGGTGGCTGGAGGTGTTCAAAAATCTTGGAAGGGAGCCCTCCATTATTCCTATCGGGCTGCTACTGGTTGCCTCTGGCCTGGTACGGTGCGCGAGGAAATCAGGGTCAGCACTTTTGTTATTGTTCTGGCCCCTGCCTAAGGATGGCTTCATTTCTGCACTTGTTTCTGGTGCGCTGCGGCGGCTTCTTTGGGCGGGCTGGGTTTTGGCTGTCCATGCCCCTGGTGTGCAGGCCCTGCCTTTTGAAATGAATTTCACTTCAGCCCAACCGATGAATTGAGGAGCTAGTCCTGCTGGTCCCAGATCAAGATGGCCTGCAGCCAGGTCCTCTCTGCTCCTGCACCTAGGTACTGTTGGTCCTGGGCTTTCCCCCTATCGCCTGCTTAGGAGGCCATTCCCACCAGCATCCATATGCCTGTACATCCATCACAAGCAGCCCATCCATGCTCACCTGTTGGTATTTTGAGGTTGGTCTCCCCATCGTCAGCACGCCCCCTGCATTGTTTTGTACCTGCTGCACTGTGTTGCGGAGTGTCTTGGCCACAGGACCACATTCACAATGCCGGCTGGCTCGGTTGACCTGTTTTGGCTTCCTCAGCGAGCCTCCTCCGAAACAAATTGGGAATTGCTAGCCACCACCTCTCCATTCGGCGCAAGGCAAGGGGACAGGGATGCTCCTTTTGATGGCTGCTTGTTCCTCCTCTGACTCTGTTTGCATTTGCCCCTTGAGGATTTGGATCTTTTTGAGTTTGGGTGGACATAACTTACAAGTCACCAACAGATTTATGGTTTGCCACTTTGTCCTGGTTTGCCCCTGCCCTGGTGAGGGCCAAACTCAACTGTGTTTTCCCATAGCTCAGGTGGCTGGAGGTGTTCAAAAATCTTGGAAGGGAGCCCTCCATTATTCCTATCGGGCTGCTACTGGTTGCCTCTGGCCTGGTACGGTGCGCGAGGAAATCAGGGTCAGCACTTTTGTTATTGTTCTGGCCCCTGCCTAAGGATGGCTTCATTTCTGCACTTGTTTCTGGTGCGCTGCGGCGGCTTCTTTGGGCGGGCTGGGTTTTGGCTGTCCATGCCCCTGGTGTGCAGGCCCTGCCTTTTGAAATGAATTTCACTTCAGCCCAACCGATGAATTGAGGAGCTAGTCCTGCTGGTCCCAGATCAAGATGGCCTGCAGCCAGGTCCTCTCTGCTCCTGCACCTAGGTACTGTTGGTCCTGGGCTTTCCCCCTATCGCCTGCTTAGGAGGCCATTCCCACCAGCATCCATATGCCTGTACATCCATCACAAGCAGCCCATCCATGCTCACCTGTTGGTATTTTGAGGTTGGTCTCCCCATCGTCAGCACGCCCCCTGCATTGTTTTGTACCTGCTGCACTGTGTTGCGGAGTGTCTTGGCCACAGGACCACATTCACAATGCCGGCTGGCTCGGTTGACCTGTTTTGGCTTCCTCAGCGAGCCTCCTCCGAAACAAATTGGGAATTGCTAGCCACCACCTCTCCATTCGGCGCAAGGCAAGGGGACAGGGATGCTCCTTTTGATGGCTGCTTGTTCCTCCTCTGACTCTGTTTGCATTTGCCCCTTGAGGATTTGGATCTTTTTGAGTTTGGGTGGACATAACTTACAAGTCACCAACAGATTTATGGTTTGCCACTTTGTCCTGGTTTGCCCCTGCCCTGGTGAGGGCCAAACTCAACTGTGTTTTCCCATAGCTCAGGTGGCTGGAGGTGTTCAAAAATCTTGGAAGGGAGCCCTCCATTATTCCTATCGGGCTGCTACTGGTTGCCTCTGGCCTGGTACGGTGCGCGAGGAAATCAGGGTCAGCACTTTTGTTATTGTTCTGGCCCCTGCCTAAGGATGGCTTCATTTCTGCACTTGTTTCTGGTGCGCTGCGGCGGCTTCTTTGGGCGGGCTGGGTTTTGGCTGTCCATGCCCCTGGTGTGCAGGCCCTGCCTTTTGAAATGAATTTCACTTCAGCCCAACCGATGAATTGAGGAGCTAGTCCTGCTGGTCCCAGATCAAGATGGCCTGCAGCCAGGTCCTCTCTGCTCCTGCACCTAGGTACTGTTGGTCCTGGGCTTTCCCCCTATCGCCTGCTTAGGAGGCCATTCCCACCAGCATCCATATGCCTGTACATCCATCACAAGCAGCCCATCCATGCTCACCTGTTGGTATTTTGAGGTTGGTCTCCCCATTGTCTGCACTGCCAGTGACATTACTGGTTACATTGGTTATAATTGGCAGTGTGCAGGGGTCAGCTTTTTTTTTTCGGTTTGGGACTTGTACTTTTGGAGTAGTTGCGTTTGTTGCTCTCTTTCATGAAATCGCCCATTGAAATCTGTCATATGGTAGGTCCTGATGGTCTATGGTCATGTTGGCCTGCCCCTTCTGTGTTGCCCTGCGCATCTTGCTAGGCTGCGCATCACCTTCTTTCGCTGTCAGGTTTGGTGCTCTTATTGTTGTGATGAATACATCAATGCATTAGCCTAGAGGTGCTGCTTGTCTGCATGTCCTGTCTGTCCATTGTTCAAATGCCTTGCAGGTTTGCAGGCTTTGGGCTTCGATCCTGTATCTTCAGACAGCCTGAGGAGGCTTTATAATACCGGTGTTTTTAAACACCACCACCACTTTTTTGTTTTTCTATGGACCCGCCCAAGTGATTATGTAGAAAAGGAAAAAGCTTGTTATTGTTTTGATTTAAGGGAAGGGAAGGGTTACAAAGCTGTACCTGCCTGCGGGGGCAGCTTAGCTGAAGCAAAACGTGCCTGCAACCAAACCAGTCCAAACTAAAAAGCAAAATGAGCCAGAAGCTCAGTTACAGCATTTCAGGCAAGCAGACACGAACTTGGCTAATCCTAGGACATCATCCTGATTCATGAAGTCTCTATGGCGTGATGCACTGCTTGGTGGTGCAGAGCTAAACAGATGCTGGAACTGAGTGCGCAGTTCTGTTAAATGAGTTACAATGGGGTTTGACCTTCTGTTAAATCCTGAGATGGGCAATCCAGGATAACATGCTCTTCGTCTTGTACAGTGTGCCAGTCGCATTTGTTGCACATTCTAAGCTCGTATGGGCACCTATTTCCATGATGCCGTTGAGTTCAAATGAGTTACAATGGGGTTTGACCTTCAGCCAGGTAGTTTGGCTGCTCGGTCTGCTCAACTGTTCCAACTGCACAAAAAATATCCATGAGATCGGAAATAAAAGGATAAGTGTCATTAGTTTGCTTCTGCAAGAAATGAATAGCATCCTCAGAGCTAGCTTGGGAATAGTAGAAAGTGCCTGAATCGTCCAGAAAAAATTCTATAAGGTTTTCAAGGTTTACAAGGTTTACAAGGGTAAGGCCTTCAGTCAAGAAGTGCGATTGCTAGCCTGCTCATGAAAGGCAATCAATTCATGAAGGAAATAAGGAAGTTTATTGTTGTTCTGGTTCAAAAAAGCAGACACATCATGAGATTCTGCCTGTGAGAACAAGGGAGCATATTTCCTGCGGAGAGACCACCTGGGGATGTGTGCAATGGAAGAGGACATGTTGTTCATCCTGGACGTCATTATCAGCCTCACAAAGGTCACAGTTTGGGGAAGAGCTCTGTTTCCAAGTTGCTGTCTCATAGTGAATGGTGTGAATGCAGAGTCTAAACCGAGCCACGCTGCGAAAGACATCATGGGGGAGGTCAAGGAACATGTATTTGGGGAGACTATAAGGAGAATGCATAACCAAGGCTCTTTTAGTAGGAGGAGCACACCACTGGTGATAAGTCAAGCGTTTACTGTTGCGCTCTCTAGGGTGTGTGTTGGAAAAAGGCTCCCAATATTGTAGGTGCCTGGTCCTGAGATCTACAACAAAACGACTAAGATCAATGGGCTCACAATTCAGCAGCTTCTGTTTTTAAATATGGGAGTGTGCCAAGCAAAAATTTCTTAAGACGAGGAGAAGTCAGAAAATAACTGTGCATAAGCCCTTTGAAGAGAACACAAAGAAGCGCAAGAACAAAGGAACACCGCATGCTTTCATCTTGGAGATTCCATGATGCCGTTGGGTTTCTACTCAAAGGTTGTGACCGGAAAGGCGTAAGCATGACATACTGCGAAATAATCTATGAGGAATATCTTGTCGGAGGTAGAGAGGTAGCAATGGCTTTTTGTTTCTCTTCTCTTCATCCCACCAGCCTGTTATAGAGCCCAATGGAATGCCAAAGTGTGTGTGGTACGTCCTCATGATTCTACTGGAAGCATGGGCCTCTTGTGGAGTCAGATTGTCCAGACTCCTCCAATCATGGATAATATGCTCACGAAGAACACCCTCCAAGTCGTTCATGTTAACCTTGGCTCTGATACGTATAGCAGCAGCAAACTGTTGAGCATGAGGCATGTCATTCAAGGCTGTCAGAACCTGGTGGGTCCAACTGCCCTTTTTAATCTAAGAAAGAAGAGATATGATAAGACTGTACATGGTGAATGCCAGGCACGTAGGGAGCCACCCTATTGAAGAGTGAGATAAAGAGAGGAGAGGACCAGAAAATAAGGGAGCATACTTAAGCCGAAGAGAACAGACATGGGGATGAGTACATTTGAAAAGAACGTGTTGCTCATCCTGCACATCATCTTGGGCATCACATAGATCACAGGCAGGGGAAATAGCATCATCCCATGTGGCCTGCTCAACTTTCAAGGCATGGACACGAAGGCGAAATCGAGCCACACTGCGGACGATATCAACAATCAGGAACTTTGTTGTTTTTGAGGCACCAGTCCTGTAATAAAGTACGCATGACATTGGCATAAAGGCAGTAGAAGGTCCCGCTTACAGCAAGCATACGGTTATTTCCAGCATCGGTAATAGAGCCTTTTTTATACAAGGGTGTAATTTTGGCAGTTTTCCACTCTTGTGGGATAACAGCTCGTTGCATGAGAGTAAAAAAGAGTTGGGAAACACATGGCGTCAGTACATTGATAGAATGAAAACCCTTGCCATCCTCTCTTCGCACCAGTTTTCATGCAACCTTCAAAAAAGATGGAAGAACGGTATCCAATCCAGGGGAAGAGGTGGGATTGACACGAGAAATGTGTTTGGCCACAATTTCATTCAGCTGACACACGTCTGGAAGATGGAAAGGCTGAAAATAAGGGGAAGCAGATCGTGTGTGGTTGCGGCCAATAGGAACTGCAAGGTCTCTCCCAGATAAAGTTCCTGACCACCTCATGGCAGGTCTGTCAGCACGATGCCTAAAAGCAGAATTAAGGTGGTCTTGCCAAGCAGCAGCAGAAATAGGAGTAACGTGTTTGACTGCGGATATTTTAATCAAATTATGGACAGAAGGATCCTTCTTATACAGCTTGTCCAAGAAAATAGCTGTACGCGCCTGTGTGTGTCTGCGCTTGGCCCGCTGGGCACATGCTTTGTACTGTCGTTGACAAGTTGAAGTTGTTGACAAGCATTCCATGCCACCCCTGTTTTGGCAGCAGTGATAAAAGCTCGTTGTTTTCTGGGAGCACTCAGCACCAAACCACGCAGACGTGAACTTGGCTTATTCTAGGACACCAGCCTGGTTTACAAAGTCTCTAAGACGTGTTGCACTGCTTGGATAGGATAGGATAGGATAGGATAGGATAGGATAGGATAGGATAGGGTTACATAGCTGTACCTGCCTACAAGGGTAGCTTAGCTGAAGCAAAAGGTGCCTGTAACCAAACCAAAAATGCACTGCTTGGGGGTGCAGAGCAAAACAGATGCTGGAACTGAGTGCGCATTTGTAAAATCCTGAGATAAAGTTGCTGGACCTGTCTTCTTTCTCTGTCTGCCGTGCTTCTCTCAGTCTGAACTTCGTGGTGGGTGGGTCATACGGTCTGTGCACCAATGTGGCCCCCTTAATTGATGTAGGGAGTGTTTCACTGCCTACGTAGGTTTTTTTTACTTTTCCTGAGATAAAAACACGAGGTAGTTAATGCTTGAGCCTTTGAAAGGCTTAAAAGTTGTTGGATCAGATAATCACTCAGAACATTTGATGAACAATGTACTGCTGCATATGGTTCATAAGCATTCACTTCAAATCTGCCCATGCAATGCTGTCCACTAGGATAGTAAGCCGCTTGGCATTCAAATGAAGGGAGACACATCATGATGTTTCCTCCTCCATAGGAAGGAAGGAAGGTTACAGGAAAAAGAAGGCCTCCAGTAAAAACGGTTGACTGCTAGCTTGCTCATAAAAAAGCAATATTTCATGTAAAAAAAAAGGAAAAAGCTTGTTATTGTTTTGATTTCTTAAGTTAAGAAAGAGATATGACAAGACTGTACATGGTGAATGCCAGGCACGTAGGGAGCCACGCTATTAGAAGGATAGGATAGGATAAGATAGGGTTACATATGTATGCATAGCTGTACCTGCCTACAAGGGCAGCTTAGCTGAAGCAAAAGGTGCCTGTAACCAAACCAAACCAAACGTTATTAGAAGAATGAGATAAAGAGAGATGACCAGAAGAGAAGAGAGCATATTCAAGCCAAAGAGAACAAGCATGGGGATGAGTGCATTTGAAAAGAACGTGTTGCCCATCCTGCACATCATCTTGGGCATCACATAGATCACAGGCAGGGGAAATAGCATCATCCCATGTGGCCTGCTCGACTTTCAAAGTATGGACACGAAGGCAAAATCGAGCCACACTGCGGACAATGTGTTTGGGTAAATCCAAGTAGAAATATTGGGCAGAATATTAGGAAAATATGTGACGTGTGCAGCAACACAAAACATCAACCAAACCAGCCACAAATACGTAATGTGTGCAGCAACACAAAACGTCAACCAAACCAGCCAGACACTCCCCACCCAAGAAAACCCACATCTTTCCCCCAGAACCACGCAAAAAATTGATACAACACCCCTACATCCCCAGAAACCTTCAAACACTCCAAACACAAAGAAAAGAGCAACTCCTGCCAACTCTACCCTCCCTAGTTTTCAGCCCAACAATCCTGAAACTTCAAAAAGAAACAACCCACAAACTCTTTCCCCCTCCAGCGAGCCACCTAGTAAGCGAACACGATCCAAATCGCAAACGAGCTCCTACCCCCTACCCAATTCAACCAACCAAGCAGCACCCAATTTCCCAGCTTCCCAGCAGCAGCAGCAGCAGCAGCAGCAGCAGCACATTAACCTGCCCCCCCCCCACACACACACCAATCCTCCAGACAATGCAACCATTCACCAAACAAGCTCACATCCCATACCTGCCACCATTCCTACCACTCCTTGTAGACAAGACGTACAAAACAGCAGCCAAAAAGCAAAGAAGAAAAAGCTTCTCCACATCAACACAAACCTCCCCAACCCAAACATCTCCTCCCCAGGCCCAATGCCTCAAGATCTAGACTTCTGGAACTACAAGAAAAACAAATTGGAAATTTTGGCAGAGCAAATGACGCCTCTCGATGCTATAAATACTGTATACTACTATGACCTAGACATTACTCATATCAATGCATGGAGAATCTTTACAGCCAAGAAAAGAGACAAGAGCAATGATCCCCCCCTACAGCAGGAGCAATACCAAACCCACTTCACACCCATGACCATAGAAAAATGGGCTTTGACAATGTTCAAGGATGCTGGGTTCACACCTGCAAGCATGGAAGCTGCTGCCCGGGCAGGAATTGAATGTGCCTGCTGTGAGATCTGCAACTATCCTGGTGGCAAAAAAACCTTGCTCTGAACCCCCCTATCTTGATTTGTATATCTGTGATGTCTGCCATAGAACCTATCACTGGACGTGCATGAGAGAACTTGGATGCTACACTAATGAACAGAGACAAGATGTAGACAACAACAACTTGAACTACTGGTCTTGCCCTGCCTGTGCTCATCTCAATGAAGATGAAAAACCCAATCGAGAATCAAGCTCTCACAGCAAAGAACTCGTGCGCATTGCTTGGGAGCCAAGCTGGGAGCCAGAAGACACCAAAGAAACATGGCCAACTTTCCTCCAGCGCATTGTCGAATTTGAGGCTCACAAAAATGAACTAAACCTTTCCATACCTGCTGCTGACCTTGCATTAGAGAATCTAGAAAGGCAAGGATTTGGCAGAGAAGACAGGAACAATACATGGAATCCTCCTGGGTGTTGGTGGAACTTTTTACACTGAACATACCCTGATGCAATTAAAGAAACTAGGACTGGATCACCAACGTGCCACTAAGCTCGCTAAAAAGCTCCATGCCCATTCTGTTCATTATGCCCATAAACTAGTCTCCACACGCCGCGGTATTGAAAACAAGAGTGCCTACCACAGCCATTTGGTTCTAGAGCCAGGTGCTTCTAATAACCCTCCAGATCCTCATTAGTTTCGTCTCTCTTTCTTGTCTCGTGGTGGAGGAGGCTCACGGCTCTTTATGAGCCAATGTGCCTCCTTTTCCTTAATTGATGTAGGGAGAGTTACTCTTCCTACGTAGTTTTTCTTTTCTTTTCTTTTCTATGGAAACAAAAATTAGACACAGAACTTCGCAACAAGGTCACCTTCGATGTCAACCCCACAAACCCACAAGCAGACATTATGGGGACTGGACGTTGTGAGTTTTGGATTACAAACGTTGACCTCGTTAGACCAAAGCCCAATAACACAACAGATCCCCACCCCAGAGCAGAAGCCACTAGCTCCCCTTCCGCACCTTCCATACCACCCCTGGTGCTACCGGAGATAAACTCCCTACAGGTGGCATGCATCTACGGCACAGATGGCAAATGTCAAGGGATGCTCACCCCAGAGCGCATGAATATCCTCCATAACGCAATTGACAGAGCCAAGCAGAGTGGGATACATGACACGATCCAGACTCCACCTAAAAGCTTTGCCTTTGAGCTCCTGGGCCTCTTCTCTCGTTCTGTCTTGAACAGCAGCAAACACCAAAGTAAAAAAATCGAAGACTCTTACATGCGGATCCTACCTGACCATGTCCACTTAGCTCTTCAGAATTGGGCATTAGTGACCCAGGAAAAAATGGCCTCACCCTTAGAACATAACCCCAACTACATCCACTACTGGAGCGAACACCCTCGAGACAGGATCTTTGAAGCCATCCACAATGCTTTGTCGTCCAAATTCTCAGGCTTCTTGTCATGCCATCCCATCTATGATGACCGTGTCATGCACCTCACCCTGAAACATGCCATTTACTCTGCAGTACTACAAACTGATGCAACAGCAACTTTCATGTTCCTACCAAGCTGGGGAGGTCCAATGAGCACCAATCCGTACTCCAAACTTCTTAATGCTTACCCTCATCTTTGTTGCACATTGGGAACCATACCATCAGCAGCTCTCAACTATGCTACTCCCCACTTCTGGGTCAGTAAGGAATTCATGCTTCCCCACCACTCCTGGAGCTTACAAATTATCGCTGTCTGGAATACTGCAGCAAGAATCCGCCTAAATGAGAACAACCCAACTTGGCTCACTGATTTAGCATAACAAATCCCTGAAGCACGCTGGTGGAAAACAACCATCAGCAATGATCCAGTTCTCAACCCCAGACACGCAGGCATTGAGACTGGTTTCAAAAAGTTTGAAAAACTACCCTCTAACCAACAACACACCCCTAAGAACATTGTCCAAAGCCAACAACCCCTCTTGCCACCTACCGCATCTAGCCCAAACCTGGTCCGAAAAGTCCAGAATTGGAAAGAATGGGCATACACAGATGGTAGCTGCCAAATACACCTCGGAAGGCAAGTAATAGAAGCAGGAGTCTACCACCCTGACAATGATAGTCCCAATTATGTCCAACCAAACAGAGCAGGAATCGGAAATACGATTGTAAGGGCTGAATTAGCAGCAATAGCAGCTGCCATTCTCCAGGGCCACTCTGACATCACTACTGATAGCCTTTCTTCACTCCTCCAAATCAGAAAGCAAACACTGTATCCAGAGCTTCATCGCCAGCATGTCCAAGATCATATCCTTGAAATAATCATACAGCTTGTGCGCAATTCACCTACCCCTGTTTATCTGTACAAGGTTAAATCTCACGCTGGAATTGCGGGTAACGAATGCACAGATGCCATTGCCAAACACCAGGCTATTTAGGGTGATGACACCCCTGCAGACACAACCTTCCCCTGTGTCAACCTTGAAGGCAATCCATTCCATGACACCACCTGGCTTGCCTTTGAGGAAGCTGCCCGCCCCCATGCAAGCACATCAGAGCGCCCTGACTCGCCTGCCCCAAAGCTTAAACACTTTTCCAACCTTCGTGATGCTCTGAAGACGCACATGCACTCAAAACACAGACTTGGAAATGCTAACACAGAGACAGGATACTACTCTTATTATCAACGCCTACTTCCAGTCCATAAAAAGGTTAGCAATGCCTTCTGGACCATGCCAAAAATTCCTTTTAAACTGAAGCAAAACGTTTTCAACTACCGCACAGGTACCCTCTTCAATCAAAAGCATGCAGTGCGCTTTAAAATGTCCACCAGCCTACAATGTCCCCTCTGTGGGGAGCCAGACAGTGCCCTTCACATTCTTTCAGGATGTAAGCACTCCACCATATCAAATATGGTAACCGAGTCCCACAACATTGCTTGCAGAATCCTCCTTGAAGGTATGAGCAAAGGCCCATTGGGGGCAGGCCTTGCCTCCATGGACATCGGCAGCGCAGATCGTCTTGCTTTACAGGACCTCCAGATCTCTGGACACCCAACAAATAGAACCTCCCTAAGTTTATTTTCCCTCGTTGTGTCCCTGACAAACAAAGGCTCACTCCTGGTTGCCCTGATGCAAGATGAGTCATTCCAATGAAAAGAAAGCCAAGGACTGATTTCCGGCATCCATTGAGAAGTAGTGGGGGGCGCAGGGGAAATAGGGAGCACTTAGCGCCAGCCACAGCCACTCTGCCTGATTCCAAGGTCCGTCACCCTAGCCCCTACACTGAGCACACCCTTAACCAGTTTAAACAACTGGGACTTGACCACCAACGCGCCAATAAACTTGCTCGCAAACTTCATGCCCATTCTGTCATGTATGCCAACAAGCTTGTTACCACTAGGCGTGCTATTGAAAACAAGAATACTTTTTGCAGCCTGGTTATGGAGCCGGGTGCTTCCAATGACCCTCCAGATCCCCATTAGGATATTCTTTCTGTAGCTTCGTGGTGGAGGGGACTCACGGCTCTTTTGAGCCAATGTGTCTCCTTTTCCTTAATTGATGTAGGGAGAGTTTTCTCTGCCTACGTAGTTTTTCTTTTTCTGTTTCTAGCCAGCTCCTTCCAGAACAGACCCCCCACACTCTGGAGCCTCTTAAAGAGCTTGGTCTTGACACTCACACAGCCACCAGGCTTGCTCTGAAGCTTCATGCTCATTCTGTCCTGTACGCTTGTAAACTTGCTAGTACCAGACGCGATCTTGAGAAGACTTCTTTCAACTCTCAATACCATGATCAGACACGTTCTTTTTGTAGTCTGTGGTGGAGGGGACTCACGGCTCTTTTGAGCCAATGTGCCTCCTTTTCCTTAATTGATGTAGGGAGAGTTTCCTCTGCCTACATAGTTTTTTCTTTTCTAGTTTTTCTTTTCTTTTTAGACACGGGCTACTGCCACTAACCCTCCTGATCCCCACACGTCGACACCTTTCTTTTGCTTCTCTTGGTGAAGGGAATACATGGTGCCTTAGCCCTTGGTACTCCCTCTTCCTTAATTGATGTGGGGAGTGTTTTCACTGCCTGCATCATTCTTCCTTTCTATTCTTTAAATTGCTCCCTACCAAATTCTTTCCAGGTGTTACAACTACCTGGCATTTGCAATGCAAGAAGTTGCTCGCCTCTTGGTGTAATGAAGAACACCTGAGAGCTTGACCCACCATGAATTGTGGTGGACAACCTTCCAATGGGCGTGCCTGAATTAGTCACCAGCTGTGGAGCTGCTTGCCCAATGGGCGTGCCTGAATTAGTCACCAGCTGTGGAGCTGCTTGCATCTTTGACATTGATGGCAAGAGTGTGGGCATGCTGGGCATGCTCTGGCGTGTTGATCTGCTAAAGATCTCAAAAGCGGCCAAAGAAAGAGGCCTGCATAGCTTAATTCTGCCCCCGATGCAGGAAACAGATAATGGGTCCTCACCGTTGTCTGTGCCCAGCAAAGCTATAGATGCGAGGAAGAAAGTTCATGCAACACTCTGACCACAATTTTCAACATGTGTTACCATATAACGACAAAGATTGTCATGATCATGCCTTTGGGACCCACCATGATGCGTTTGCGCTTTATCCTGCGCTCACTTCTTCTGCCACTTGCCCCGTGATGCCAAAAGCATGTATCCTACTTAAGCGCCGTGCAAATTTAATTAGTTGGATGTAGCTTCTTTGGAACAAGGATGTGTGCAAGTCTTCCTTTCGGAAAAAATCCAGCTGCCACATTTATACTATTGCCTCAATGGAAGAGTAGGCTACTGCACTTACATGCGCTGGCGCAATTGGCTCCCAGAAGGTGTTCATACACTTGCCCATGCTGAATGCTGAATAAAAGCTGTAATTCACAACCTCTGAAACACCAAATCATTTTGACGCTCTACCCTGACCAAGTCGGATGGACTGCCCCATGCACCCCTAAGCCGTTCGTAGCTGCAAAGCAACTCAATGAAAGCCTTTTAAAAGTTTTCCAACAGAATCACTTCTTCATGATGATGGGGAGGTTAGTGGCATGCGTTTACAACTCTCCAATTATAGGATGAATTATAGGATGAGCATCACTCCTACACAAATAATTAATGCCTCAACACAAAATACTGCTAGCTTTAATGTTTTGACGCCCACTCAACAAGATTCACCTAAGGAAGGGCCACCCAGCAAGCGCACACGCTCAACATTAAAACATACCTCCACACCCATGTCTCAACCTTTTAGCCAGAATAATCCAGGAGCTAATGCCAGTCAAAGCACTGTTAACTACATCCCATCACAGCCCAACTCCCCATGCACAACAGATACTGGCCATACAGGCAAAATCCGCAACCCTCCTTCCTGTCCAAACACTCCACACAGCCTAGATACACAAATTAATAACCACAAAAACAAAAAGAAAAAATGCTTCACATAGAGACAGAACTGACCCCTCCTGTCATCAACCCCCTCAGCTCACTATGCCAAGCCTCTGAGGTCTGGAATTATAAGAAAACCTCAGTCCACAAGCTTACAAAAGCAAAAATAGCTAGCCATGCTATCGATGCTATATTAACCATGACTTTGACATAACCCATATAGATGGTTGGAGAAACTGCACGATTTATAAAGAAGACGGAAGGAGAACCCTAATCCACCACCAAGTGCAATACCACACCCATTTTGCCCCAATAATTATTGAGAAGTGGGCCCTGCCTTTCTTCAAAAAAGCTGGCCTTCAGCCTGCGACTACCTCAACTGCTGCTCGCACTGATATTGAATGTGCATGCTGCCAAATATGCAATTACCATGGTGGCTATGAACCTTTTAACTCTGTACCTCCTTACCTTGATATGTATATTTGTGATGTCTGCCAACGAACGTACCACTGGAAATGCATGAAAGAACTTGGTTGCTATAATGATGGGCAAAGACAAGAGATAGATGCAGCTAACACATGGGCTTGTCCCGCCTGCGCAGGCCTTAACAATGCACAGAAAATCGACAGAGAATGTCAGTCTAGAGAAGAGCTCACAAAGGTCATTTTGATGCCCTCCTGGGAGCCTGAGGAAACTAAAGAGACCTGGCCTAAATTCCAACAGCTTTTGCTTGAATTTGAAGCCAAGCAGAGCAAATCAGACCTTTCCCGACCCACAGCAGACTCTACCCTTTCTAACCTTGAAAGACAAGGCTTTGAAAAGCCTCACACTATTAATACTTGGAGGCAGAAACTAGACACAGAACTACGCAATAAAATTACCTTAGACATACACCCCACCAACCCACAAGTAGACATTGAACCCACTGGTTGCAGTGAATTTTAGCTGCATGACATTGACCTTGTCAATTACAAAGTAAAACAAAACCCTAATCAAACATCACTAGACACTGAATCACACAGCCCCAACCTCTATTGCTCCACCTCCTCTTCTCCTCCCAGGAATCTACAAAGCATACATGGCATGCATTTACAACACACAAGGTAAATGTGTTGGGATGATAACCCCTAGCCGATTTCAACTCCTTTACAAGGCTTTTTACAGGGCCAAGCTTGCAGGCTTGCATGAAGCCATAACACCTGCTCCTACTAGCTTTGCATCTGAGCTGCAGGGGCTCCTTGCTCGCAAGATTATGCTAGAAAACAAGCATGCTAGCAAAAAGGTCAAAGACTCCTTCTTGCGGGCCCTGCCAACCCACATCCACACTGCCCTCCAAGAATGGGCCCTGGTCACTCAAGAGAAAATGGCCTCCCCGCTGGACCACAACCACAATACCAACACTACTGGAGCACTGACCCCCGAGACACTCTCTTTGGTGCCCATCATAACTCCCTCTCATCCAGATTTTCAGGCTTCTCTGTCTGCCATCATGGCAGATGATCCCATTTACACCGAGGAAGCTATGACTCAGGCCTTACGCCATGCTATCTACTCAGCCATTCTCGACACAGAGGCCACTGCTACTTTCATGTTCCTCCCTGTCTGGGGACAACACATGGTAACTAACCCCTATTCCAAACTCATCACTGCCTATCCACATCTCTGTTGTGAACTTGGAACCATCGCTCGTACCAACCTTTACTACAACGATCTACAAGCCTCCATCAAACAGGAAATACCCCTTTCTCAGCACACCTGGGACATACAAATTATTGCAGTATGGAACACAGCTGCAAGGATTCATCTTAACAATCACAACCCAGCTTGGCTACAAGGCCTGGCTTTGGCTGTACCAGAAGTTAACTTGAAGCTGCGCAGTGTAGGCAACCATTCTACTCTCAATACAATGCATGCTGATATGCCTGAACTCAATAAATGCCAACGCCTCCCCTTTGACAAACAACAAACATCTAGAAAGCCAACCTATCCACATATAAGTAATCAGGAAGAACTTTTTGCTCCTAACCAATCTAGTCCAACCCTCAAGCTCAAAGTCCCTGACTGGAGGACATGGGCTTACACTGATGGTAGTTGTCAAATCCAGAATGGCATCATGCCATGATATGATACAAGAAATTGGAGCAGGAGTCTACTGTCCTCTCACCGATAGCAGACGTTTTGTCGAGCGAACGGTGCTGGAATTACCAACACCATATGTCGAGCTGAATGAATTAGCAGCAATTGCTGCTGCCATCACGCACTCTTACTCACACATTGCTTCAGACAGTCTCACCTCTCTTCATCAAATACGTAAACAACTTCTTTACCCAGAAAAGCACAAACAACATACCAGGTATCAGGCCTTTTTTTCGCGTATAAGTAATACGATCGTATTAAAACTCGGGATTTTCAAAGTTGAAATTCGTATTAAAATGGGTGATGTGCCCCGAAGGGGCGCATCGACCATTTTGGCCCCCTTTCAGACCTCTGAAGGGACCTGGATTCGGGCATCAGCGGTCAGCAGCAACAAAGTCGTCGTTTTAGCAGCTCAATGCAATGCAAGTCGTCCTTTTAAGCAAGGAGTGAGCAACAGTCTGGACCGAGGCTTGCTGGGTGCAGGGGTGATGCTGACAAGCTTGAGGAGTGGGATAGCAGCATCAGCTGCACAGTGGGTGCAGCAGCGCATTTGAGCATGAGCCAGCATGGAAGAAGCAGGCTCCAGTGCCTGCTACAGGGACAAGCATGGAGTTTGATTAATGTCCTCCCTAGACCCTGTTGCAATTGGCAGGTGGCTAAATGCAAAATTTTTAAGAAGCGTGGAGGATGCAAGCTAGGAGGGAATGTTTGTTACACAAAGTCTGCTTGGCGGGACCATGGGACCCTCAAATTTTCATAACCTGAACATTTGAAGGTGCACAAATGTTAACACTTTCTTGCTTAATGGACTGGTTGGCATGCAAAGCGTATGAGCAAGTGATGAACATGAATTAACGTTGTGCTTGTAATCTAAGCGCTAAGGCACAGCACAGTGCAGCAGTAAGGGAAGAAGATGTTACCCTGCGGCCTCGCGGCGGGCTTGGTTGGGGAACAGAGTATTAAAATGGCACTTCTCATAAAGGGGGATTTCCCTCGTAGTATTGAAATCTCGGTTGTGCCAAAACGAAAAAAAAAAAAAAAGGCCTGCAACATATCCAAGGGGATGTCCTAAAAACCATATCCACCCTCATTAGCAACTCACAAACCAATATTTGTTTCTACAAAGTAAAGTCTCATGCTGGCATTGCTGGTAACGAAGGTGCAGATGATATTGCAAAGTACCAAGCAAGCCAAGCAAATAATAATGTGGCTGATACTGGGATCCCTAGCGCAGGCCCTGGCGGAAATCCTTTTTCTCGTTTATTCTGGTTAGCCAAGGAGGAAAAAAGATAACACAATGCTGGCACATTTACAGCTCCTACACCCAATCCTAAAACAACATTCCTCCCCAATCTTAAAAACGCTCTCAAATCTCATATGCATGCAAAACACAGACTTGGATTTGCCAACTCCAAAACAGGCTACTACTCATATTATCAGAGTTTGTTACCACATGTAGATAAGAAAATCAGCAATGCCTTTAGGAATACGTCCTGTATATCCACACCCATGATCCGCACCATCTTACAATATCGCACTGGCACCCTCTATAACCAAAAACATGCGGTTCGCTTCAAAAGGTCCACTAACCCACTATGCCCTCTCCCAGGCTGTCATCAATTAGACAGCGCCCTCCACATGCTTTCAGGCTGCCAAAATCATATTATCTCCAGCATGAAAACTGAACGCCACAATGTTGCTGGAAGAATGATCATCAAAGCTCTTAGCAAAAGCCCTTGGGGAGCAGGTTTGGTTAACATGGACATAGGGAGTGATGATAAGTTGGCGCAGCACAACCTTCAAATCCCTGCACATGCATCAAACAGAATTATACCCCCTTACCTCCTTCCAAGTAATTTTTCTAAGAGATCTAGACTCACCTCCAGCCGTCCTGATGCTATATTGATTACTCCCTATAAAGCCAAACCCACTTCTTCTCCTTCTACCTCCTGCTCACACCATCATGCATTACGCAGCAGACACAACCCCACACTGAGGGCCACAACAGCCAACCGCGTGAGGCAACCCCACCAACTGAATGTAAACCAGCGGCATGTGCACTTGATCGAAACCAAGTACTGTGAAGACACGAGGCCTGGACAGCAGTTGGAGGCGGCACAGCGGCAGCATGCAGACCTCTGCAAACTCATTAATGCAAAAGTTGTGACGTTCCACACCATCCTTTTGGGTGTTGGTGGGACTTGCTACACTGAGCACACCCTTAACCAGTTTAAACAACTGGGACTTGACCACCAACGTGCCAATAAACTTGCTCGCAAACTTCATGCCCATTCTGTCATGTATGCCAACAAGCTTGTTACCACTAGGCGTGCTATTGAAACCAAGAATACTTCTTGCAGCCAGGTTATGGAGCCGGGTGCTTCCAATAACCCTCCAGATCCCCATTAGGATATTCTTTTTGTAGTCTTCGTGGTGGAGGGGACTCACGGCTCTTTTGAGCCAATGTGTCTCCTTTTCCTTAATTGATGTAGGGAGAGTTTCCTCTGCCTACGTAGTATTTCTTTTCTTTTCTTTTTGTGGGTCGTAACCAGGAAATTGTCTCCAGTATGCTAAATGGCGAGACCTGAGATCCACAACAGGCTGAATCAAGTCCAAAGGATCAGCAGAGCGTATCTTTTGCTGAAAATGATGAGCATGTTACCATCTTTGAGGGAGGCCTGGTATTTAGCAACCTGATCTGCGCATTCATTCCCAACTATTCCAGCATGAGACTTGACCTTGTAGGAAAAGATGTGATCTTGGGAGGCTCGGGCAAGGTTTGAATTTTTATTCAGAACATCTCCTTGCACGTGATGTCTATGCTTCTCTGGGTACAGGATTTGCTTTCTGAGTTGATGAAGTGAGCTGAGGCTATCTGTGGCAATATGTGTGTAATCATGAGTGAGCGCAGCAGCAATGGCAGCCAGCTCAGCTCTTCCTATGGTATTACCAAACCTAGGAATACCAATAGGTAATACCAGCGCCATTAGGTTCAACTAGATTTTGTGAGCCACTCATAGGATGGTACACCTCTGCCCCTATAACTGTCTTGCCGTTCTGGACCTGGCAACTGCCGTCTGCGTAGGCCCAAGACCTCCAATCTGCAATTTTAAGCTGGAGGTTGGGATGGGACTGACAAGGAGCTTCGACGGTAATGTCTGAGGCGGATCTCTGTGGGCCCTTGAAAATCTGTTTCATGTCTAAGGGGAGTTTTCACATTTCCTTATCCCGAGCATCACTCTGTGTCTTGTATTTTGGATGGGGTAGCTACTAACGTTACTGATAATCCATTTAGCCTCTGGGATGGATTTGGCTAGATCCTGAATCCAGGTATGGTTCTGATTATTCAACTGAACTCTTGCAGCCGTATTCCAGACTGCAATAATTTGTAAATCCCAGGTATGCTGGGGGAGGACAGTTTCCTGGCTGGCCCAGGATTGGGGTTTGTCATAGATATGTCTGCTTTTTGGAATGGTCCCAAGCTTATAGCAAAGGTGCGGGTAGGCATTGAGGAGTTCTGAGTAGGGGTTGGTTATCATATGCCTGCCACTTGCTGGCAGAAGCATGAAGGTGGCTGTAGCATCTGTGTTTAGGATGGCAGAGTAGATAGCATGCCGTAATGCTAGTTTCATGGCCTTCTCATCATAGATGGGATGGCAGATAGACATCCCAGAAAACCTGGAGGAGAAAGGATTGTAGTGGGCACCAAACAAGATGTCACGGGGATCAGAGCTCCAGTAGTGATGGTAGTGAGCGTTATAGTCCAGGGGAGAGGCCATTTTCTCTTGGGTGACACGTGCCCATTTTTGGAAAGCGGAATGGATGTGAGGTGGGAGGGTCCGTGAGAAGGAATCTATAATCTTTTTGCTTTGGTATTTGTCTTCCAATTTGTTTTTGCGGGCTAGGAGCCCCATTATCTCAGATGCAAAACTTGCTGGTGGGGGGCAGATGCCGTCATGCAGACCTTCTGCTTTGGACCTGTGGAATGCTTTGAAAAGGACGTCAAAGCGTTTAGGGGTTATCATCCCGACGCATCTGCCATTTGTGTTATAGACACAAGCCACTCTTGATTTGTAGATTTCAGGGAGGGTGAGGGTGGGTGGGATAGATGGTGTGGGGCTTTCAAGTGTTTCATCTGTTGGGAAATGATTGGAGGATGAGTTAGAATTGTGTTTGACAATATCTATTTCTTGAACCCAGAACTCACAGGTGCCTGTGGGATTGATGTCTGTTTGTGGATTGGTAGGGGGCATGTCAAAGATGATTTTGTTGCAAAGTTCAATGTCTAATTTCTGGCTCCAGGTGCTATTTGTATCAGACTTATTGAACCCTTGCCTCTCAAGGTTGGAGAGGGCAGAGTCCAGTGTGGGCAGGAGAAAGTTGGGTTTGCTTAGCTGAGATTCAAATTCTTGTATGCGTTGGTCGAATATGGGCCAGCTGGATTTTCATCCTTCTGGCTCCCAAGATGGTAACCAACAAACCACAAGCAGTTCTTCTTTAGACTTATATGCTCTGTTAATTTTGTCTTCGTTGCTGAGGCTAGCACAGGCGGGACAGGCCCAGGCTTCAGCTGCAATGACCTCTTGCCTTTGCTCATCATTGTAGCAACCAAGTTCTCACATGCATTGCCAGTGGTAGGTACGTTCGCACACATCACAAACATACATATCGGGGTATGGTGGCTCAGAGTTAACAGACTCATAGCCATAATGGTAATTGCAGATCTGGCAGCATGCGCATTCAATGTAAGTGCGGGCAGCAGTGCAGATGCTTGCTGGATTAAAGCCAGCCTTCTTGAGGATAGGCAGGGCCACTTCTTTATTATCATGGGCCCGTAGTGTGTGTGGTACTGCTTCTGTTGGGATGAGGGATCATTGCTCATGTCCTTTCTCTTTGGTGAATAGATTCTCCATGCGTCTATATGTGTGATGCTAATGTCATTATAGTATACAGCATGAATGGCGTGGTTGGCTGTGGCTTCCTGAGCCAGCTTTTTCACCAGGTTTTTTTTGTACCTCCAGACGTTGTTTCCTTGCCAATTTGAAGCTAGAGGGTTGATGGTAGGGGTCTGAGGTTCTGTCTTTACATGAACCAAAGTTGTTCTCTTTCTGTTCCAGGTTCACTCTTTCTATTCCAGGTTCACCAAGAGGCTGGAACTGGTCAAAGCTCTACACAGGACATGCTTCCCCGAACACCCCCAACTGCAACCCAGTCAACGGGGGCCATGCTCCTAACACACACATACATCCTGACTCCAGGACTTACAGTAACCCCCTCTTTGATGCTCAGGATATGGAAGTAGAAAATGCTCTCCCCCGCAGTCAGGACAGCCCGTCCCCAAACAGCCAACCACACACAGAGGCGCACATGTGCCAAGACAGACGCACTCGCAAAAGAAACAACTCTTATGCAGAAAGACCACAAGCACAAGCATATGACACAGACCCCAACAAACCCCTTTTGACACCCCACACACAGGCCCTGCCCCTGGAACCCACACAGACCCCACAAACTGGGGGCAGGAGGCCCAGAGGGAGCCGAGATCCAACAACATACCTAGAATACCACACACAACTTATTATAGCCCCATGCCCCCTACCTCCAAAAACACCAGGCACTGATGTTGCCCAGTGGCTCTGGAACTATAAGCAGGACAAGGCTGCTGAATTGAGCGCAGAACAAGTTAGCAACACCATCTTCCGCTATGATCATGTCATCCTAAAAATTTTGGGCTGGCAACATTTACGGAAATCCAAGGGATCCTCTCAAGAGAAGCAGCAAGCTCAATACAAAGTCCAATGGCACCTTGTAACAATTGAAAAGTGGGCCTTACCCTTTTTCCAAAATGATGGGCTGAAAGTAGCCTATTCAAAGCATGTACCTAGAAGGATGAAAGAAGACCCGTGCTGCCAACTCTGCTGGAGCCCTGTGAGCAAAGAACACACCCATGAATCTCAATGCTGCGACGGTATGCGCACCTGTGATACCTGCTACCGCACTTACCATTGGGGCTGCCTCATAGATGTCAAAGCATGCTCCCAAAATGACCGGGCACTGAGCAAAACAAATGAGCACTGGGACTGCCCTGCGTGCGCCCCTCTGTCAGACTCCCAAAAAGGAACAACTTCTCTGAAGATTGTGAAATGATCCATGTGGAATGGAATCCCAAATGGGAAGCTGCTGATATGTTACAAATGCATCCAGATTTACACGCCCATGTCCAAGCCTTTGAGGAGGAAAGGCTGGAACACACAGTAGACCCCCGGAATGATGAGGTAGACCTGGACAATCTTGTCAATCAAGGCTTTGAAGGCAATCCTCAAAGCCTACCTGACTCTCCATGGCTCTCAACTACCGGCTGCGTCATTCGCAAGAATGTCACCTTTGAATTCCAACCTACCAACCCCCAGACAGATATCATGACAACATGGCAATGTGATATTATCATTAGAAGTGGTGACCTGATGAAGGAAGGTCTCCAACCTGACACATCTGATGAGGTCGCCATGCCAGCACAAATGCCGGAAGTTATCACCTCTGAATGTGCCTGTATCTACAATGCCCATGGCAACTGCCTTGGTATGCTGACTATAGACAGACTCCAGACCCTGCTTGAGGCTTTTGAAGCAGCCAAAAAGGCAGGCATCTACACCACTATCCAGCCCCCTGTCAAAGATACAGCAACTGAAATCATGGGACTGCTCTCACGTCAAAAGGCTCAAAAAAAAGATCTCTCAGCCAAGAGCAAAAAGCTCCACAATTCTAACACGCTGATCGCACCTCCCCACATCCGATCAGCCCTGCATAAATGGTGCATGGTTTCAACAGAGAGGTTTTCCAACCCTCTTGAATTTGACAACACCTACAACACTTTTTTCAGCACAAACTGCCGGGACCAGGTCTTTGGAGCACACACAGACGCCCTCTCTGTACGCTACAATGGCTTCTCCTTCTGCCATTCCCCACATGATGATGAAATTATGTTCAG
Source organism: Dunaliella primolecta (assembly GCA_914767535.2). Lineage (NCBI taxonomy): Eukaryota > Viridiplantae > Chlorophyta > Chlorophyceae > Chlamydomonadales > Dunaliellaceae > Dunaliella > Dunaliella primolecta. The sequence continues at coordinate 6,014,521 of OU611755.1, read as the reverse complement.
ACTCCTGCGCCACACAGTACACTCCTCCCTCCAAACCACCGAGCCATTTGCCACCTTCATGCTTCTGCCCCACTGGAGAGGCTTCAGCAGCAATGCCTACATGAGTTGGCTTAAACATTACCCAGATCTTGCAAAAGTGCTTGCCAAATTCCCTGCAGGAAACATCCAATTCCAGACACCCCAGCATTGGTTCGATGCCATGCCTAACCTCACCCTACCTTCCTATCCTATGCAACTCATTGTTGTCTGGAATCGAAAAGCTAGAGACTTCGGAAGCACTTGATAATGCAAACAAAGACTGGTTCCAACTCCTTAACCAAGATATACCAGAAGCTCACTGGCTACCCCTGGATCGTCCTACTCCTGCCACGCCACTGCGTATCCACCAACACCTCGCATCAAACACTTGGAAAAAGAAATTTCAATCACTCCCCCCTGACACGCAACCCCCCTGACACGCAACCCCCCCTGACACGCAACTGTTCACACAAATGCCCTCAGGCTAGGGCAGCTTTCATACTTGCCAACTACAAAAAGATGTTCACACCTAAGATCAAAGACTGGAAAGATATCACCTACACTGATGGCAGTGTAATCAAACACAAAATGATGACTCCCCACCACTTTCTGGTTCAGGTGTTTACAAACCGGGAAAGGACACCAGTCCACCCTTCCAACACTTGCAGCTGCACATAAAACCCAATGGTTGTGGACCTACAAATACCATCAACAGAGCAGAACTTGCAGGTATTCTTGTGGCACTCCAACAAGGACAAACTGACATTGCCTCTGATAGTGCATCCTGCCTTTCCCAGATTTCTAAACAAACTCTCAATCCGATGCGCATGAGGTATCACCTACATACAGAGCTTATTCGTGCTATATCAACCATATTAGAGCACTCCCCTCATCCTATTCATTTCTACAAGGTCAAAGCCCACTCTGGCATCATTGGCAATGAGGGGGCTGACGCCTGCGCACGGTCTGCAGCCCTCACGGCCACCACAGATATTGAACTCCCACATGCCCGGGACCCTTTCCATAATTTCTACTGGCTCTCATTGAAGACCTCACACGGACGAAATGATAGCCTGCACCGCTCCCACGCTTTCCCAACCCACTACCTCAACAACCTGACCGACAAACTTAAATTACACATGCATACAAAGCACAAGCTAGGCTCTGCTGATATCTCTGGCTACCATTACAATAGCTGGCAGAGGCTCAACCATGCCATACAACCCACTTCCCCAATCACCACTGCCAATATAGAAGCTCACAACCCAACCTGTCAACTTGCTAACAAGGAAATCAGCAACTCCTTCTGGTCTACTCCTAAGATTACTCTTAAATAACAGATAAATGTAATCAAATACCGCACAGGGACGGTCTACACCAAAAAGCATGCCATCAAATTCAATAGGTCCTCCACCGATGGAAGATGCCCGCTGTCTGATGATATGGACAGCATTAATCATGTTGTCCTCAGATGTCCAAATCCAACTATGAGTGGTATGCACACCAACAGACACCATGTTGGCCTTAGCTTCTGTGTTAAAGCCCTTAGCAAATGCAGGTTTGGCTCATCCCTTATTGGTATGGATGCCTGCCGTAATGAGAGACTCTTGGATCAGGGGATACAAGTCCCAGAAAACATCTCACGAGCCATTCCAGACTGGTTTTTTCCTAATGGTACTGGCTCCTCTGCCCGGCACCAGAGCCGCCCTGATGTTATCTTTGTGAGATCTATCCCAGGCAGACAAGCTCACCTTGACCCTTCTAAGATCCCTCCTCAAGACAGAGACATTCACCTTGTTGAACTGAAATTTTGTCCAGACACCAACCCTCTCATCACTTTAGAAACAGCAGCAACTCAACATGCTCACACTATAACCAGACTTAAAACCCGCAGCTCAAGGAATCCAAACAGGAACAACAAAGTGACTCTACACATCATCCTGATTGGTGTGGCTGGCACTATCTACAATGAATACACGATCAAACCTCTTGTAAATTTGGGCTTATCCAAACAAAAAGCAAAATCCCTAGCTTTCAAGCTGAGCTGTCATGCCATACAGAGACTAACCACTATCGTTAACACCAGACATGCTCTTTGCTTACAGGGGGCTTCTGGGGGGGGGGTCGCTGGGCGTGCGGAGGTGGATACACGAAGAAGGAGAGTCCGGGCGTCTCGGGGCATGGCCGACAACCCGCCTGATCCTCATTAGTTCAGTCTCTTTCCCTCTCCTAGGCTAGCTGTAGCTAGTGTAGTTTTGAGGGACCTCTGGTGAGGCCCTTGCTAGCTTGCTAGTTAAGGGACCTTTCCTTAATGCACGCGGCCTGTGGCCTGCGTAGACTTTTCTTTTCTTTTCTGTTAGGACACTGGGTACTGTGCTGTGTATTCAAGCTGTTTGGGGTGTTGGGGTGGGTATGGGGAATGGAAGGCACGCCATTTTGTTGGTTGACACTAGATCCCTGAGTGCCCTGGCTCAAGTGTTGTTGTGATTGTCTAGATTCTTGTTTCTTAGCTAAGCACGTGCGTTTGCTGGGAGGCCCATCCCCAGGGTCTTCACTGTGTGGACTAGGCTGACTAGCCTGGATGGTGGGAGAGTTGTCAGGAGGGGAACTGCCAGCATTAGTGGTCTCCAAATTGACATTTTGCGGGGGGGGCAGAATATTGGATGGAATGGTGGTGTGAGCTGGGCGAGCAGGGGAGTGATGGCCGGATCTGCACTGGGAGCGTGTTCTTTAACTGGGTGGCTCATCCATGGGGTTAGTCACAATAGCGGGTATCACCTCCTGTGTAAGGGGGCAGATTTGCTGTGTAGCCGGCATATTAGTAGGTTGGTTAGTGTTTTGTGTCATAGGATGGTTTGAATGTGCCCTGTTTGTGTTGGAATGATTTATTGTAGGTTCCAGACGAGAATTGGGTGTCCTTAGGAGGCGACGCCCAGTAATCTCATGTCTGTAGTGCGTTGTGGAGGGAGGTTGTGGTGTAGGTACCACCTGTGTTGGGCGGTTATTGTTCTTTTGAGGTTGAGCATGCGTGCTTACGGAGGGGTTAGACTCTTCATTGAGTTGGGCATCAATGAGGCCACTAATGTGGGTGTTGTTGATGCGACGGTGCACTGCAGGGACATTGGCTTCTGTATTCTTGTGGGCGAGGATTTTTTGGATTATTTCAGTGTTGAGCTCTTCAGTTGAGGGCAGGTTGACAAGAGCTGCCAGTCTGCTGAGTGCTATCTTGCATTTGTTGTTCATCCTGGAGTATTTTGCTTGGAGTTGAGCCACTGTGATGATCATGGTTTTGCGGGGGGATGTGAGGTCATGAATTCCATTAATACCAAGGCCCATGAGTGGTTGTATAATACATATGATGAGGTTGCGGGGGGGTGGTTTATGCAGTGACAGAGTTTAGTCATGATTTTCAGGTCATCATGGAACATGCTTTCCCCTTCCTTTCTGAGGTGGAGTTCACTGAGGTGGATGCTGATTGACTGACGTGCTCGCATGCAATGGCTCAGTTGTCTTTTTATGTGAAGGTTGGTCTTTACACCATTATCAAAAAAGTCCACGGAAAGGTTCTTGAGGTGTGCTTTTTGATTGTTGAGGAGATTAAGGCTAACTGCGCAATGTCTGGCTGAGGGGTCCTCTAGGCTGGATGTGAGTGCGGAGGCCATGCGCCTATGGTATTCAACGCAAATGGATGGGCGTCCTAGTCCAAAGTTATTCACGTCCTCTCGTATCATTGCTGCTGCTGTACTGATTGAGAGGTTGTATTTATGTTTAATGGTTCTGTCAATCATGTTGTCCCAGATGATAAGGTCTGCTGGGGTACATGGAGTAACTGCAAAGGCATAGGCAAGACTAGGACTGATAGCTATGCGAATCATATCTTTGGCTTGACGGGGGGAGGTCAGGGAGAAATTAAGATTTTTAAGCTTTTCCTTCGGGTTACAAGTCATACATTGGATCTGGTGTTTCCTGTTTAAATCCATGGTGAGCTGGACTCCAAGGTAAAGGAAGGGCTCATCAGATGGTAGAAACTGAGCTTTTTGTCTTTGGATATCTCTTTTTCCTTGAAAGTGATACCTGAGGGCTAGGGAGGGTGTTACCCCATTATTATCTTTTGGTGGGTGACTGTGAAGGATACCGGTGGCTTTTGTTTTGCTGCTAGATATGATGAGTGGTGCCCAGTCTGAATACAGAGTAAGTTTATGGGCTTGGACTTTGAGGTCTTGGATTGTATTAGTAGGGCACAGGAGGTCATCAGCAAAGGCTGCGCTGCTCAGGATATTAGCAAGGTGGGTGTCAGTAGCATTTTGGTTTGGGATGCAGCTGTGCTGGTACCCACGGCCCCCTACGTGGAGCCATCGAAGGAGTGGTTCCATGTAGAGCAAAAAGAGAAAGGGAGAGTGTATCACCTTGGATTGTTCCCCTCTCAACAGGTATTTGTCTGGTGCTTCCTCCCGAAGGTAGCCTGACTTTAGTGGTGGCATTTTCATAGAGGTTTTTGACCGTATCGATTGCATCAGTAGGGATGCCCAATCATACATGACCCAAAGCATTCGGTCGTGATCAGTGGTATTAAAAGCGGAGATGAAGTCTACAATGAGGGCATAAATGTCTTTACTAAAAGCTTTAGCATCCTCAAGCCCCATAATGACATTCTGGAGCTGGTGGATTGTGTCTTCTTGGTTACGGAATCCAGCTTGAGTGGAGCTCAGTAGGGAGTGTGCTTCTGCATACTCATAGAGTGTATTTGTGACCATGCGAGTCCACAGTTTGTAGAGTGTGTTTGCGAGCCCAATGGGTCTGTAGGATGAGATTTCTGTCTCCTCCCCTTTATTTTTTGTCAATCAGGATAGTTTCACTAGTTTTCCATGAAGCTGGGGTAAGGCGGGTGGCCCACATGATGATAAAAAGTGTGTGTATACATTCTCGGATGTCAGGCGGGAGCATTCTCAAAATCTCATTCACTATTCCATCAGGGCCTGGTGGTTTGTTATTGCTGAGTGATTTGATGCATTCATTGAATGTACTTTATCGAGGATCTTGTAATGTAGCCAGTATCTTTGCTTAATTCCTTCTTGTTCCTCTTTTGTTATTGGAGATTGGAGTGTGAAGGGATCCGGTACAGGTTCTGTTTTTCCAGCCTGTTCCCAGGGGTAGTTGCGAGGTGCTTCCTCTGGCAGATGTTTTCCATTCTTTATGTTTACAGCGCTCATGGCTTCTGTGTAGTACTTTTCAATAATCTGGGCTTGCCTTTCTGGTTCAGTCTCAATAGTGTTAGTTCCAGGGTCACGAAGGGCTTGTAAGCCTGCTACAGGCTGTGCGCCTTTATCTCTGACGGTTTCTCTGTGTGCTTGTTTGGGATTTTTGTTAAGCATTTTGTTTAGCTGTCTACGGGCAATGTTGTTGCTTTCCTTATTCTGTGTTTCATCTATGTATTTCATGGCTCCTTTTGTGCTACTTGAAATACTTTCAATTTGTTGGAGGAGGGAAAGGTCAGAATCTATGTATTATAGCCCCGTGATGGCATTACATAGGGCTTGGTTCTCCTTGTTTTGTTCCATGATGGTTTTGGCACTGTCAACCTCGGGCTGGGTACTAACAGGGGGCTTCAGTTGGGACTGTATGAATTTAGTAATCCCAAGCTTCTTCTGTAGGGCACGCCGCTTATTGCTGATGGGTCTTGGATTGTAATGGTTGTGGTCAGAGGAGATTATTTTTGTGCAACACGCCTTGAGTGCTACTTGCGAGCATGTGTGGATTAAATTGGCAACATCTTTGGCTAGGTCTTCAACTACCTTGGCAGCAGGTTTGTTGCTGAGTATGTCCAGCCTTGCCAACTTCTTGGCTGATGTTCCATTCAAAGATTGTAAGAAGGTTATGGCTTCCGCGTGAGCAGGGTTTAAGAGGTGCAGGGTTTCTTCTAGCTCCTGGATTACTCCATGAGTAGGGTCCTGCAGGAATTGTCACTATCACTGAGAGAGATATCCGCATGGAAGACTTTTTGAAGGAGAAGACGGTTGCAATAGATGAGAGAATTATAAAAGTGCACTCACCCCACATGCTTTCATGCTGCCAAAATCATATGATCTCCAGCATGAAAACCGAACGCCACAATGTTGCTAGGAGAATGATCATCAAAGCTCTTAGCAAAAGCCCTTGGGGAGCAGGCTCAGTTAAAATGGACATAAAGAATGATGACAGGTTGTCTGTCTTGCAAGATCAGCGTCAGTCACATCTTATTGTTATTGGGAAAGCATATCACTCCTTGTGGGCAATGGTGCGGCGAGGAGGCCGGACCGTGGCCAAGCTGGGAATTGTCAGCTATCTGGGAGGTAGCAGTGGCATGAATTGTTTTGAAGCCAAGTTTGAGGATGGCAGCCACGCACATTTCAGTCCAGCAGAAGTGCGTAACAAACTAATGTCAGTATGAACTTGAGCACGCATGGCATTGTGAATGGCTGGCGGTGTGTCCTGCACCGGGTTTAAGTTAAGTTAGGAGGGCACCCGGCTCCAAAATCTGGCTGTGAGAAGTGTGATTGTTTTCAAAGCACGCCTAGTGGTAACAAGCTTGTTGGCTTACATAACAGAATGGGCATGAAGCTTGCGAGCAAGTTTAATGGCACGTTGATGGTCAAGTCCATGTTGTCTGGACTGATCAAGGGTGTTCAATATAACAGGTCCCGCTAACACCCAGAAGGATAGTATGAAGAGTCATAGTTTTTGCACTAATGAGTTTGCAGAGGTCTGCATGCTGCCGCCGTGCCGCCTCCAACTGTTGTCCAGGCCTCGTGTCCTCATATTACTTGATTTCAATCAAGTGCACATGTCGCTGGTTAGCATTCAGTTGGTGAGGCTATCTCACGTGGTTAGCTACGCTGGACCTCTGTGGGGTGCCATGTCTGCTGCGTAACACATGGTGTGAGCAGGGAGAAGAAGGAGAAGAAGAAGTGGGTTTGGCTTGATAGGGAGTAATCAGTATAGCATCAGATAGGCTTAATGTGAGTTTAGATGTTTAAAAAAATTGTGTGGAAAGAGGTAAGGGGGTATAACTCTGTTCGATGCATATTTGAAGTTTGTGCTGTGCCAACCTATCATCACTCCCTATGTCCGTGTTAACCAAGCCTGCTCCCCAGGGGCTTTTGCTGAGAGCTTTGATGACCATTCTTCCAGCAACATTGTGGCGTTCAATTTCCATGCTGGAGATGATATGATTTTGGCAGCCTGAAAGCATGTGGAGTGCGCTGTCTAATTGATGACAGCCTGGGAGAGGGCATAGTGGGTCAGTAGACCTTTTGAAACAAACCACACGTTTTTGGTTATAGAGGGTGCCAGTGCGATATTGTAAGATGGTGCGCTTCATGGGTGTTTATATACAGGACATGTTCCTAAAGGCATTGCTGACTTTCTTATATACATGTGGTAACAAAATCTGAGTAAGTATGAGTAGTAGCCTGTTTTGGAGTTGGAATATCCAAGTCTGTGCTTTGTATGCATGAGACTTGAGAGCATTATGAAGATTGGGGAGGTAGGTGATTTTAGGACTGGGTGCAGGAGCTGTGGATGTGCCGGCAGTAAGCTCTCTTGTTTCCTCCTTGGCTAACCAGAATAAATGAGAAAATGAATTTCCGCCAGGGCCTTCGCCAGAGATCCCAGTATCAGCTACACTATTATTGGTTTGGTTTGCCTGATATTTTGCAATAGCATCTGCACGTTCGTTACCAGCAATGCCAGCATGAGATTTTACTTTGTAGTAACAAATATTGATTTGTGAGTTGCTAATGAGAATAGTAGTTTTAAGGACATCCCCTTGGGTGTGTTGTCTGTGCGTCTCAGGGAAAATTAATTGTTTACGTGTTTAATGAAGAGAGACGAGACTGTCTGAAGCAATGTGTGAATAAGAGTGCGTGATGGCAGCAGCAATTGCTGCTAATTCAGCTTGACATATGGTGTTGGTAATTCCAGCACCGTTGGGTTCAAATGTTTTTTGCTGTCAGTGAGAGGGCAGTAGACGCCTGCTCCAATTTCTTGTTTGCCGGTCTGAATATGACAGCTGCCATCAGTGTATGCCCATATCCTCCAGTCAGGGACTTTGAGCATGAGGATTGCACTAGATTGGTTAGATACAAAAAGATCATCCCGATTACGTAAGTGTGGATAGGTCGGATTTCTAGATATTTGTTGTTTGTCAGAGGGGAGCCGTTGGCACTTTTTTTAATCCAGGCACTTTTTTTAATCCAGGCATGCATGTCGGCATGCATCGTATTGAGAGTATAATGGCTGCCAACACTGTGCAGCTTCCAATTGGCTTCAGATACAGCTGCAGCCAAGCCCCGTAGCCAAGCTGGGTTGTGATTGTTTAGATGGAACCTTGCAGCTGTGTTCCAGACTGCAATATTTTGTGGGTCCCTAATGTGCCGAGAAAGAGGTATTTCCTGGTTGGGGCAGGATTGTGGATTATTGCAGTGAAGGTTGGTACGAGCGATGGTTCCAAGCTCACAACAGAGATGTGGATAGGCAGTGATGAGTTTGGAATAGGGGTTAGTTATCATGTGTTGTCCCCATACAGGGAGGAACATGAAAGTAGCAGTGCCACTGTGTTGAGAATGGCAGAGTAGATAGCATGGCGTAAGGCCTGAGTCATAGCTTCCTCGGTGTAAATGGGATGGCAGACAGAAAAACCGGAATATCTGGATGAGAGGGAGTTATGGTGGGCACCAAAGAGAGTGTCTCGGGGGTCAGTGCTCCAGTAATGTTGGTATTGTGGGTTGTAATCCAGCGGGGAGGCCATTTTTTTTTGAGTTACCAGGGCCCATCCTTTCAGGGCAGTGTGGATGTGGGTTGGCAGGGTTCACGAAAAGGAGTCTTTGATCTGTTTACTGGCGTACTTCTTTTCTAGCATAGTCTTGCGACACAACACCTGAGGCATATCCAAGGAGATATCCTTAAAATGATCTCATCTCTCATTAGCAACTCTCACACCAAACTCCAATTTTACAAAGTTAAGGCCCATGCCGGCATTGCTGGGAATGAATACGCAGATGCTATTGCTAAACACCATCCTGCTCCCAAGCTCACATATCTCCCCAACCTCCAAGATGCTCTCAAATCCCATATGCATTCTAAACACAAACTTGGATATGCCAATGCCAAATCAGGATACTACTCTTACCACCAAAACTTATTACCGCATGTAGAAAACAAAATTAGCAACGCATTCAGAAATATGTCAAGTATTTCCACACACATGAAACGTACTATCCTTCAATACCGCACAGGCACCCTCTACAATCAAAAACATGCAGTTCGTTTTAAAAGGTTTACTGACCCAATGTGCCCCCTTCCAGGCTGCCATCATTTGGACAGTGCTCTCCACATGCTCTCAGGCTGCCAGAATCACATCATCTCCAACATGAAAACTGAACGCCATAACATTGCAGGCAGAATGATTACAAAAGCACTCAGCAAAAGCCCTGTGGGAGCAGGCCTTGTCTACACAGACATAGGGAACGGTTTCAAACTTGCACAACACAACCTGCAACTCCCTACACATGCCTCAAACAGAACAATACCTGCTTACTTCTTCCCTCGTAACATTCAAGAAAGGGAAAGACTCGATTCAAGTCGACCCGATGCCATTCTGATTACCCCTTGTGATGCCAAGCCTACTTCTCACAGTGTCCCTTCTATTTATTCTCAACACGCTTTGTGCAGGCCCACTAGGAGGATAACCAGAGTTAGCCGCGTTAAGCATCCGCATGAACTCCATGTGAACAAGCGTCATGTGCATCTCATAGAAATCAAGTCCTGTGAAGACACAAGGCCAGAGCATCAATTAAGCGCGGCTAAGCAGCAACATGCTAACCTTGTAATCATATCAGCGCTAAAGCTAAAACTATTCACCCAATTCTCCTGGGTGTTGGTGGAACTATTTACACTGAACATACCCTGATGCGTTTAAAGAAACTAGGACTGGATCACCAACGTGCCACTAAGCTCGCTAAAAAACTCCATGCCCATTCTATTCATTATGCCCATAAACTAGTCTCCACTAGTTTTGTCTTTCTTTCTTTTCTCGTGGTGGAGGGGGCTCACGGCTCTTTATGAGCCAATGTGTCTCCTTTTCCTTAATCTATGTAGGGAAAGTTACTCTTCCTACGTAGTTTTTCTTTTCTTTTCTTGCGAGAAAGGAGCCACTGCAGCTCAGATGCAAAGCTAGTACGGGCAGGTGTTATGGCTTCATGCAAGCCAGCAAGCTTGGCCCTATAGAAAGCCTTGTAAGGATTTGAAAATGGCTGGGGTTTATCATCCCAACACATTACCCTTGTGTGTTGTAAATGCAGGCCATCATGATGCATAATTTGCTAATTTCAGGGAGGATGAGGGGAGGTGGAGCACGAAGGTGGGGGCTGCCTGATGCAGTGTCTAGTGATGTTTGATCAGAAAAGAAAAGAAAAACTGCGTAGGCAGAGGAAACTCTCCCTACATCAATTAAGGAAAAGGAGACACATTGGCTCAGAAGAGCCGCGAGCCCTCTCCACCACCAAGATGGATCAAAAATACTGTTTGATCAGGGTATTGTTTAGTTTTGTACTCGACGAGGTCAACGTCAAGGAGCCAGAAAACGCAACAACCAGTGGCCCACTAAACCCGGGGTTTAATATCTACTTTTGGATTAGTGGGGTTTATATAAAAAAGTGAGTTTGTTTAGCAGTTCCGTGCCTTCCAAGTGTTTAGTGGAAGGACTTTCTCACATTTATTCTCTGACGTTCCCTCTACCCACATAATTTTTTCTGGACGAGTAGGCGCTTTTTAATACACTGTGGCACTCAAGCTAATTCTGAGGATGTATTTCATTTATTGCAGAAGCAAACTAATGAGATTCACCGTTTCATTTTCGATAAAAAGGATTTTTGTGTGGCTGGAACAGTTTTGCAGGCCAAGCAGCCAAACTACCTGGCTAAAAGTCAAATCACATTGTAACCATTGTACCTTTTTTTCCATCCTGGTGCTATACATGTGCTTCAAATGGAGGGGGAGTGTATGGGGGACCTCAAGGGCCGTTCAAGACCTGTACCATGTTTGGGAGAGACTACTCCGAGTCAGTCCTGAGTCAGGATACCTGACGGCTGAAGAGCTTCAAGCAAGGCAATGCAACTGATACCTCGTGTTGACAGGTGCACTCACCAGGCTGCATCGGCGGATACCCTTCTTGAAGCATTGCAATGCATCTATGACAGTGGATGCTGAGAACTGAAGTACAAAGCATAACATGAACACATTTGTCATGGCCTCTTGGACCTTTTTTCAGAGTGATGCTGTTCTCAAACTTTCTGTGCTTCTTGTGGAAACATGAAAGTTTTTTTCCTAACACTGCAACCTTATGGAAAGAAAAAAAAGAAGAAAGAAAAGAAAAAAGAAAAACCTTATGGAGTTTTTGTTCATGACTTTGCATGCTTGTTTCATGTAGATTCAATCTACACTGTCAAGTTGACAGTGCGTGTGATTCTTACAGTTGACACTTCTGAACTCAGCTCAAGGCTTTCAGTTGACATTTACACAAGTTTGGTTTGGTTTGGTTACATGCACCTTTTTGCTTCAGCTAAGCTGCCCTTGGAGGCAGGTACAGCTACGTAACCTTATCCCTTTAAATGGAAGTATGTGGAGCTGAACAGTTGGTGTGAGGGGCACTGGGGTCACACAATATGCACTCCAGCAAGGTATGGGGCCATACACAGGGCAGTGCATTTTGGAAGTTGAACATGACTGATAATTGCTGCCAGTCATGGGGCTACAAAAGGTGTTTTTTTGTGCTGTGGGGCAGAACATATTGAGTTGGATGTGCACATGATGGCTGCACATGTTGGCTCGCTAAGTTGGAGCTATACATGCGTCTGTCAATCCTCCGGTAGCTGAACATCTTACTTCATTATTATTCTCCTGATAAACATGGACTGTGAATGAATGTTTCTTGCACACGTGCACCCTCTCTACAACTTCAACAGAACTATTAGGCTCTTAGTCTAATTCGTTTAATACTGCTTTTTTGCGTCAAAGCCTAGCACTCATGCTTTTTGGCTGATGGCTTCTCCGTGTAAAACCAGTAACCATTGTGACCATAATTGCATTAAGCATTTTAATGTTTTGTTTCTCGAGATTAGAAATGGCAGAGTCTGCTATGGGTCGGGAAAGATCAGGTTTGCTCTGATTGGCTTCAAATTTAAGCAAATGTTGTTGGAAGTCAGGCCAGGTCTCTTTGCTTTCTTCTGGCTCCAAAAGGGCATTCAAGTGACTCTCAAGAGTTCTTCTCTAGACTGACATTTCCCTACTTCCTAGCCTAGCGACCAAATAAACAAAGTTTCCTAGAATAGGAGTAACATGATAATGATATTAAGTAAGATCTCGCTGCCAGCAAAGGTGTGAGCAGCCATAAACCATGCCTCTAAACCTGTTGGCATCAGCTCAAAGAGAAGTGTCAAGCATTGGAGCTGCCAGACGTGCTTTCAAACCAATCCATTGTCTCAGACATTGTTGTCGATATTATTTCATGACGTGCCCACCTGCAAGAAGTATGGTTGCACAAAGCACGACTAGGCATGGGTAAAGAGGGTCAGTCATATTGCCAAAGAGGTTCTCAGAGCCTCTGAAGAGCCCCACCCTCTATGGAGAGGGCCTCTGTGGTTTGTTACTCTTAGAAAATTGCTTTTCACATAAGCATCCATTCCACCTTAGACTTTCAAACACTTAAAACCGTACCAGTACTGGGAGTATTGCGATTTAAATAAATAATTATTGGCACCCTTCGCAATACTAAGTCCGTTTATAAATTACTTTTTGGAAAGCCTCGCAAAGACTCAAGTTTACAACCCGCCCTCCATCGGGTCCCAGCATGGAGGAGGTTGCAGCAGAAGCAGCAGCTAGACGTGTGGGAGAGGCAGTGCGCGCAGGGGGGGGCAGAGGGAGGGGCTCAGGCACAAGGGAGAATGCTGCTGAAGGGGCAAGCAGCCGCGGAAGGGGCAAGGGTAGGGGCAGGGGTAGGGCAGGGGGCAGGGGCAGGGGTAAGAGAGGGCAAGGGGGCAGGGGTAGGGCAGGGCAGGGGCAGGGGTAAGGGGAGGGCAGGGGGCAGGGGTAAGAGGAGGGATGAGGGGGATGAGTAGGAGCAGTGAACCAGATAGAGACGCTAAAATGCGCAATTTCGGAAAAAATTGCACTTTTTTGAGGCCTCTCGCAAAGCCTTAATACTCGCAAATAAATTAATGTAATTATTTTGGGACCTCGCAATAAAGTGTGCTCGCGATACTTAGTACTGGTACAGTAATGAATATGATGATGATGAACAGCACGCCAGCATGACTCTGGCGGACAGGAGCAGTCCAGTTGTTTTGGCTTAATGTCTACCCTTTGCAACGCAATCTATTTGACAATCGTTCCCCAATTTGATCTTAATTTTTTCAAAAGAAATGATCTATCATCTTCCAAAGATGATAGATGAGCAGCTGTTTGCTGGGCCTCCAGGTCGACTCCTTCCATTAATTCCCCAGCCCGCTCTAATGCCATAGCTATAAGCGGCAATTGGTGCGCTAGAAATGCACAGCAACATCCGCCAAATCTGGGAAGCTCCTTGGGGAGCTCCTGAAGCTACTGGACTTGATGCTCCTTCTGCTGCGTCATGCTTGTCATAGATCACAGCATTAACCATCAATCCTCAGCCCTTGTAATACTGGGTACCAATGCAACTGTTGCTAGAAAGGCACTCCTTAAAATCCTCCCAAGTACTTCTTTTGGCATATATGCCTATTGTTCCATTTTGTGTAAGTTTCTTCTGTGCATTCGTGATGTTTTGGGATTGGAGGGAAGACTTTTGATCCATTTGACCCTCTTTGTTATGTTTTGGGGGGGGGGGGGGGACTTTTCATCCATTTGACCCTCTCTGGCACAAAGGGTCCATCAATGTCGGGAAAGAGGCTCGCCAGGCTTCTCAGAGCCTCAACCTCTACGAGGCTCTGCAAGGGTGATACCATACCTTAAGCATGACTCATCCTGGGTGCATGGCCCGTGCCATAACGAAGTCTTGTTGAGGTTTTGTCCAGCCATGCATGATCATGCATTGTCAGCCATGCATTTTCTAGCCACACACAGAAAAGCATGTGGTTAAGGCACTTCAGAGTATATACTTGGGGCTGACTTGGTTAGCCGCTAGCTTGAAAGTGCAACAAAAGGCTTCTCCATTAGGAGCTTAGAAGGAAATATACAGGATGGACTTACAGGAGATTGAGCTCCTCAGCAACTGGTGATGCATCTGCCTCCAGGCGCATTTCCGTAATGCTAGGCACCTGATGGAACACAAATGCAGAGGGCGTGAATTAACAAAGCTTCATGTTTCTCAGGGGCGCTTGTGCGCCGTATCAGACCCCCAGGGGGGAAAAACAGAAGCACCTGGACCAAGAGGACGCACAGCCAATTTATATATCGAGGACACTCAAATGGAAGTTTGCGGCATGCCCTGATGCTTTTGCTGTCAAGCAGGATGTGGAGGAGGCAAGAGCCTGAGATCATCCTTGCACCAGTGATTGCATCTTGCAATCTAGGCACCTTTAAGTGCACCTGAAAGCAGTACGCAGCTTGCATAGCCTCGAGCCAATATCTTACATGCAAGACACCATGCTGTTTGGCGCGTACGCACGCGCGCGCGCGCACACACACACACACACACACACACACACACACACACACACACACACACACACACACACACAAACGCACGCACAAAGACGCGCACGCACACACACACACATACGCACACACACATACGCACACACACATGCACCCACCTTGGCATCCTTTAGGACCTTCCGCCAGGCTGACTGACGGGGGTCCTGCTTCAGCATGCCCTCTTGTGTAAGGTAGCTGGCGGAGCTACATCACACATAGGCAGGGTGAGCAAATTCCACATCTATGCATTGTGTATGTATGTATGTGTGTGTGCGCGTGTGTGTGTTGAGTGTGGGGGGTGGGTGTGGGGGAGGGAGGTGTCGACTCTACACGAAGGGAAGCCACAGGTCAAGCCACTGTCAAATAGTGAGGACCTATACCTTCCATGCACAAAAAGTTCTGGTTGCAGCATCAACAGCACTGACCTGCAGGAAATTAATTTTGAGTCCGGTATGTCCAAATGCAATGCAAAAAGTGCTTGTGCCAAAGGGCAATGTTAACTGCAACCAGGAAATGTTGTGTATGCAACTGGGTGTACCAGCTGCTTTGGATCCTGCTTGCCTGAGTGCTGCGTAAATGGCGCGTGACTGCTCTAGGGACACCTCAGGGCCGCATGCGAGGTGCAGGTGGTCTGGTGTGAGTGGCCTTGGCAGCACAGCCGCTTCTTTGACAGCCACACCCTGTCAGGCAAGGGATGGCATATGCCATTGCATCAATGGAACTAAACATCATTGACAGTGTCAAGCATGGGATGGCAAATGCCATGAAATGCGCCATTGAATTGAGACAAGGAGAGAGCCAATACAATGGTGAAGGCAAGGAGGCAGAGCCTGTCCGTGGAGAGCATGAAGCTGCCTTTAAAAAATGGTGCTGATGAGAAGCTGCCATGCCTTCCTCACACACACATGCACTTGCATGCGCCAGGCACGCAAGCGCATACACACACATACGCTTGTAGGGAGGCTAAACCAATGTTATTTGGGATGAGAAGAGGATGAAAACGGTAAGGATGTAATATGATTGCGCAAGTCAACAGTTAAGTTCCTGGACATGTCAGACAACCAACAGGGAATTTCAAAAAAGTAGCACCTGCCCTCATATGCGCTTTGACTGATGCCTTCTGCCTGTAAACCTGGGAACCTGTAGCACCTGCCAATCCCAAAATCTTACCTGTCCTTTTAAAATGTTCATGTTCAAATGCACTCGCTGTGCTGTCCTCACATCCTTTGGCATGTGCACGAACATGGTGGGGGGGAAAACAGGAGACACCCCTCTGGCCTGGGAGGTGGCAAGAATGAGGATGCCATGAGATGTTGTTGAGAAGTGCCAGAGCTGTAATGCTGACAGCAGCAGTGAGCAAAGCCAGCATTTGTGCAATTAAAGGTTTTCAACCTACCAGTGTAGATCCTGTCAACAATCTATCATTGTCAGTTCAATCAATTTTTGACCCTGCTTACAATTGTTAATCCCCGCTTTCTTGACAGCAGTACAGTATTTACAAGAAAGAAGGCAACAGCTCTTGCTATGTTCCTCCAACCCTTCAAAAGCTGTTGGCAAAGTAAAATTGAAGCCCCAGGGTGTCCACTGCATTCTGCTCACCCGCGCTTGATCGCATAGAGAGAAGTCATTGGGCTTTGGCAAACGAGACACAGACCTCATCATTCTGCTGACAACCTTTTGGCACCCACCTTCTGGCTGCTGATGTGGGAATGAAGAAGCATCTGAGGAACCGCCATGATCTGTCAAGCGCAAGTAGGGCAAGGAAGGAACAAACTAATGCGCTCTGACTTTGTGCAGGAAACTGCTGTGCAGTATAGGTCACAGGAAGGTGAAGTCATCAATGGTCCTAAAAGAAAGCCATGCCGCAACACTTTTAAAAAAGACCCGCAGTTGATCCATTGTCAGCATTCTATTCCACCACGCATGTCGTGTTTCAAGCTGCTACTTGATACAAGGAACAGGGGCTCGGGCTTGCTTGCACAGATCAAACCAAGGGCTAAGGTTTGGACAAGCCCCCGCAACTCCGTATGCACTTATTGTCTCAGATACCTGTTGGAATTCTAGAACTGGTGTGTGAACTCCCAGTTAGCATCCAGAGGTACCAGCAAGGGAGGAACAGCCGAGTAGCATCATTACAGCTCAGTGAAAGAAGCGACCTACACATCTGCTTGAACCAAACAATGAATGTGAGCGTGATACACCCACTTGTGAGCTCACCCCCACAAAATGCACCCCATTCATGGCCGCAATGCAGATAGCCTACCTCAGAGCATATCCCCGCGAAATGCACTCCACTCATGGCCAGAAGCAAGACAAAGGCGCCGCCAGACGAGGCACCCAGCCCAAACACTGGAATGATGGGATGCAAGATGGATGTTGAGGGAAGGGCAGTAGCTGCAGCTGAGGGGCTGCCCTTCCGCCTGTGAACAAGAGCTGCCAGAGTCCTGCTGCTGCTGCTGTTGCTGTTGCTGCTGCTGCTGCTGTTGCTGCTGTTGCTGCTGCTGCTCTCGCTCCCTTGCTCGCCGATTTCCCGCTTGAGCCAAGCAGTAAGCACACCTTTCACCTGTGTGCACAAACAAGGTGCACAGAGGACAGGCTGAGAGGAGCTACGCTGCCAATGCCGTCTCACTTATAAGGTTAGTGCAGCCTTTCAAGCCAAACATCAGGGGAGCTGGCACGCACAGCGAGTCACATGCAGAGCACAGTGTGAGTGACCCACTGCACAATAACAAACATGCAGAGCAGGCATTCATGCTGCAATCTTGGTGGAATTCGGCGAACAGCGAAGAGCATTGGCCCCTGCTTTTCAAAACAGCATGTTGTGCAGCACTGAAAGGCTGAAGACCAGGTAGCCCCTTTTGGAAAGAATGAGGATGCAGGAAGGCAGGTAGCACAATTTAAGAAAGGTAAATCCTTCATTGATGTGGGGAGTGTTTTCACTGCCTATGTACTTTTCCTTTTCTTAAATAAATCCATGGGGAAACCCATTGATGGATGGGGCACAGGGGACGTTTGCTGTTTTTGCATCCTGGCTATCAGACTCAATTCACAGTGTGTCTGGAGCATGAGCATGAAAAGGGGAGGAAAAGTTGCCTGACTAGGCCAGGAGCTGGAACAAAGAAGAGGACGCGTCAGCGCATCATCTCAAAAATTATTTTGAATCCAAAATGACGATCAGCATGCACTTGCTGCTGCCCCTGCCCTTGCTGTCCATGGAGTTCCATAAGCTTTGAACACTCTTTGGGAGCAGGCCATTCAGCCTAAGCCATCCCAAAGTCTCCTAACTGCACAAAGAGATAGGCTGCGCTGTGCCAGCAGAAACAGTGGAAGCTGGAGGTAGACTCTGTGCGCGTCGGCCTGCTAAGCTGGAACCATCCCTATTGCTACTGCAGCCCCTACTCCCTGGTAATCCCCAAATGTTCCAGCCCAGCCCCATGCGCTGCTGCGAACGTGCAAGGCTGAACCCTCAATGCCTCTGAGCTGACACCCACAATTTACCATGTGCTCCTTTTTGGAGGAGCGTTGTGTCAGTCACACAGATCAGTGCGCGCACGATCACACCCAAGAAGAGCTTCTTTGGTGCGTGTACGATCACATTGGATTGAAGTACATTCATCCTTTGTAGCTGGAGCTTAACATTCTTACAAGGATCCCTGCAAAAAGAAGCCAATGCGTGGGTGCGCCCACGGTGATGCAGAGGGGCCTGGGCAAGGGTTCAATAACACTTGCTTCCCTGGTTTCTTGTACATATGTAAAGTTGGCCAATTCCGGATGAATATGCCAAAATTTCAGCTTTGTGGCAGGGAAATTGAGAAACATATGGCATATGTGTATGGAACCGGCCCACCCTATACATATGCAACCTGCAATTCCAGTGTGTTTGAGCGGCTCAAACCTAAAACTCCAGGCCTTGCTCTCACATTTAGTGTGTCCTGAGAGGGTGCTGCTTGGGGGGGCGAGGGGCGCCAGCACCGATGTTCCCTCTCAGCACTGCTTACAGCTAGCACTGCCCACCCACGGCTCAGCGCAGTACGTGTGATGTTGACCTCTTGGGGCAGTCCTGGCAGAGGAATCATTTGCTTGCTTGAGTGTTGTACGTGTGATACGGTGTTTATTTACGTGTTGAATGCGATGTTGACCTCTTGGGGCAGTCCTGGCAGAGGCAACCCTATGCTTATGCGTGTGTGTGTGTGTGTGTGTGTGTGTGTGTGTGTGTGTGTGTGTTTGTGCGAGCGAGTGTGTGTGTATGTGTGTGACAACGACAAACATCCTTATTTCCTTCATGAATTAATCGCCTTTTATGAGCAGGCTAGCAGTCGCACTTCTTGACTGAAGGCCTTATCCTTGTAAACCTTGTAAACCTTGTATGTGTGTGTGTGTGTGTGTGTTGTGTGTGTGTGTGTGTGCGTGCGCGCGCACGCGCAGAAAGACAGTCTCATTGGTTCAGAACTAGCTAAAAGTCCCGGTCTGGCTTTCTATATGCAGAGAGTGTAAACATGCATAAGCACCATTATGATGGGGAGAACCTTTATTATTGAGGAAAAGGAGGTGTAGCAATCCTGATCGCGGCTGTGCTCCCAGTTTCATGACAACCCATGCAACAGACAATATCTGCACACCTGCAGGCACGGAAATCCTGAATCCATTTCAATTAAGCGAAGCACAACTGACCTAAACATGTAGGACACCTTTCTGATTTGGGCCAGAAGTCTACTGCGGAATGTGAACATCCATGTGCAATGAGGAGCAAAGCATGTGGCTTTGCTGATGGCTTTTGCCACACGACCTCTGTGTTTTCTAGGACCTGCGGAAAATTCACAAAAAAATGAGCGCAGACACACTGAACCCTAAATATAAGCAGCCAAAGGCAATGCAAAAGGTTTAAAAAGCATGGACAGCTGATGGGGTATAAAACATACAGACTGCAGACCAGCAATGTCTGCTGTGCTCATTTGCAGCGCACCTCATAATTTGGCTGCAATTGTATTGATACTGCAGCAGAAGCAGCAAGAATCAGACACAGTGAACCCCACAATCCCCACCACTGTCCCATCAAAACATTGATTACAGTCTTCACGCCGGGAAATAAACCAATAAACAATGAATGTCATACCTATCAAGGCGAGGGTGAACAACACAACAATTAATTCGGTTGTGAATCTGTTGTGTTCGGTTTCAATTGCAACAGGTTGCAGAAGTTTTTAGCTGCATACAGACCTGCTCACTACCTTCTTCCTACCATGTTTGAATCTCTGAAAAATTTGATTACAGGGAAAGATAAACAATGGGAGCAGAGAGGGACGCCGCGTAAGCTTGGGACAGCAAATTCACAAGGTGTGGGTATCGTCCAGGTTTGAGGCAACAGCTGAACACACACACGCACACACACACACACACACACACACACACACACACACACACACACACACACACACACACACACACAAACATACACCAGGCCTTCGGGACATATGTTAAAATTGGAATGACACACACACACACACACACTCGCGCGCGCACACACACACGCACATATGTTTAACAACGCACTTGAGCCATCTTCCTATTGAATGTACAACCTCCTATGCGTATAAAGATGCCTGCATTTAAATTTATGAACTCTTCACTCTGTGCAGCAGGGATACTGATGCCCATAAGTGAAGATGGACAGATGCAGAGCACTCATCTTTAAGCTTGCGTGTATAGCTCGTTTATAGATAATTGCAGCGCGTGGCATACAAAGTTGGAACCCTCACTTGCTCCTGCAATTCCACTGCCATCATCCATCTGCCACATAGGATGCCACATTCATGCACATGTAGGAAGCAACAAGCCCGATACCCCCGTCCCCCCTCATCAACCCCAGCCCCGCCAACAACCTGCACACCTGCATCAGCATCATCATCATCAGCAGCAGCAGCGACCACAAGCCTTCCAGGGCGAGGGGCACAGGTTGGGAAGTGCTCACCCCTCTCCTCGCTCCTCCTCCCCCTACAGCCCATCCCTCCGCAACCACAGTCCCAAGACAGCACAAGCAGCAGCATCTTCTGCTTCACCCTTAGTACCAACTCCCCCAAGCCCAAGCCAAGTCCATACCAGCACAAGCAGTGCCCTAGACAGTAGCTATGCTGCCTGCAACACACCCTCAAGTGGGTTTGTGGATGGGTGCTCATTGTTGCGCATTTTCTCCCCTCTGCGCTTGCTTGTAAATCCCTGCTTGGTACTGCTTAAATGACAGCTCCATGTCAAGTGTATTGTGGAGAGCATGCGGCTAATGATGGCTGATGGCTCAGTACCTGACTTCAAGAGTTTCGTGTGCTTGCAGCCACAGAGCAGTTAGCACTGGACAAGCATGTCAGTGCAACAGACGTTCGTGACCACACAGCTGCAAAGAAAAACCTGCATGAGCACACAAACACACATAAGCGCGCGCGTGCATGTGTGCTTGCACGCACAGGTCGAGAGAAGCACCTGCTCCAGCAGACGGGCAGCCCATTTTTTTCATCAGGCATTGCTGAAGCAGAACAGTACCAACACATCCTTAGGTCAGGTAAGGCAAAGGCTGGGCTTCGATGCTGGTGTTGGTGTGGCTGAGACACAGTCAGCAGTGCCGTTACCACCCTCCAGCACACTTCTGGGCAAACACTTTTGCTCAGGTGTGGTTGAGTGCTTGTGGCAGCAGATCTCTGAAGGAGGGCAAGGACTAGGGTTTTGGACGAAAGAAAACACAGGCAAACAATAAAGCAACACGAAACCTCATGTGAGTTGTGTGCTTGATGCTGCAGGTGCATAGTTTGCTGCCAAGTCCTCCTGGTGTGTGCCATACCAGGGCTATCTGTTTGCTCTTAATGTTTGTTTGTTTGCTGCCAAGTCCCCTGGTGTGTGTGCCATGCCAGGGCTGTATGAAAGAAAAGAAAGGAAAAGAAAGCTACCCAGGCAGTGAAATCACTTTCCACATCAATTAAGAAACAAGTGGATACCTAGGTCCGAGGCACCATGTGTCCCCTTCACCGAGAGGAAAAAAAGGGAGAGGTCAATGGGGATCAGGAGGGTTTCTAGCAGTACCCCTTGTCAGATCTTGGTGATGAGAGTTGAGAGGAGCCTCCTTAAGAGCGCGTCTTGTGCTAGCAAGTCTATAAGCGTACTGGAGAGAATGAGCACGAAGAGAGGAAGCTTGGCGGCTGTATGAGTGTCAAGACCAAGCTCTGTAAGAGGCTCCAAAGTGTAAGGGGTGTAGATGACCCTGCCAACGCCTAACAGAATGATATGGAGAGGGACTTGAGCTGAGGCCCTTGAAAGATGGTGACAGAGGTCGCAGTGCCACTGCTTGGAGGCTTCAAGCTAATTCTTGGGCCTGATGTCTTCACAATGTATGACCTTCACAAGATGAATGTTTCTCTGTTTTGGAAGGATCTGGCTAGGGTGACGGACCTTGGAAGCAAGCGGAGTGGCTGTGGCTGGCGCTGAGTGCTCCCTGTTCCCCCCGCGCCCCCCTCTACTTCTCAACGGATACCGGGAATTGATCATGGGCACAATTTTCATTGAACAACTAATATTGCATCAGGGCGACTAGAAGTGAGCCTTTGTTTGTTAAAGAAAAAACGAGGGGAGATTTTTTTTAGGGAGGGTTCAATTAAGACAATCAGCAAGACAATCTGTGCTGCCTGTGTCCACGAGGGCAAGGCACGCCCAAAGAGGGTTTTTGCTGACACCTTAAAGAAAAATGTTGTTGGCATTGTTGCGGCGCTGGGCTGTATGCAAAGTGCTGGTGTCATTCGTGATAGCCTCACAGGCCTTGAAGTCCACTGAGCAGCCTTTTGTAGCATTGCCTTCCACCAAGAGCTTTTGCGTCCTTAAATGTCATGCCCTTGACTGATGGTGCAGCAGCAGCAGCAGCAGCAGCAGCAGTAGCACAACTGTGCCTGCGTTGCGTAACGCAATCCAGCCATTTCCCTGCTGCCTATGGGCTCTGCTTTTCCAGCACCAACTATGCTTGTGGTATCTAAGTGTTGCTGATGCAGGTGAGGAGACAGGCATGAGCATGATTGTAGTACCCACATTGGAGTGAGGGAGCAGGCATGAACACGATTGAGATACCTACCTGTGGCTGAAACAGGTGAGGAGACAGGCATGAACACGCCCACCCGGCAAGAGCGCGACCTAGGCTTTGAGCATGCTGACCTGGCAGAAACAGAGCACCACCTTCAAACCTGCCTCGCCATGGTAAGGCCCCAGCTACACCTCTGTAATGATCCATGCATTTAATCACGTTTTTGTGATTAGTTAGTTAGGGAAAAGATAATCAATTCCGTGAAGCGTGACCGCGGACGCTCCATAATTACGTCCAAAATTATGGTGCCCTACTTATAATTAGGACAGCGTAATTATGGTGAGGGGGGGCATTAAAAGAAAAGGTAATTAAGTTTCCAACAGTCTTTTTTTGCCACTGCCACCCTCCAGAAGGTAAAGCTTCCCAAGAGGACGACTCCCCTGAAGCAAATATGAGCTCTAATCTCAATTCAATCTGTTGCTCATCCTCTCCTTCTCCACAAAAATTGATAGGATACAGGTGAAGTCAGAAAGAAATGTCGGGACCCCAAGGCCGGCCCAGGGAATGGACACAGAAGGTTGCAGTTATCTCCTGCTCTGATACTTGAGGTCGTCATTGGGTCCGAGGAGAGGAAGCAGTAAAAGTATTGCCAGTTTCTCCTCAACTGGGATTGAATCACGAAGGAGGGTGTCCTATGACAATGCAATTCTGATGTATGTGAAGCAGTAAACCTGGCACAAAAGCACTCATGCGTCCGGCTTCTTCTTTGAATTTCCTTGCCATGCATTTGTGCTGGTACAAGAGCAGGAGGGCGACTAGAAGTGAGCCTTTATTTGTCTGGAAAATTACGAAAGAGGGCCCTGTTTGTCGAGTGTTCAGGGATCTGAGGGTTCAGTAAAGCAAGACGACCCGCGCTACCTAAGTCCATGGAGGCAAGGTCTGCTCCAAGAGGACTTGCGCTGATACCTTAAAGAAGGATTTTGCTAGCAATATTGTGGCGCTCGGCTTCCATACTTGGCATGATGGAATGCTTACACCCTGAAAGAATTTATAAGGCACTGTCTGGCTCTCCGCAGAGGGGACACTGTAGGCTAATAGGGATTCTAAAGCGTTCTGTCTGCACATGTGCCTTGGATTGAGAGGGTACCTGCGCGATAATTGGACATGTTCCGTTTCATTTTGAACGCAATTGTTGGCATGGTCCAGAAGCTATTGCTAAATTCTTTTGATTGAATATAGGAAATAGACTTTGATGGTAAGAATAATAGCCCTCATTTCTAGGCAGGAGATCTCCTGCCTAGCAGACTGCCAGCAAGCAATGTATAACCTCCAGTACTGCTAATATTGTTGGAAGGAGCATGTTGGAGGCCTTTACCCTGACACCGGTGTGTTGTTATCCTCAGGTGGAGGCTGCAGGAGTGGTGTCGTGAAGGCAAAGTACAAGTAGGAGGTTCTGGGGCCCGTCAACATCCACAGCAATATAAATTGACTTAGTGTGGCTGATTAAATTTATGTGTAACTGTGTCCAGTGTGACCGCACCCGACTTGGTTTTGCCAAAAGATAACTATGGAACCTAATTGTAAAAATAATGACAAATAATTGCAAGTGTCACCGTGGCCTAAGGCTCATGCAGAGCACCCAAGACCAAGTAGTGTGTGTGCCAAAAGCACGCGTTGTCTTTGTATGACATTTTGCGCAAGCAATGTGTGGTGCTGCTGAGGGTATGGTAGAGGGACTGCCGCTCTCCTTGTATCGCTTTGCTGGGATTTGGAAAGTCAGACTGCTGCTTTCTAAAGCCCTTTATCTGCTTGGCTGTACGCTCATGTGTGCATGCCTGCACTTGCATGCTGCCAGCTGGACATGATGGCTTGCGGCTGTTTGGCCAGCAAGTTTTTCAGGGGGTTTGCTCATGTGTCTTGCTTGTATGCTTGCATGATGCACATATGGTGTCCCAAGAGGCGGAGGTAGGCAAGGTGGCCTGTGAGCGGCTGTTCCGCTTTCTGCACAACGTTCTTGAGGACCCGCATCAGAATGTGTCTTGCTTGCATGCTTGCATGCTGCAGATGGTGTCTCAAGAGGGAAAGGTGGGCAAGGCGGCCTGTGAGCTGCTATTCCGAATCCTGCACAACATTCTTGAGGACCCACAGAGGAACCCCAAATTCAGGTGCAGTCCGATGTGTCTCCTCACAGCCATATCTTCTGAATGTTGCACATCGACAGTGTCAACGCAGGTTGGGCTCTTTTGCCCAGACCAGCCTAGATGCAAGTTGGAAAAATAAGTAGGATGTGATCCTCAGGATTACAAAGAAATGGAGCGGAGCCTCTTCTGCCCCTGCATGCCACTGTGTCAATGACAAATTAATGCCTTGAAATGAATTATGCAGGGGGGTGCTGCATCCCCCTGCACCGCCCCCTGCTGTAGTTCTTTAACACCTGCACAACAACAAGAGGTACTTGCCCGTGCAGCATGAGGCAATTGGACGTACAGTGCCTCCAAATAACGGTCTATGACACTGCGCTGGGCAATACCCATCAGCACCCTGCAACTGATGCTCACATCTCCATAGCAAAAGAGCATTTCCACCATGCAGGACTCCCTGGTGGACAGCAGAGGGGAGATGCATGAGCATGAGGTGGGAGTGCACAGTCAAGGAGGATATTTTTGTAGTGAAAGTGCACAGTGGACAGTCGATGCATGTGGTGGCCCACCCGGGGGAGTGTAGTCCAGCTGGCTCACATTCCTGCTGCTCAGGACTGCCCAGTTCAACATGTCTTCCTGATTATCAGCCAGCTCACATTCCTGCTGCTCAGGACTGCCCATGAATACAACAGCCAAAAAAATATTGTATTGTAACAGTTTGTAATTATCCTGCAAAAATGATATTTTTGAGGTTTGCGGGATGACCGCATGCACCCAAAAAAAATGTTTGAGGGGGGGCTGCGTACAAGTGTTTTTTTTTTCAAAATAATGATGATCATGATAATGATGGTAATGCATCGTTATCATCATTGAGGTCATTTCGCTGTGGAAGGGGGATCCTGAGCAGGTAACTCCACCACGTAGGCAGGAACTGGGTCACCAAATTTACTCTATTCAGCTTATCATTATTAATTTATTTATTTGCCTGCACAGTGGTGCTACCTGCTCTGGACCTCAGCCGTTTGAACAAACCCCTTGGCCATGTTCTGTTAAAAAACATGACCTGCTTCTTTCTGCCTGCCAGAAGGTGGCAGGGAAAGAAAGCAATCTGCCTTCCTCCTCGGGCTTCTAGTCACCAGCTTTGCATGTTAAAGAAGGTCCATGACAGCTTGTTTGTACCAGGGTCCGGCGCAGAGTCAGAGAAGCTTGGGAATGCAAACATGAGCTGCGACCATCTGAGCAGGCAAGGCATCACTTGGAAAGTGTTAAAGGGAGATATGTCTGTGCATCATCAGATGAGGTGCATGCAAAACAAAGTGTGGCACTGATCAATCCCAGCAGGAAAAAACTTGGGTCCTGAACGGAGCAGATATACCCAGATAAACCATGCGCTGGGGACGAATCAGGCCTGCCAGGGCCCCTCGGTTGTTTGTGTGCAACGTCCCACTCTTCACCTTTGCACAGACAGTCCATAAACTGAAGTCTGTGTCACGGATGGTTTTTTCCCAACATGTCATGCGCATGAACTTGTTTACTGGGTAGCATGAACTTGTTTACTGGGTAGCATGAACTTGTTTACGGGGTAGCATGCGCATGAACTTGTTTACTGGGTAGCATGAACTTGTTTACTGGGTAGCATGCGCATGAACTTGTTTACTGGGTAGCATGCGCATGAACTTGTTTACTGGGTAGCTTGACCTCCCTGTATGTCGTTTTGAATGTTAGGTTGGATTGGGCGGTTGCTTATTCTGCTATGTTTTCGCCATCAAACGTCCAGCAGGCCAAGCTGTCTAGCCCTGCATTCAGATTAATATGCAGGCAGGTGAAGTTGTCTAGCCATGCGTATTTGTAAGGATGGTGCGGGCAGATAAAGCTGCCCTATTCAATTTGTTTGCAAGCAAGCATGCAGGCGCAACAGGCTGTCCATAGATGCCCATAGATGATGCTAGGTCTCTGTATATGCAGCTTCTTTTGGAACCCAACATCTTGTTGTACTGATGAATGGATGGACATGCAGGCAAATCAAGCTATCCAGCCCGCAGATGATGCAAGCCTTGGAGGTTCCTGGAGTCCTAGAATTCCTAGATGGCGTGGGCTTTGTGCTGTGTAGCAAGCCACTGGGGGAGCAAAGGGCTCCCTATGAGGAGATGGTCCCGCTGGAAGTGGCACTGAAGCCGTGTAATAGGCAGCTCATCAGCAGCTCGGATCGGTGCGTGCCTGGATGGCGCTGTCGCTAGCAACGAGAGTGTGATGTATGTATCTCAGGCAAAACCGCTTTTTTGAAAACGCATTGGTCCTCTGAAGTCCAAGACTGCTCAGCAGCTGAGCTGCTAGCCGTGTAGCTCAAGGCGTCCTGTCCACAGCAGCATCAACGGCAAAGCGCTGTCCTTGCGACCAAGGCACCCTAGCTTGAAACAGCTGCTGCGCATGAGCTAGCTGGGGGTCACAGGCTTGGTTGTGCATGAGCTGTGCTTGAGAAGGCTTGCAAGAGCAGGCCTTGGGAATGGGAGTTGCACCAGATTTCTTTGAGCGGCTTATGATGTGCATATTGCCTCACCGGCTTGCCACAAGTTGGCAGAAAATCCTGCGCTGCCTGTTCTTTGCCATCCCTGGCGCTTTTGGCAGGCACTTTGCCGCCCAGCCTGTCACGCTTGTTCATCATGCAAATTTAGCAGCTTCCATAGCGTTTGTTTGCACTCTATGCGGTAATCTGCACCCATCTTTATGCTCAAGCACGTTGAGGGACATGATGTCATGAGAAGCTGAAATGTCTGAAATGGTCCCCTTTTAGGAAGCCCATGACTGGCCGCAATCTCAGTGCATTACTTTGTTCTGTTCTTGATAAGAAACTAATCATCACCTTTGCACGATTTGGGTCCTTCCATGTCTTGCCCCTGATTGCTCACATGCTGCAGGCACTACGCCGTCCTCCCTGCACCCGCTCCATTGGCGCCGTTGGCAGTGGGAAAGCAGGAAGTGCAGCAGGCGCTGCATGGCATGGGTATTGCCACGCCTGGCTCGTCAGGCTCAATGCAGGAAGCTGCAGGCCATGCAGCACCTGCCAGACTGCCCGTGGCAAGCAGGTGTGCGCGCTTGCTGCCCTGATGCATGAGCTCGTTGCAGCAAAGGGCCTGCCTTGGATGGGCTGGGATATGGCGAAGGGACTTTGAAGGGACTGGGATATGGCAAAGGACCTGCCTTAATTGGGCTGGGATATGCTGTGGTACTGTAATACTGTGGCACTGTGATAAATGTACTGTATAAGATGCTGTGGTAACTGCAACCTGACCTGACGCTTCGGGTACAAAGCCCCGGAGAGACCAATGCCATGCAGCTTTCTGGAATTAACTGCACTCGCACTTTACCTGAAGAGCATGGGGCCCCATGACTGTGCTTGCTCCATTCCATGTGCTGCTTCTGATGCCTTGGTGTCACTCACAGCACGGAAATTTTCTGGAGCGTCTGGAGCAGTACTGTGGCCATGCTTAAGTCCAGGAAAACACAAGGCTCTCAACTCCCTTTTGTCAAAGTAAAAAGTTCACACTTGCATCTTGCGTATGTTCAGAACACGTCTGTAAGACTTACATTGCATGGGTTCTTTTGTCATTCATTCTGGATCATGGGCCTTCGTGTTGCATGGTTGCCTGGAAATTGCAATGTCGGAAATGAATGGGAAGAGGTTTGCCATGTTGTCTTTTGATGGCTCTGTGTACAGGAGCGCCAAGCCAAGCCAGCCCAGCGGAGCTCAGCAGCAGCAGCAGCAGCAGCAGCAGCAGCAGCAGCAACAAGCAAGCCTTGAATCGTACAGCAGCGCACCACCAGATCGAAATACTCAGGTGGGGCCTGCCTGTTATACTCATTTCAGGAAACTGTGTTTAGAGCATGAGCGACTGTTTGCTGCAGATGCAAGGAGATAGCTTATGCGACATCTGCATGCGCTTTGATGTCTCAGGGTGTGAATATTCATTTGTGTGGACGTTGTCCATGTGCAGGTCACTCTGCCTGTGACACCCGACACTGATGTGCCAGATTGGTTCTTTGAGAGGACTCCTGCAGAAGTGAAAGACGAGTACTTCCGCCTGGTAACTTGGGTGTGGTGTCACTATCGCCTTGCTCATGATCTTGCAAGTGAGGTATCGACAGTAATCTGGGTGCTGTGTTGCCACCCTTGTGCTTGTTATCTTGCAATTACGGCATAGGCAAGGGCCCTGTTAAAAGCATCCTTTCTGGTGTTGCTCTGGCTCCTGTTGCGCGGGAGCAGGCAGCCTGGCTGATATGACGGATTATGACCTGACTTGCTCCTGCTCTGCGATGGAAAGATGTCACTCAAGACGAAACAGGAAAAATACAGCACGTTGGCTGCAACCAGGCCGCTTACTCGTATAGTAGTGTTGTACTAAGCCTTCATCTCACATGAAACCTTGCACCCCTTGCGTGGTGGAGACCGCCATGTTTTCTGGGACTGCAATGCAAACTGTTTTAGCTTTGCTGTTCTTGGAAGTTCTACAGAGGTGGGGGCTTGAAGCATGATCAAAAGATCCAAAGCCCACCCATTCAGGTGGGTTTGGAAGCACGAGATGCACCACATGTCCATGCAGCATGCTCACTGCATCCTGGATCTCCTTGCCTTGTATCTGATAAGGCCAAGACCATGGTGAAGCAGAGGACGTTCTTGACATCCAAGATCTCCAGGTAAAGGCCAAACTCACTATGCTCTTGCTTTGACCCAGGATGCTTTGGACTCTGCTCAATCTCAGGTCCGGCAACGTGCTCAGCGTGAAGTGCTCATGACGAGCAGCATGCGGCAAGCCACAAGCAAAAGCAGCAGCAAGAAAGGTTTGCCATCCACAACCACTTTGCGTGTGCGGTTTCCTGAGGGTGTTGTTCTGCAGGTGAGGCTTTGCTTCCTTTGATACCGCGCTCCACACCCATTCTGTACGTCCTGTACACAGACTTGTCACCGCTAGACACGCCATGGCTTGCCATGGCTTGTTATGGCAACTCTTGCAGCCGACATGTCTCTCTCTCACTCTCAATGTCTCTCTGTCCAGTGATGCCTGCGACCCTGTGACCCACCTGATCCCTTTAAGCCTCCCTTATCTTTCATCCTGTGAAGCAGACACACAGCTCTTTAGGGTCATGCGTTTTTTTCCTTGATTGGTAGGGAGTATTTTCACTTGTCAAGCAGCGCTTGCTTCTTTCCTTCCAGCAATGCAGCTTAAATTTGGAGGGTTGCGGGGATATTTGAATGTTTTATGGCAAATTTTTGATGCTTAGAGAAGGCATAGGCGTGTGATTTTCTGCACACAACTAACAGACTAGAGCATTTTTGGCCTTCACCTTGCCACTTGTGTGACAGCTTTTGTCATGCTGTTTGACTACCTTGGTTACCACTCTGATGGCAAGCTTCAAAGGTCGAGCTTCTACAGCTCTAAGACTCGTCATCGGGAACCTGCATGCGTACAAGTCATTGCAAGAATTGCTTTAATTTTTACCAATGATAATAATAATAATAATAATAATAATAATAATAATAATAATAATAATAATAATA
The DNA here is from genome assembly GCA_914767535.2 of Dunaliella primolecta. Taxonomy (NCBI): domain Eukaryota; kingdom Viridiplantae; phylum Chlorophyta; class Chlorophyceae; order Chlamydomonadales; family Dunaliellaceae; genus Dunaliella; species Dunaliella primolecta. The sequence continues at coordinate 5,984,052 of OU611755.1, read as the reverse complement.
ATAATAATAATAATAATAATATTGGTTGCGTTGCTCCAGTGTTCGACTCGTTAAATGCACTTTCTCTGATGCAAGGCACGTATACATTAATTGCACCTCAGGGCCATGCTGTTTTGCAGTTGCCCTCACTGTATTCTATTTGTGTGCTTTGTAATTTAGGGAGCGCTATTAATACAATACCTGAGCAGGGATTGTGTGGCATTAAGTGTACTTGCATGTGAAATTCAATTTTTTTCGGCGTGTCAAAATGCATGTTGCGTGTGTTGGCTATGCAGGGCGTTTTTGGGGTCAAGGAGCCGTGTTCATGCGTGCATGCTTGGGTTGCCCAGGCGCTGCGTTTTCCTGGCAGTTACTTTGAGCTGATAGCACCAAGCCGCCAGCCTTTGCCCATGGGAGGCACCAGCATCAGAGATGTGCCAGACATTGTGCCTTCTGCTGTGCTCAACTTCAGGTACGCATGCTTAGCGCATGTGTGTGTATGTGTGTGCGCGCGCATGCACCTACACTGGAGCTTTCTACTGGTGCTTTTTTTGCCCAATCAATCACCAGAAACAACACAATACAGTGAAGTACAGCCCATGCAGCGCTTGAAAACACAAGTAGGTTTTGTGCTTGCCCAAAGGGCTATAGCATAAAATGGTTTCAAACACACCAAGTCTTGCAAGAGCTTGGCCCCCACAAGTTGGGCAGGTTGGAAACACTTTGTATAAGCTGCGGACACACAGTTGTGGAAGAGGCGAGAGCAGACATGGTGAGGGGCGTTCCAGAAAAGACAAGCAGTCAGCATTAGCAGCAGCCAATCCTCGGTGACCTTCACATGCCAAGGGCACAAGCAGGCAGCCTGCAACCCATCCTGACCACAATCCTCTCTTTGACTATGTGGCAGTCACAGCAATTTGAAAGATGTTTAAGTCCCTCACACACATGCATGCACACACACACACATGTGCGTGTGCGCCTTTACGCACCCACACCACCACATTGCGTGGTGCTTAACCAATTGCATGAAAAGGTTTCCAACTTAATGTGCCTTGGCTTGGTTATGTCAAAGGTAGTAAAGTATTGGAGTACGCATCTAAATTTCACTTCATTGCCTGGCAGAGGAACAGTGTTTACACATGAACTGGAGGATGTAAAGCCATTCGTTTTGATAATGCAAAGTAAGTGACAAAGGCTCTGCTGGAGAGGTTCCCGCCCTTTGCTTGATACCTTACTTTTTAAGTCAAACTGCACATCCAGCTGGACCCTTTTAGGGCTACCCGGAACCTTCAAATATTCTCTGTATGACACTGATCTAACTTTTTGGCTTTGGTGTAAATCTGGCCCTTTTTGGACCAAAACCAGCAGCATGTCGCTAACCTCACACAGAGTCGTTTCAGCCTTGTGTTTTAGGACCTCACGCTTTTTTTAGTAAATGGAATGAAGTAAATGAGCTTGCCCATTCTTGCTTATCCATGAGCACACTTGAAGGTCCTGTGAGGACCCAACGCTTCAGTTTCATTGTATTATCACTTGCACACTATCACTGAGGAACTCACGATCTGTAATGGTGGCGCGGACCTCAGTCATTTCAACTTGTGCTGCGTCCCATCAAGAGCTGCGCTTGCACGGCCCTGAGTGCAACTAATGACTGTCCTCTTCTACCTACCCTATTCTTTCAGGATGTCTGGAAGCTTCACCAAACAGGGTTTGTCAAACCTGAGTGATGAAATGTTGAAACAAACAAGAGCCGAGTGACAGCCTGGTTTATGGCCGAAGTTCTTGCACAGCTTGACACTGGTTAGCGTTTAAATTGCTTTGCATTGGAGACTGTGTGCGCTTTATTTGCTGGAAGGTCTGGCAGTCCTGGTCATTTTTCTATGTTGCTGCTGCAATTCACTGAGGACAGACCACGTTTGCCATTTCCCTTATCTGAATTGAGCTTGTAAGCTTATGCATTTGTCGTACATTTATGTTGATTGGTGCGTCCAGATTTCACCTGATTTATCCAGTGAATTGAAATGGATACAATTTACATTTTTTTGCTGTTTGTGATTCGACTGGTCTGGCTTGGCCAACGCATAAACTTCAGCAAGGCAGAAATGGCTGCAACTCTGTATTAGTGCGACCACAGAGTCTTTTCAGTACATCCTTCTGCAGCGACATGTTTTTGGTACAAGGACTGCATACCACTAGAAATCACCCAATATGGTGCAATGGATGATCAACTTGAAGGATGGAAAATTGGTGCAATGGATGATCAAGGATGGAGAGTTGGTAAGGGTTATAAGGGGGTTGGCCTACAGCCCGAGACTGGCTGATTGGCTGCTAATGAAATTTTCTCACCGGCATCATAGTTGATACCGACTCTGACAAAAACTATACGAAAATCTATATGAGTCTTGATTTAGAAAAGCATGATTTCTTTTCTCGTTGCTGGACCTGTCTTCTTTCTCTGTCTGCCGTGCTTCTCTCAGTCTGAACTTCGTGGTGGGTGGGTCATACGGTCTGTGCACCAATGTGGCCCCTTTCCTTCATTGACGTAGGGAGCATTTCACTGCCTACATTATTTTCCTTTCCTTTTCTTTTCTTTACAAAAGCATTGATCTCAGGATCAGAAAAGACAAGGAAAAACTAAGTAGGCAGAGGAAACTCTCCCTACATCAATGAAGGAAAAGGAGACACATTGGCTCAAAAGAGCCGTGAGTCCCCTCCACCACAAAGCTACAAAGAAGAAAGCTAATGGGGATCTGGAGGGTTATTGGAAGCACCCGGCTCCATAACCAGGCTGTGACAAGTATTATGGTTTTCAATAGCACGCCTAGCGGTAACAAGCTTGTTGGCATACATGACAGAATGGACATGAAGTTTGCAAGCAAGTGTATTGGCGTGTTGGTGGTCAAGTCCCAGTTGTTTAAACTGGTTAAGGGTGTGCTCAGTGTAGCAGGTCCCACCAACACCCAAAAGGATGGTGTGGAGAGTCACAATTTTTGCATTAATGAGTTTACAGAGGTCTGCATGCTGCCGCTGTGCCGCCTCCAACTGCTGTCCAGGCCTCGTGTCTTCACAGTACTTGATTTCAATCAAGTGCACATGCCGCTGGTTTACATTCAGTTGGCGGGGTTGCCTCACGCGGTTGGCTGTTGTGGCCCTCAGTGTGGGGTTGTGTCTGCTGCGTAACGCATGATGGTGTGAGCAGGAGGTAGAAGGAGATGAAGTGGATTTGGCTTTATAGGGAGTAATCAGTATAGCATCAGGACGGCTGGAGGTGAGTCTAGATCTCTTAGAAAAATTCCTTGGAAAGAGGTAAGGGGGTATAATTCTGTTTGATGCATGTGCAGGGATTTGAAGGTTGTGCTGCGCCAACCTGTCACCACTCCCTATGTCCATGTTAACCAAACCTGCTCCCCAAGGGCTTTTGCTAAGAGCTTTGATGATCATTCTTCCAGCAACATTGTGGCGTTCGATTTTCATGCTGGAGATGATATGATTTTGGCAGCCTGAAAGCATGTGGAGTGTGCTGTTTAATTGATGACAGCCTGGGAGAGGGCATAGTGGGTTAGTGGACCTTTTGAAGCGAACAACATGTGTTTGGTTGTAGAGGGTGCCAGTGCGATATTGTTAGATGGTGCACTTCATGGGTGTGGATATACAGGACATGTTCCTAAAGGCATTGCTGATTTGAGGATCAGTTACAATGTGAAAGCTTGCCAAGAAGGGAATAAAGTCTGTGTTTGAGTCGAGCTCAGCCACCGTCATGTTACGGAACCCTGGTCAAGCGCGAGGAGGGCGACAGCAAGGAGGAGGTCCCCGGATCGAACCCTTGTGGCCGGGGTGGAGAAAAGATGCCCTCTTTGGTGGAAGTCAATGGGAGACTCTTTCCTTAATGCACGCGGCCGCATGGCAAGCGGAAATCTTTCTTTCTTTCTTCAACTTGCAAACAAAGAGATCAGCAACTCCATCTGGAATAATCCAAAGATTACCCTCAAACAACAGGTAAATGTAATCAAATACCGCACAGGTACAATCTACACACAAAAGCATGCCAACAGATTCAACAAATCTTCCACCTCTGAAAGGTGTCCGTTCTGTGACGGCATGGATAGTATTAACGATATTGTTCTCAGGTGTTCAAACGTGACTGAGTAGTATGCATACCGACAGGCACCATGAGGACCTTAGCCTCTGTGTAAAAGCCCTTAGTAAAGGCAAGTTTGGCTCATCCCTTATTGGTATGGATGCCTGAAGTAATGAGAGACTCCTGGATCAGAGCATACAAGTCCCTGAAAACATCTCACAAGCTATTCCAGACTGGGTTTGCCCTAATGTTACTGGCTCCTCTGCCCGCCACCAAAGCCACCCTGATGCTCTCTTTGTGCGCTCTATCCCAGGCCGACGAGCCCACCTTGATCCTTCCAAGATCCCTCCTCAAGACAGGGATATCCACCTTGTCGAGCTGAAATTCTGTCCAGACACCAAACCCTCCGTTACTTTGGAAACTGCAACTGCCCAACATGCCCACACACTAACCAGACTTGAAACCCGCAGCTCAAGAAACCCAAACAGGAATAACAGTGACTCTACATATCATCCTGATTGGTGTGGCTGGCATTTACAATGAGTACACAGTCAAACCTCTTGTCAATTTAGGCCTAACAAGCACAAAGCTAAGTCCCTAGCTTTCAAGTCGAGCTGCCATGCCCTGCAGAGATTAACCACTGTCATTAACACCAGACATGCTCTTTGCTTACAGGGGGCTTCAGGGGGGGGGGGGTTCACTGGGCGCGCGGAGTTAGATACCAGGAGAAGGAGAGTCCGGGCATCTCGGGGCACTCCTGACAACCCGCCCGATCCTCATTAGTTCCGTCTCTTCCCTCTCCTAGGCTAGCTGTAGCTAGTATAGTTTTGAGGGACCCTTGGTGAGGCCCTTGCTAGCCTGCTAGTTAAGGGACCTTTCCTTAATGTTCGCGGCCTTTGGCTTGCATAGGCTTTTTTTCTTTTTTCTTTTTCTGTGTTTGGATACCGGGCAAAAGTATGTTAAATCAAATATGGTTAATGAGTGTCACGATATTGCCAGCACAGAAAAGAAAAAAGTTTACGCAAGCCAAAGGCTGCGTGCATTAAGGGAAGGTCCCTAAACTGGAAAGCTAGAGGCCTCATGATATATAATAATAATAATAATAATAATATGATACATATTTTGTGATCACCAGAAGGCCCTCTAAACCTAAACTAGGCACAGCTAGCCTAGGAGAGAGCCAGAAACAGAGTTTTGATTACGGAAAACAGCTTGAGTGGAGCTCAGTAGAGAGTGTGCTTCTGCATACTCATAGAGTGCATCAGTGACTGCACGGGTCCACAGGTTGTAGAGCGTGCTAACATACCCAATGGGTCTGTAGGATAAAATATGTTTCTTCTCCTTTGTTTTTGTCAATGAGGATAGTTTCACTAGCCTTCCAGGATACCAGGGTGAGGCTGGTGGCCCACATAATAATGAAGGTTTTGTGGATGCTCTCCTGGATTTCAGGGGAAAGCATCCTGATAATCTCATTTACTACGCCATCTGGACCTGTTAATTGATATTACTAAGGGCTCAAAATCGGATATTGATGCATTCATTGAAGGCACTTTAATCCCAGAGCTGGCAACTCCCCCCCCAAAACAGGTGTTTTTAAAATGCTCATTGCATTGGGTGCCCCAACCTGGGACGCTTAAGTTAGGGTGCAAAGTGTACGCTGTTACAGGCACTAGGGCTTCAGTCCCAGATTTGGATGCACCTGCTACTTCAGCCGCGGCGTGAACCCTATTTTTTTTACCGTCTATTCTCCACACCTGACCACCCACTGCACCAAGTTGGTTTTTCTTTTGTGATTTGGAGTCCTTATATAAAAAAAGTACGATTGCAAAAAAAAAAATGGATTGAAAAGACCCAGTGGTTAGTGAGATACAGAATTTCAGCCACTCCCCTTAAGAAAAATCCAGTACAATGGGTGCCAAAAAAGGTCAATTTCTAAAGGAAAAACGGTTTCTGCTCTTGAAGAAATTACGTAGGCAGAAAAAATCCTCCCTGCATCAATAGAGGGGAAACAAAAAAATTTCACTTCCTTCTTTCATTTTTTTTGGACATGCAGGATGTTAGTAATGTAATGAGGGTCACAGACACAAAAACAATTTAGAGTCCTGAGGTGGAGCTGTGGGCCATTTTGGGGTGATCTGAGGCCAGGAGAGTGCTCTGGGGTCCTCAGATTTTCATCAATTTTTTTGGTGAACATGACGTTTCATGGAATAATATTGGTTGGCATGGTTAGATCTGAGAAAGAAACTGGGAAAGAGCATGTCTAGAGTTATGGGGGAGTTGTCCAGCTCTGCTTTAATCCATGATATTGGAGTGAAGCCATCCCCTTTGATTGTTACCTTGAAGTTCTTCGATTCGTGATTGTAGAGTAAAAGGATTGGGCACAGGTTTAGATTTAGAAACCAGCCTGTTTCCAGGGGTAATTACGTGGTGCTTCTTCTGGAAGATATTTGCCATGCTTTGTGTTAACTGCCTTCATAGCTTCAGTGTAGTATTTTTCCACAAGTTGGGCCTGCTTGGTAGGCTCAGTTTCATTGTTGTCAGTCTCTAAATCTCGCAGCACTTGGAGCCCTGCTCTTGGCTGTGCATTTTTGTCTTGAAAATCTCCTTGTATGCTCGTTCGGGATTTGCAGTTATTTACAGCCACGTTGCTGTTGCAAGTTTCATCAATATTCCTAATATTTTAATCAATATTGCCATCGCAATTTGGAGCTAGAAGTTTGATGGTAGGGATCTGAGGTTCTGCCTGTCTGAAGTAATTCTTCCTCTTCTTCCAAGGGTTTTGGCTATCATTCTGTGTATTCTGGGGTGTTAGGGGGGGGGGGGGGAATGGAAGACGAGCCATTTTGGCTTATAATTATGGCCGCTGTGCAAAAGTGGTCAGGTTCTGTATAGATGCAATCTGCATCATTCTGATTGATGCTAGGTCCTGAGGTGCCCTGGCTGCATTGTTGGGGCATAAATCTGAAGTTGGCTGCTAGAAGCCCACATGGGTGGATAGGTGACTGGTGGGTTGAATGCAAAGCCGAGTCGTATGCTCGTCCTCGTCCAGGCGGCGGGGGTTTTCGAGTCGAGCGGCTCAACTTGAGCCCTTGTGGTGGTGGGGGTCGGCCCTTTCTTAATGTAACGCTCAAGGTGTAAGCTGCTTGCGTAGCTTTCTTTGCAAAGCCCCCTATTCAGAGGCGACGCCCGAAGGACGTTGCCTCAGGGGGCAAGCCCTATGGTTTGGGAATTTTCCACCTCTGCTCACACCAGGCCACTGTGGCCTACTCACACCAACTCAGGCCCCGAGATTTGGGATGCCCTAACAAAGTTTTTTGTTAGAATGCCTTGCAAAGTTTGGAAGGCTCTTGGGCAAGCACTACTGAGCAATGCCCCAAGAATCCCAAAAAAGTTCGGCAGCCAACCAGCAGCTCCATGCAGCTAGATTTGTCGATAGTTTATTAACCCTAATCATTATGTAAAATCATTTGGGAGCGGGGTGCGCTGGTTGGCCCAAACGAGGGTTTGACCAAGCTCCAGAGCGTCGTCCAGGGCACCTCAGCAGCTCCTCCCCCCTCCGTTGGCGTTGCTGCCACATCGCCACTGCACTAGAAAGGGCACGCATCCGAGGAGGGCCAGGAAAAAAGTTCGTGGCGCCCGCGGTTACGTGCTGTGCTGCGTCTAAAAAGCATTAATTCAGGGACTCTGTCTTTGGCGGAAGGTCAATTTCAATAGGACGAATGTGCTTTGTAATTTACTTGGAAGTGCTCCCTAAATATATGGACCATTTGGTGACGATGAGATGTGCAAGTGCTGGTCAACGGAGAGCCATAGGAGCAGCAAAAAAGGTAGCCCGGCCTGGACTTGCTGCTGGAGAGCTGCTGGAGTGCTACTTGGTGCAGCATGCTGGCGCGCACACACACACACACACACACACACACACACACACACACACACACACACACACACACACACACACACACACACACACACACTCATGCATGAATGCATGCACGCTCAAACAATCGTGCTAACATGCGCGCATGCACAAACGCACGGGCTTCGTCAATTTTCCGCGTTGCTTGCAACGCCACCCCTTGTCTTTTCCTTCCTGAAGTTGTGCCTGTTTGTAGAGTGTGTGCGCTTGCTGGGAGGCCCATCTTCAGGGAGGTCTGTTTGTTGGCAAGTCAAGTTGGCTCTGATGTTGGGGGCGTCTCTAAGCGGGGTGTTTAAAGCGTCCCTAGATTCTCATCAGGGGAGGGGGGGGGGGCAGCATGTTGGATTGAGTTGTGCTCATCAAGAGGATATGAGTTGGGTGTTCATGAGGAGTAATGCTTGTTCTGTGTCTGGAGTGTCTTTTTCTGGGGGACTTGCTACCAGGCTTTGTAGATCTAATTGCTGTACACTCCTTCATCTGAAGGCAGATTTGAAGCATCTCTGGTACATTGACTGTCCTAGCTACATCGCTGCAGTGTATGCCTAGATTCTTGCTTCTTTGTAGAGCGTGTATGCTTACTGGGAGGACCATCTTTGGGGTTCTTTCTGTAAGGTGGGCAGGAGGCATTGATGGTAGGAGCATCTCCAAGAGGTACTGGAGGTGCTTGAGGCATGCACTTTGGGTACCGTTGTCCACTGTGATATATGTGACTAACTTAACAGGGGTTGTCAACTGGCCTTCACTGCCTAACATGCTCACAATTTTGTTCTCGTCACAAAACAGATGTGGAACCATGCCAACCATTGCTTTTTCAACATCACATGAACACAACAAGAGTACAAAAAGCATTGTAAACCAAATGTCTCCAGATCACTCCGAGTCTGGAGAGTCTCCTGGCCTCTGATCACCCCCAAAAGGCGTCCACAGCTCCACCCTGGGCTGTTTTTCACTCCCAAATTAGACATTTTTCATTACTTCCACATATTATGCCAACATCCTGCATATGAAAAAAGACCTCTTTGGCACCCCTTATGCTGGATTCTCTCAGAGCTGGACAGCAACATACAGTTGAATGTTAGCAATTTGTTAAAGTTTTCACCAGAGTTTCCTGTGAATGCTCTGTCTTTATATTAGATAAACAAACACGTGTGAGGAAGGAAGACCGGCGTTAGCTACAGCCTCACGTAACGTAGAACTGGAGAAAAGAGAAGAGCGGTGAGTACAACTATTCGTCCCACTCTACGTTACGCATGGTAGCGAACCCCCCCCAAAAAGGCACAATTTTACATGCTCCCAACATTGGCGAGCCCAAACCTGGGACCCTTATTTTTTGTTGCAAAAATTTATCTTTGCTTTAGAGCTCTGTTCCAGATTCGGATGCACCTGCTAAATTAGCCACGGCATGAACCCTATTTTTTGACTACCTGATCTCCATTCCTGACCACTCACTGCACCAAATTGGGTGACTTTTAGTGATTTGGAGTCATTGTACCAAATGAATATCATTGCAAAAAGAATAGAATACTCGGTGAGATACAAATTTCAGCCACTCCCTTAAGAGAAAATCCAGCACAAGGTGTGTCAATAAGGTCATTATTTGACCTCCTTCTTTCCTTTTTTGGACGTACAGCATGTTAGCATAGTATATGAAGGTTACAAAAACATATTTTTGGGAATGAGAAATGGACCCAGGCGGAGCTATAGGCCCTTTTTGGATGGTCTGAGGCCAGGAGAGTGATCTGGGGCTCTCCGATTTTCACTTACTTGGGTGAACATGATGTTTTATGAAATGGTATTTTGGCATGGTTGGATTTGAGAAAAAAATCCGGGAAAGAGCATATCCAGCAAAACAGGGAAATTGTCCACCTGTGGAAATGTTGTACCTGACTACTGGGTCTCGTCTCTTTATTTATTCCTTAATTGATGTAGGGAGAGTTTCCTCTGCCCACGTAGTTTTTCTTTTTTCTTTTCTTTTCTTTTCTTGTCTCTCCATTTTCTGACACCAACCACTCAATTTCATGGGTGCTCTGAAGTCGGAATTTGGTGGTCAAAGGAAGGGTCCGCGCCACAGCAAATTGAGCATGAGCCTCCAATTTGTAATGAAATTGCCAGTTGGGGGACACTTGCGCGGGGCATGTAAAAACAGGCAATTTCAAGCCTGCCACTTTTCCTTTCTGCCTTTCATTCATGTTTCCTTTTGTTTTTCCATAGAAAGGGGTCAGTTACCAGCTCCAGGTACCCATTGATTACCAATGTAGATGGGCGGTGTGGAGGGAACAGGGAGCACTCAGAGCCAGCCATAGGCGATCCACATGTTTTTAAGGTAAAAAAAACTACATATGCAGAGGAAACTCTCCCTACATCAATTAAGGAAAAGGAGGCACATTGGCTCAGAAGAGCCGTGAGTCCCCTCCACTACCCAAAAAAATACTTAGATGTTAAGGCTATGCAACCAAAAAATAATGCATGCAGTAAGGAAAGACTCCCTAACTAGCATGCAAGCAATACCGATATCTCACCAAGGGGCCCTGAAACCTTAATCAGACATTGAATCCTTCATCTTGCTAGGCCCTCCCGAATAGAGGTACATATCATCTTGAGATCCCAAGGAGCTGCTGGTAGCACCAAGACCTCTGTCGCCATCAGCTTAAGCTGCCCTACACTGTGTAGGCTACACAACACTCTGTTAGGTGTGGGTGGAATCATCTACAACCCTAACCCAAACTTGTTACATGCCAGAATTTTTTAAAACAATTATAAACTTATTTCAGGTCAGAAGAGGCTCTGCTCAGTAGGGACTTCTGTTGCACCTGTTGAGCATCTAGGAAGTCTTGGTCGGGGACATACGTTAAAGTTTTAAATGTTAGATTGTATTCGACCTCCGCCTTCAGTTCAGCAAGAAAAAGGTGCTACTTGTTCGTTTGGTTCATGAATTACCATCGCCTCCCCCCCACCAAGCCAACAATTATTGTTATAATTTTGGATCCATACAAGGACATCTGTATTGGAAGCTAAAATGGCCTTGCACAGCCGCAGCAAACGGATTGCCCTCGCTCTGTTCGTCCTCCTTTCTTTTGCTGGAGGGGTGAGCATTGCCGTTCAGCTTGATGTAGCAAGAAGACTGTTTGCACGTACTTGCACGCGTGCGCATACTCGCGCATGCCAGCAGCGCAAGATTCTTAGATGTCCGCCGCGGTTCGATGTGCAGATGCTGGTGCATGTGTTTCACGTCCCTTTTACACACAACACACGCACACACACACACATACACACACACACACGCACGCGCGCACACACACACACACACACACACACACACACACACACACACACACACACACACACACACACACACACACACACACACACACACACACACACACACTCAGGTGATTGTGTTGGGCGGTGCAGCAAAGGCTACCAACTTATGTCACAACGATGTTGAGGCCTACCTGAAGGACGAGCTTTCTGGAGACGCGAAGTTTGGGCTGGACATCGCTGGCAATAATCACCTCCAAAGCTTCCCTACACCCATGGGCAAAAGCCCAAACGCAGTATACGACTGTGGTATGTGTCTCTGGCCGTTTTGCTGTGGGTGGGGCAAGGCTTCCTTCCTATCTTCGTGCTTTATGCTTTGTACCCCATGCTGCAACTGATTTTTGGCCTCTAATCTGGTGCAAACGTGCAGGCATCCACCTGTCCTTAGACTGGTGGATCATTGCGTATCAGGTAAGCAGTGGGGCATTTGTGGCAAGGAACCTTTGTTTCCCTGCACAGCATCTTTTGTCTTCTATAAGTGGTTTCTTCATTTGCTCGCACATGCTATTAAGAGTTGAATGCATGGGGCTTACATGCAGGTATTCACCATCAAGTTGGGCCTCATGGCCACCCTCTTTGACAAATACCACAGCAAGCACATGTAAGTTCCTGATTATCACTTTAATTGTTGTCACCTGTGAAGCATGCCACACATGCAAGCAGCCAAACCTTTAACTCATTTTATCCTTATGCAGTGTGATGAATGTGTACGTAATCAACATTATTTTGGTGACATTCATCACGTCTGTGTACGTCAAACTCAGCTACAAGTAAGTACATCAAGCTTTGTGTAGGCAGAGCCAGCAGTGCCTCCCCTTAGTGCGCTTGCAGACGGCTCAGCTTGTTATTTCATGACAGAACTCCCCGGTCTCTTTGCTTTTTTGGCCCACAGCTTTTCTGGTGGTGAAGGGACCGGAAATGAGATGGGACAAGCAGTGAAGACCGTGACTGCAGGTGATACACAACGCTGCTTTGTTGCCTGTGCTTTCTTTCTATTAGAGACACAATCAACAGCGCAAGATGTGTCTGTGCATGCAGGAGTGATAACAATTCTCGTTGCCAATTTTTCCTTCCTGATCCTCTTTGGCACGGACGAAGAGCAGCAACCCAAGGTTGTACCAAGCAAGACAATTAAAGTGGAAGAGCAGTAGTTGCAAGTGGGCAAGCTTGTGAGGCACCTGAAAAAATGGTATCTGCCCAAGAATAAAGGGGGACAAGCATGCTTGGTAAGAATGTGAAAATCTGCTCTAGTGATGTTTGTTTCTCAGCAATGAAAGCGGTTGAACTGTATGTGTAGTTTTGCAAACCGCCAACACTTGTCTGCCGAAGATCTAAGGGTAAAAGAAAAAATTGCATGGGAGGGTTTGCTTCACCTGCCTTCACTGAGCTGTGCTTCTGATGAGGTGGCTGATGATGCATTATTTTAGGCTTTGCAGCTGCATTTCTCCTGCCATTGCTCTGCAATGCCCTTTTTTGTGCGGATCCAAGTCAGGTTCCTGGGTTGGTTGCAGCAAAAATGCCTTTCATAAAAAGCACTTGAGTCTGGCCTATGGCAGTGTTTTCTCCCTGCCAGGTCAGCTAAGAACTTGCAGCACAATTGTTCGAGTGATTTGCGTTTGGCTTGGGGCGATTATTTTCCCCTGCCGGGCCAACTAAGGACTTGCTAGGATTTAAAGCAGTTGCTGTCTTTACTCCTGGGTAGCAGTCTTTGTCTGCACCTGTGGTTGCCATTGAGCAAATTTTGCGATGTTCTTGTCAGGAACTTCGGTGTTACAGCTGCTCGTTCTCTTCTGTGATCCGTCCAGAGCCCTGCCCAGCATTTTCAGCTCATGAGCTTGCATTGAGGACCTGCCCCTTGACATGCTTGGTTGCTGGTGTGGTGCTGCTGCTTATTTCTGCTGCTTGCTCGTATGCCGATTCTTGCCTCCGTAATGGATGAGCTTTTTTGCATGCACACCACAGCCAAAGATAGTTGATTGAATTCTCCAGCCGCTGGCCTTTGAATTGATGGTAGGAACTGCCAGCCGAGTCCCCATTTCCTTAGGCTGCAAGGGAATTCCAGTTTGTTGATGAATGATGATGCGATGCTGGATTGAGGAAACACCTCGTTTTGTTCACCGTGGACCTGTGATAATTGCAAGGAACTCAAAAACTCACAAGGCTACATCCACTTGACCCCCCCCCCCCCTCACCCCCCCCCTCATGCACATTGTCATCAAAGTTATACCTTCACGTTTTTGTTGACCAGGTGGTGCTTTTGTACCTGAGAGGTTGACATGTGAATTTTTTATTTACTGCCCACATCTGTAGGCATGTTAAGTATGACAATGCTTGTTAATCAATGTTTGTTGCCATAGGGTGCATGGAAAATGATGGTACTTAATGGAGTTTACTTGATTCTGTGCTTAGTTATTACGCCCTCACAACTCTGTAATTGTCCTTATATGTAAACTTGGAGAAGTCTTGACACTGCACACACACGCACACACACATGCACGCGCACGCACGCATATGCACGCACATGCAGTGCATGCCTGTGAGGTGCAGTAGATGGGATTATATGCCTGTTATTATCACCTACTAGAACTGATCAGTGATGACAAAGTTACATCGCAGCACTGCCTTCCAGGATTACAAGGATTGCAATGATACGGAATAATACTCACTCAAGGTGTCTGACCACTAGAAAAGAAAAGAAAAAACTACGTAGGCAGAGAAAACTCTCCCTAGCATATATAGAAACTTTTCTTTGTTACAATGGAATGATAGGTGGAAGAAGTTGGAAGAAGGCCAGGTAGTTTGTTCAAACACCGGTGACCCAATTTATGGGCCAAGGGAGGGAAAGGGAAGGGTTACATAGCTGTACCTGCCTACAATGGTTACAATGGGGGGGGGTGACCTTCAGCCAGGTCGTTTGGCTGATCGGCTTGTGGCTGGTCTCTGCCAGCCAAAAATAAATCCATAAGCTCAGACACAAAAAGGAAAAGCTTTGCGTTTCGCTGATGAAGGAACTGATAAACAAATTGAGAGCTCACTTGATGCAGTAAAAAAAGTTGCATCTCAACAATGTCCTGGAAGTAAGGTTCAAAAAGCATTTGATACTTGCGGCGCAGAGAACAAACGTGTTCATCAGTACAGTTAAAAAGGACATGTGCTTCATCTTGAGTTTGGTTGCAAGGACACCTGTCACACACAGAGGTACCATCATCCTGCCAAACAGCCGATTCAACTTTCAAAGTATGAGCACGAAGCCGGAACCTGCTCACATTACGCATAACTTGCTTAGGCAAATCCAAAAAAAGATACCAAGGCAAGGGTGCATAGGTTTGGCGAGCGTTGCAAGCAAAAGGAGTAGCAAACCAAGCTTGGTAAGTAGCTAGTTTGTTGTTGTTTTCCCTTGGATCCACTGACTCGGCTTCTCTCCAAACTCCTTGCAATCTGTACCTCAAGTCTGCACTAAAATCATTCATGGAAATGGCACCTCCTGACCTCACAGCCTGCTCAAAAACTTCAGAACCACGCAAACCTTGGAAGGCTTGAATTAACTGCGCTGTCCAGCACTTGTCATCCTTAGGTTGTAACTTCAAATCGGCTTGCATAACACGGCGTAAAGTACTACTATTTGTACCAAGCATGCTGTTGTACAGCTTGACTGCAGCTCTAAACCAATAGTACTGCAGTGGTTGATGCCCACATTCTCTCAAAACAGCCCAGTTAGTGGTAGTTCACTTCACTCCCAAGGTACCTTTCAAGAAATTCAGATGCAAAGTTTGCAGAGCACTAGAGAACTCTTTGCCAGCCTGCATGAAACCTGTACCCCACACCTGACTCGCGTACATACCAGCTGGAATAACATACGTCTTTGCAAGCCACAAGGAAGCATGCGGCCTATCTGCAAGTGTGTGCTCACGTACAAAACGACGAATCCTATAAGCAGATGTAAGCATAGCACGAGCTGCATTTTCTGCCGATTTAGCCATGTTCAAGGTCCTGTAAAACATCATGCCAAGATATTTAAACGAGTCCTTATGAGCAAGAGTGTCACTGCCAATCGTAAAAACAGGGAGATTGATTCCTTTTGAGTTGAAGTGCACAACCTCTGACTTTAAGGTGTTGATAACGAGATGCTTCTTCCTAGCATACACATTCAGCCTGCTTAACATGGTTTGAAGAGCACCTGGCTCATTGGAAAGCAATGTGAGATCATCAGCATACAACATGTGGGTCACGCGAACATTCTCTGTGCCAGTTACTGCCCCTCTCACATCCTCAGCAATCAAGTCAACAATAGTTACAATAGTCACAATAAGCTCTAACCGGACCAATTTGGAAAACAAGTGCACAATGGTTACCTCAGCCAGCCAGGAACGAATCCATTAAGTTACAGGTTACAATGGGGTTTGACCTTCAGCCAGGTAGTTCGGCTGCTCGGTCTGCTCAACTGTTCCAACTGCACAAAAATATCCATGAGATCGGAAATAAAACAATAAGTCTCATTAGTTTGCTTCTGCAAGAAATGAATAGCATCCTCAGAGCTAGCTTGAGAAAAGTAAAAAGTGCCTGAATCGTCCAGAAAAATTATCTGAGAAGAGGGGAAGTCAGAACATAACTGTGCATACTTTGAGTTGCACGGTACTCATGCGAGAGTACTGTGCATACTCAGAGTTCTTCAAAGAGAACACACAGAAGCGCAAGAACAAAGGAACACGGCATGCTTTCCATCTTGGAGTCGTCCTTGGTCACACCTATCACAAGCAGATGTGTGCCCCTGCCAAAGTGATGTCTCAACTCTGCCAAAGTGATGTCTCAACTCTTAAAGTATGAGCATGTAAGCGAAAACGTGCTATGTTTCTTAGCGCGCGCTTGCCCAAATCAAGATGCAAATACCTGGGGACAGAAAAGGGCACACCATGAACAGACAAGGGTTTCAAAGGAAGTGCCATCCAGTGATGATATTTGGCTAATTTGTTCGTGTGGTCACCATGTTCTGCCAAGGCATCAGCATTCCACACACCTCGCAGCCTTTTTCTCATATGAACAACAAACTCTCTCATGACTATAGGCTGCCCTGACCGAACACAATGAGTAAACATGCTGCACCTGTCCAAGCCTGTGCATGCAGCCAAAAATTCTGAGGTCCAGCATTTATGGGAAAACTGCTCATTTCAACATCTGCTTGCAGCACCTTACTATAAATCCATTAGGGGTTACAAGGGGGGTTTGCCTACATCCCAAGAATCTGGCTGATCGGCTGCTGGTGAAACATTCTCATCCAGCATAAAAAATTGAAACCAGTTCAGACAAACATTTTGAAAATCTGTGTGTCTTGATTTAGGAAAGCATTGACCTCAAAATCTGTCAAAATGTGAAAGCTCGCCAAGAAAGGAATAAAATCAGTGTTTAGAACTTCTAAAGGTCACCCACGGTGGGCAAAAGTATGTTACGGTTTTAAAATATCAATGAACACTGTGGCGGCAGGTCATTGTATTTGCTGCGCAGCTCACACAATTCACAGCAATTGCAATAGAAAAGAACATGTTTATCGTCCTGGACTTCAGCACATCCACACTTACCACAAATATTTGAACCACCCAACCATTTAAGGGACTCGACCTTCAAGCAGTGGGCACGAAGCCTAAACCTACTCACATTTCTCATGACTCCTTTATCCAGATCCTTAAATAAATATGACGGGATACAGAAGGGTGTGCGTGCTGTTTGATTCAATGGTTTTCCTCACCAATGATGGTAAGTCACTGCTAAATAATAAGGTGACCTTGCACACCATTTTACTTGGTGTAGCACGTACTATCTATAATGACTACACCATCACTCCTCTGGTTGAGCTGGGTCTTACCAGACATAACGCAGGAAAATTAGCCTCTCAATTAAGTTGCCATGCACTCCAAATCATTAACAAGAATAATAAACACCAGGCACTCATTATATTTGCAGGGTTCTGGCAGGGGCGTCACTGGGGGCGAGGCAGTTTAGAGCAGGAGGAGGAGAGTCTACGCCCACAGGCGCATGGCTGACAGCAACCCGCCTGACCCTCATTAATTATTCCCCATCGGTTCATACCTTGGTTTAGGCTGGGCCTGTGAACCTCCTCGGCGAGGCCCTAGCTAGCTTGCTAGTTAGGGGACCTTTCCTTAATGCACGCAGCTGGACCTGACTTGCGTAGTCTTTTCTCTTCTTACTAAGAAAAGAAAAGAAAAAGACTAGTAGTCACTGCTTTCCTGTTCACCTCTTGGGGACTTAGGGCATCTGCTTCCCTTCAAACCTTCTGCTGTCTGTACCTCAAATCCCCTAAAACATCCTGCATGGGAATCTTGGGAGCACTCAGCATTTTCTGTTTAAACACTTCCTCATTGCGCATGCCACTAAATGACTTAGACACATGTGCAGACCAACAGGACTCATCCCTATCAGCAAGGTGTGAATTTGCCTTCAGCACTTGGCGTAGTGTTTCACTGTTGAAACAAGCATATTGTTGAAAATTTTAACAGTAGCCCTACGCAGCTTACACACCTCAAAACAAGTGCAATAGAAGAGAACATGTTTCTTGTCCTGGACTTCAGCACGCACACACACACTTGTAGCAAATATTTGATTTAGATTTAGATTTACATGGGGGGACCTTCAGCCAGACTGTTCTGCTGATCGGCCTGTGACTGGTCCTCGCCAGTCAACATAATGTCCATAAGCTCAGATACAAACGAGATAAGCTTGTTGTTGTGTTGCAAGAGAAAATCAGAAACATCCTGGACACTGGCTTGTTGTAAAAATGGTTGCTCCATTGAAAAATCACCAGAGAAGCAGTTGAACATGTAAGCGTACTTTCTTCTCAAAGCACAAACATCTGCGTCTCTGCACACCAAAAGGGCATGAGCCTCATCTTGAATCTCATTACAAGAACAGCGATCACACAAAAGAGCGTTCCGAGTATCTCAAGCCGCTGTCTCCACCTTCAGCGTGTGTGCCCTAAGTCTGAAACGGCTAACATTCCTCATGACATGTTGAGACAAATTCAAATGCATGTGCCTTGGTAAACGGGCAGGGGCACGCACATTGTGATCAAAAGGCACTGCAAAAAGAGACTGGTAAGTTGCCAGCTTACTGTATGTGTCACTCCCTCAACACCTCTCCACACTGCCCGCAACCTGTGTCTGAGGTCATCAGTAAACTCTTGAATAGGGATAGGAGTGCCCTGCCACACAGCTTGCGCAAAGGAATCACGGCGCCGTAGGCCTTGGAAAGCATCTATAACTGGAGCAGTCCAGCAGGCAGGCTCACGCGAACGAATATTCAAATCTGCTTTTAGCACTCTTCTCAACGTCTCACTGTTAGACCTCAGCATGCTATTGTACATTTTGACAACAGACCTAAACCAGTAAAACTGAAGCGGCTCATGACCACTCTCCCTCAGGACAGCCCAGTTTGTAGTGGTATTCTTAACACCCAGCGTGCTCTTAAGATAACTCATGTGCCGCACTTGCAGATCACTTGCAAATTCCTTCCCTGCTTTAATGTGTTCAGTGCCCCACACTTGGCCTGCATACATTCCAGCTGGAACCACATACGTCTTCCCAAGCCACAGAGACACGTACGGCCTATTTGCAAGAAAATGCTCACAAACAAATTGACAAATCCGAAAAGCAGACGCCATGAAGGGGCCAGCAGCATTCTCAGAGGATTTGGCCATGCTCATGCACTTGTGAAACATCATGCCAAGGTATCTATAAGACTCAGTGTTTTTATTAGGGGCGACTAGTCGCATTTTAGTAGCATTTGGTCGCAAATGGTGGTGCATGCACAAACACACACACATACCATAACCACCTGCATGCATTGCCAACACAGCAGATGAGAACATGGCAACAGCAGAAGACAGCAGCAAGCGCAGCGGAGGGGGAGCCAGAAAAGAAGCGCAAGTGCAGCGGGGGGGGCAGCGCAGCAGCAAAAGGGATGGCCAAGTGCCTGCCATGCTCTTTTGCCAGCAACTTGTTGGGAAGGCCCCAATCAGCTGTAAAGTGGCTTTGAAAGATACATATGGTATAATCTGTATAATCTGTTGGCGCAGCCAAAAATTTGGCAAATTTTTTGGGTGTGCTACAAGGAATTCTGAAAAGTACACCCATGGTCGCCAGAGTGCTACAACCCCTAAAACCTTAGCAAAAACACTGGTAAGACTCCTTGTGTGCCAGTGGCACCCCCCCAATACGAAAAACAGGCAGGTCTGACCCAGAGGAATTGAAGTGCACCACCTCAGATTTAGTTAGCTGTGTTGATGACTAAGTGCTTCCTCTGAGCATACGCATGCAAGCGGTTCAGCATGGTCTGCAACGTAACAGGACCGTTGGCCATCAGAGTCAGGTCATCAGCATATAACATGTGCGTCACATAGAATACAGCTATACCCGTCACAGCACCTTGCACCCCCTCCGCAATTTCATCAACATCATTGATATTCAGAGAGAAAAGCAGAGGGTACAAAGGGCAGACCTGTTTCACACCTGTGTTAGGGTTCACCCGAGCATTCTTCTCTCCATCTTTCAAAATATACTCATCAGCATCGTACATGTTTCTAATGATGGACAAGAAAGAAGTGGGCATGCGTGTGCGCTGCAGGTGCTGCCAGAGTGCCTGCCTATAATGGTGTCATATGCTTGCTTGAAGTCAACGAATGCAGTGTGCAGCCGACTAGATTGCCCAGGCTTGATTGTGCGTGCAGCATGCTGTAGGTGCCTTAAAATGTAGATGGGCTGGAGGGTGTTCCTTCCAGGGTAAAAACCAAATTGTGTATCTGGAATCCTGTTTGAGGCCACAAACCAGTCAGTGACAAGAGAACGAATCGCATTAGCATACAAGCGGTATATTGTGCCACTGACAGCCAGCATGCGGTAGCTGTTAGGTTAAATGAGGGGCCCCTTTTTGTACAAGGGGGTCAGCTTGGCCTTCTTCCAACATTCAGGAATGCGAGCCTTGTCGTAACAAATATTTGAACCCCCCGTGATACAATCTTACCATGCAGAATGGACTGCCTCTCATCAGAGTCTTTATTTAGGAAATAGTTGATCTCAGGATCAGTCATAATGTGAAAGCTTGCCAAAAAAAAGGAATAATGCCTGCGTTTGGACAAGCTCACCTTGATCCTTCCGAGATCCCTCTTCAAGACAGGGAGATTCACCTTGTTGAGACGAAATTTTGCCCAGACACCAACTCCTTTATCACTTTAGAAACTGCAACAGCTCAACATGCTCATACTATAACCAGACTGAAATCTCACAGCTCAAGAAACTAGTTCTTGAGTGACTCAAACAGGAACAACAAGGTGACTCTGCACAACATCTTAATTGGTGTGGCTGGCACCATTTACAATGAGTACACGATCAAACTTCTTGTCAACCTGGGCCTAATCAAACAAAAAACTAAACCACTGGCATTCAAGCTTAGTTACCATGCTACCCAAAAAATGGCAACCATTATTAACACCAGACATGCTCTTCATTTTCAAGGGGCTTCTGGGGGTAGTTTGCTAGGCGCGCGGCGGTGGAGAATGGGAGTAGAAGAGCCCGGACGTCCAGGAGTATGGCGGACAACCCTCCAGATCCCCATTAGCTCTGTTTCTTGCTCTCATCTAGGCTAGCTTTGTCTTGTGTAGGTTTGAGGCCCCTGCTATCCTGCTAGTTAGGGAACGTTCCCTACATGCACGCAGCCTCAGGCCTGTGCATTGCTGATTTATTTGTTGGCAAGTTGAGAGGGTGGGTTGTTAGCTGCCGAACTGACAGTGGTGTTCGGGGGAGTGGGCTGTATGGTATGGTTTAGCCTCTGCCAGCTATTGTAATAGTAGCAAAAAGTATCAGCAGAGCCAAGCTTGTGTTGTTTGTGCATGTGTGTTCTAAGCTTGCCTGTCAGGTTTGTGAGGTAGTGAGTTGGAGCAGTGTGGGAGTGATGTGTTCCACTGTTTCGTTCATGTGAGGACTTCAAAGAAAGACAGTAAAAATTGTAAAGGGATCCCTGGCATTTGGAAGTGCAATACACTTAGTTCCGTGAGTGCTTCAATGCGTGCGCAGGCGTCAGCCCCCTCATTACGAGTGTGCTTAAAAAGAGAAAAAAAATAATGTAGGCAGTGGGAACACTCCCTACATCAATTAAGGAAAAGGAGACACATTGGCTCAAAGAGCCGTGAGTCCCCCTGACCAGAGGGCAAGAAGGAAGCTAGCGTGGGTCTAGTAGTTCTTTGGCAGCATGCGGCCCCAGGGTACCAGAGTTATGAGGAGTGTTCTTTTTTTCAATGGCACGTCTTGTCGAGGTGGTTTTGTGTGCATATTGCACAGAGTGGGCATGGAGCTTTCGTGCAAGCTTGGTAGACGTTTGTGGGTCGATTTAACTATATAGAAGAAAAGACAATAGGTTACCTAAGGCACTGTATATCCCCTCCACCAAGAGGAAACAATAAGGAAATCAATGGGGATCAGGAAGGTTACTAGCAGTACCCCGTGCCTGATCTTGGTGATGAGAGTTGAGAAAAGTCTCCTCAAAAGCGCGCCTGGTGCTAGCAAGTTTATAAGCGTACTCAACAGAATGAAGCTTCAGAGCAATTTTGTTGGCTTAATGAGTATCAAGACCATGCTCTGTAAGGGAATCCAAAGTGTGAGGGGTGTAGATGACCCCGCCCAGACCTAACAAAATAATATGGAGGGTGACTTGAGCCAAGGCCCTTGAAAGATGGCAACAAAGGTCACAGTGCTGCTGCTTCAAGTTGAAGGCCTTGAGCTGATTCTTGAGCTGGGTGTCTTCACAGTGTTTTACCTCCACATGATGGATATGCCTCTGTTCTGGAAGGAGCTAGGGTGACGGACCTCGGAAATAGGTGGAGTGACAATGGCCGGCGCTGAGTGCTCCCTGTCCCCCTTGCACCCACCTCTACTTCTCGACGATTACCGGGAAATGGTCCTTGGCACTCTTTTTCATTGGAACAACTAATATTGCATCAGGGCGACTGGAAAAGAAAAAGCTACGCAAGTGGTGTATCACCACAAGCGTTAATTAAGGAAAGGGATTATCATGGGTGCAAACACTAGGAAAACCCTCCCACCGCCAAAAGGGCCGATCCTGGGTTCACCACCATCTCCGGATGTGCCCAGGGAAGCACCGTCTGCTATACCATGCAGAATCTTCCATCCCCAAACTTTCGGGGACCTCTGGTCGAGATGTCCTGGCAGCCTTACAGCCCCAACACAACGTGAATAACAAGACACCGTCCAGAGCATAACGCTCTTGGGAAGACAAAAAACAACTTCCTTTGTTAACTTGGCATGGAGTGCTGCTAGAGATCCTGCTTATCTTAATTGACTCCTCATTTCTACCTTCAATCTGTGAAAGGAGTACATGGTGCCTTGGCCTTGGATAATTTCTCTCGATTAAATAAGGCAGAGGGTTTCAACCCCTCTGCAACTTCCTTTTTCTGTTCTCTTTTAGTTGATTTAGAGACAATCTTGTCCAATGTGCATACGAGATAGTGTGAAAAGCTATCAAGAGAGAGAGTGATTTGTTACTCTTCAACCCGTTGCTCACATTGTTTGCTGTGAGGCCTCCAATTAATTGCCAGGCATTGTGGCCTTGCAAGGAGTCACGGTTTACGTGCGTAGGCTAGCAGTCAGGTGTCTTGATTGGAAGCCTTTTTTGTCATCGTAATCCTTGAAAATACTTTGATCATCTGAGTCGTGATGATCATCGCAGTGTCAAAATACCTGTAATCTTGCAACAGGACAGTGAAAGCAACAGTAATACCGCCAACAAAACAAGGTTTGGCTCTTGGGCAACAACTGAACCTTGTGAGGCAGCCGCACAAAAGTTTTCCTGGGAACCTCGCCAACCTGTAGCTTTTGTGCGTCATATTTAGGCTAGCAGTTGCAGCTCTGCCTGATGCTGTGCCAGGGCAGCCTCTGTGGCATGCAGCTGTGAAGTCAGCGCTGCCACCTGCTGCTGAGCAGCACTAACAGCCTCTTCTTTGCGCAGCAACGCCCCCTTGACCCGAGCCTGCGCACATGCGTGTGTGCTCTTGCGTGTGTGTGTGTGTCCTTTCACTTTGGCTTACATAGTGCATGCATAGTACACATAGGGTTGATGTCCTGTTTGTTGCTCGGGTATGGCAGCAGTAAGGCATGTTAACTGTGCCTGAACACCACCAAATCAGCGTCCTTAAATCAGTGCATCATTTCCAATTGGCATGCTGCAGAAAAATGATTCAGAGTATTTCTTGTGAGGGCTCTACAGCAGCGCCATAATTGGCAGCATCTTTGTTAACAACATCCATCGTTCCTTCTTCTACCCTCAGTTCCTTGAAGAGCCATATGCCTAACCACAGACTTGGCAGCTTGTAAGCCCAATGCTAAGAGTCCCATGCAGGAGCACTTCAGTCGGCACACCGCATCACATCACATCACAGAATTTGTAAGGGCCAGTCTGTACACACTCCTATAAAGTAGCACACAGTCTTGCAAAGTCATTAAACAAGGCTGGGCCAGACTCCCATGTATTAGCTGTAAACAATACAGGAATTCAACAAGGCTAAGCCAGACTCCCATACATTAGCTTAAAATAACACAGGACCTAACAAGGTTAAGCGAATTGTCTGTGCAATGTGCCTACCCACTGGCACCCACTTAAGCTGAGGCACAGCGCAGGCTATAGGCTTACCTCAACATGGCTCATCTCTGCTGAGTGTTGTGACTGCAGATCTCGCATGTCCCTTTGCAGGTTCAAGATCTGGTTTTGCAGGATGTTCTTCTCTTGCAGAGCTGCCTGCACACAAGTCAAACAAAATGAACCAGGCGTTTTTGGAGTTATTACACGCTGTAAGCTCCATCTCAGATGCTAGGCAGGGCAGGCAAAGCGCATTCCTTTGTGCCTATGAGCACTTGCGCACTCGGAATTCATTCAGCGCTTTGGGTGCTAGCACAGACGAGTCCAATAATGAAGGCACAGATCTCAGTCAATCAGAACAAGACATGAGAGGCATGAGAGAGCAATTGCTTTTCCAGCTAAGGTTAGGGGCTGCACACAGGAGTTGCAGAGCTGCAGCTGGCCTAGGGGTGGTCAGACCTTTTTTCAATGTGGCCCGGTATTGCTCTGAAGCGTAGGAACAAAAATTACAACAAAAACGTGCAAAAGGCTTGCTGACAGGGTGCAAACATCCATCCATCAACCACTCGAAGACAGCCACCATGACACACAAACATGCACGCACGCAGACTCTCACACACACTCTCTCTCACACACACACACACACGCACACACAAACACACACACCTGGGCGGCTTGTGCTGCGCTCACCCCACATTTAGATTCAGCATTCCTTGCTGCCTCTGTGGCAGCCACTGCTGCGTCTTGTGCAGCTGTTAGCTGAGACTCCAGCCACCTGAGCGATGGTGTCAGAGCACATCCTGCATTAAATACTTCAGTTTTGTATTGATCACAAGCACTTTCTTACTTGTGGGGCTTCCAAGGTGCACTACTATCATTCCGGACATGATGCTTCATAAATAGTGCCTGTACTTAAATAGACTGACAGCACTCCTTGCTGCCTCCATGGCAGCCACTGCTGCATCTTTTGTTGATCCAGAGCTGTGGAGCAGATTCTAATGATGACCTGCGTGCAGGAAGGGGTACCGACCAGGAGGGCAGGGCGTCCCTGCCCGCCCACTTGTCACAGCTCAGGACCTGCCAAGGGTCTATTTACAGCTCATGACATTACATCCAGATATAAGGACCTCCTTACATCGTGCTCAGCAATAAAGGCAACTATACCCAAAATTCAGCCATGGAGCGGATGACCTGTTATCTGCTCGGAAATTGGATCAAGCATGGGAGTCAAACAATACGCAGAGTTTCCAAGGCACAGGCGCACTGGCTGCACAGTCAAACGATACGCAGGGTTTCCAAGGCACAGGCACACTGGCTGCACAGTCAAACAATACGCAGGGTTTCCAAGGCACAGGCACACTGACTGCACAAAGGAGATGAGGCGGCTGATGCACAATAAAGCAAGCCTCCGAGTACAGCAGCCCACTCAAAGCAAGAAGGCACAAACTTGGGAGGCCCATCTCATATTGATTAACACCCACCTACAATTCCACTCGCACCTGATCGTGGAAGCCCACAATAAGCACATCCTGCATTAAATACTACACACCCACACACAATTCCACTCGCACCTGATCCTGGAAGCCCGTGCATCTGCATCCCTCCTTAAAGACTCCATGGCCTCTTCTGCTTCTGCAGCACGCGCGTCAGCAGCCCGGACTTGCTGTAACAGCCTGCAAGCACAGCCGACCACATCGCAGCGTGTGCATGCTGAGCTAGCACTGGAACTGACTTCCCCCAAAAAATTCTTTCTGCTCTGAGCAGAAGAATAAGTTGCACTTGCTCCTGTTCATGAGCGTGAGGGGACTCCACTGCAAGTCCCCACAAAAGCCCACAGGGAACCGACATTTTGCTGCTCTTATAATGTTTCTACAAGGTATTGGGCTGATCTCCAGTGTCAGGGCTGGCTCTTATGAACCATGAATGCAAGCTGCTCGGTTCCAATGCAGACTTTTACTTCTATCACTCAGTTTGACGCACACCCACTTGGCCTCTGTCTTTTTGGCATCCTTCAGTGCGGCTGCCGACTGTGCCGCTGCGCTTGCCTCCCTCCGAGCTGCCTCACTGCGGGCCACCTCCCGGGCCTCACTAGCCTCTGACTCCAGTCGCAGCACCACAGCCTGCATGTCCAGGATGGCGCGCGCGCACACATACACACACACGCACACACATACACACACAGACAAGATTGTTGGCCTCGTGGTGTGAGGCCAGGAGGCGGTGCAAAGCCAGGACAGGTGATCTTGCAAATGGTGCTCATGCGTTGGGGGCTCAAAGGATGATTGATCACAGGAAAGGAGGACTACGCAGGCCAGGTCTGGCCGCTGTAATTGATGAGCAGATTAGTGGGTGCGCAGAAGATGGGTCAAAGAGCATGTGGTAGGAACGCACAGGGAACAAGAAAAGGGACTACTGGCAGGTTGCAATTCACATTGCATTGGCATTTGTCTTGCTTGGCTTGCGTCTTGCCTGGGCTCTGGCACGCTTTTAATGACCTTTGTTGCTCATGCTTTAAATGATCTTGGCACAGAGCACAAAGTGCGCTCCATCGGCACACTCAGCACTTTGTTTTCGAGGGTGAGATGTGAACAAACAAGCAATTGGTGCAGAGGCATGCCCGGTCAGAAGAGTGATGGAGAGTAGCTGCGCGTCTTCTTTGTGCACATCAAGAAACAACCCTAGGCAGCAGGACACTCCCTGCATCATCAATTGAGCAAAGGCGCACAAATTTTCCAAGTCGATTCTGAGAATGGTTGGAGTGATGCTTACATGCAGACTTTGTCTCTTATTCCGCAAAAAACAACGGACACTGTCCCTTGATCGCATTCTTCATGACATCATATGTGATGTTATCAAACACACGATCCGTATACATGAAGGGGGACTGTCAGAACTGTCCCAGGAAGCTTAAAGGAAAGATCATCGTTCGTCCACCACCTCGCCTGATCCACTACATCACCTAATCCAACCTTGTTCACAACTTACCAAGAAGGTGCTCTGGGGGCCGAACCTAGTGATCTGAGCCCTCAGACACCAGCTCACACACACACACACACACACACACACACCTGAATCTGCTCGTCTCGCTCAAGGGTGAGTGCCTCTTTGAGTGCTGCCTCGCGCTCAGCCAGCTCACGTCGCGCACGCTCAGCCACGGCCGCCCGCCACCCCTCCTGCTCAAGCTCTGTGGCCTCCCTCAAGCTGGCCAGCTGTGTGCGTGTCGTGTGTGTGTGTGTGTGTGTGTGTGTGTACGTAAGCAGTGAAATTTGGGACCTCATTTTCGAATTGATGAGTGGCAGCAGAATGGGCGCTGGCGAGCCCTGGAGTCTGAGGCGCATCTGCTCTTTGTCCTTGTCTGCAAGGCACGTGCCCATGTTCGGCACCTATTCCTGAACCATTCCTGAACCTCCTATTTGACAGTCATCATCATACCTGCAAACACCAATAGCCCATCCCTCGGCCACTTGCTCAAACGTTTGCACACACCTACAACTCCCCTCCCCCCCCTCCCCCCCAAACACATGCCTACACACGCCCGCAGCCCCCCCCCCCCCTTGCGCACCCACACGGGAGCCTGCCCAGCAGCATTCCACCCACCTAGCCGCTCACCTACTTCTCGTGTGCCTCCCTCATGGTGTCCCGCTCGCGCCTCACCTGCTTTTCATGTGCCTTCCTCATAGTGTCACGCTCGCGCCTGGCCTCCTCTTGCGCAGCCTTCACACGCTCATCCCCTTCAGCTGCCAGCTTGTCCAGCGCCTCCTCGTGGCGCTTGCGCTCATCCCGCCTGCAAATAAATGCGCCATACACACAACGCAGGTTCTGTAAGGAACACCCTTCATACACTCTTTCCCTTCAGCTGCCAGCTTGTCCAGCGCCTCCCCATGGCGCTTGCGCTTATTCCTCCTGCGAA
Source organism: Dunaliella primolecta (assembly GCA_914767535.2). Taxonomy (NCBI): domain Eukaryota; kingdom Viridiplantae; phylum Chlorophyta; class Chlorophyceae; order Chlamydomonadales; family Dunaliellaceae; genus Dunaliella; species Dunaliella primolecta. The sequence goes on along the minus strand of OU611755.1, from coordinate 5,956,200 downwards.
AAGATGCGCCGTACACACAGCTCTGGCAGGGCCTCAAATTCCCCAGCGGGAGGGTGCACCATTTGGTTGAGAGTGCTTGGCAAGCATGGGGCCCCTTGATAAAGCCCTGCCCTGTCCCTACCCTGCTTACACCCGTCTCTTTCTGACAAATAATGGATCATTTCTGGACAGGCCACTGAAAAGCTCAGGCCAGTGATCTTTGTATGCATTAAGACAATCGGTATTGTTGCAAACAGCGGACACACACACACACCTGCTGGCCTCCAACTGCTCCAAGCGCAGGTCACCATCCGAAACCAGCCGCATGCGCTGCATTGTCAGCTGCTGCTCATAGCGCTCACTGGCTTCCCGCAGCTTCACCAGGCCAGCAGCATGCTCGCGCTCGACAGCTTCCTCTTGTTCCTGCAGAGCAAAGGTGGGTGGCCATATGCTTCATGAGGTTATTACTTAGGCAAGAAGCCAAGTGTGTGTGCACAGGCTAGCAGCCAGTGCAGGGACATGTGGAGGCTTTTCTTCCCACTTGCTAAGGCAAACATTTTTCTTTGTTTCAAGTCTTCAAACGCTTGGCAGTCCCACCTGCATCAAAGTGACAAAGTCTGCCTCATCAGTTGAAGCTACATTGACCATTGACTGCCAATCCCGTGTTAAGTTGGAGGGTTCAAGACTTGGAGGCTCACCATTGAGATCGCATGACTTGGAACTTCATCATGGGGAGCTCATGGCAGTTCAATATTGCCGGCTACCAAGTGTCTGAACGTGAGGTCTGTTCATACATGTCTTTGTTTGACCACCGATCATCACACACATACACACATGCAGCCCACCTTAAGCATCTTGTCCTTGAGTGCTTTCAGGGCCACCTCGTGCTGGGCAGCAGCAGACTCCAGCGCACGCCGTGTGTCCTCGATGCCCGCATTCTGCAGGGCCGTCATCTCAGCCTTGTGCCGGGCCAACAGCTTTTGCACCTGCGTGGTGCACGCACATAAAGAGCACAATCAGAGAGTGCGTAGAGATCAGGTCGAGGCCACCGGCTTAGCCTGACTGGCAACCACTGCACCTAACCTGCATGCGCAAGGGCTACAATCGTCTGTTTGGACTCCCTCCTCCCGCTTAACACACCCAGCCCTGCTCACTCTCATGCTATGTGCCCCCCTCACCTCTTTTCAGACCCTACTGACTCTTACCTCCACACTTCCAGACTTGCTACCCCCCCCCCCTTCCCCGAGCTACCACCCCCCGGCTGTTTTCCCCTGCTCAAACCGATCTCTCACCTCTGACCTCCACTTACATCCCCTTGATGGACCCCTAATGACCTCCACTCGGAGCTCCTTAACAACCTCCTTTCTCTGACCTCCTCACCTCCACTTCCAGCTGCTTAGCTGTGAGCCACTTGACATCTCTCTTCCAGATTCTCGACAGCCAGTTCAACAGACCTGTGTAAATCGGAGCAGCTTGACCTCAGCTGTCTTGGGCCCAACCACTGCAGCAGCTTACCTCCACTTCCAAACCCTTTACGGTCAACTGCTTGACCTCAGCTGTCTTGGAGTCCATCCACTGCTCGCGCCGCACGCGCTCAGCGGCTGCCCAGCCCTCCTTCTGACGCCGCAGCTCTGCACTCCAACCCTCCTTAAGGGCTGTGATGGACCGCTCATGCTTGGCCTCTACCGCCTGTGTGTGTGTGTGTGTGTGTGTGTGTGTGTGTGTGTGTGTGTGTGTGTGTGTGTGTGTGTGCGCACGCGCATGTCTTTTATGTGGAAAGAGCCTCCTCAAAGTGCATACCAGGACGTTTCCTTTTTCTCTGCATCTGCAATTTTCTGTCAGTGCATGTTCTCCATTAGTCTGCACACCACAATGCATAGCATTTTGAATTAGGGCGAATAAATCAGGGGCAGAGGAAGCGGCAGGTCATGGAACCCCTTTTGCAACCGCTCGTCTTCATCTTCCTGCATTTCCCATACACAATTCTTGAATATGGTAGCACTCCAACATTGCAAAGCTGCTCTAGCTTTGCAAGTCCTTACATCAGCAAATCTGCAGAAGAGTGCCCAGCCATGATTTTTAAAAGTGCTCAACCATGACATGGAATTGGCTCCTCATGGTCCGTCAAACAATAGACACGCACACATACACAGTAGACAGTGCACAGTAGACACTTTCTGCATTGCATTTATCTGTAAAGCACACACTCACATGCTTGGTGCTTGGTTGTAAGCGTGTAATTTTGGGTAGCAGATGCTCAGCTGAAAAGAGGAGAATGCATGGAACCCAAGCTTTTCAAATGTATTACAGGGTGCATTTGTCATTTGTGTGTGTGTGAGTGTGTTTGTGTGCCTCTGCAGGGCATATTAAGGTCAAATAAGCTGTCAGGACTCATTGTAAGCACCATAGTCCCAGTGACAGCTGCCCGCAGTTGTGGAACTGCATGCTAGCGTACCCTTGTCTAGTTCCGGTGGACTGGCGGTCATGGCTTTTGACTCACTGCTTTGCTCATTTAGCTTCTGTGTGAACTTGTGCCTTCCAAGTTTTGTCCCTCCAGCAAAGCACACAATCCCTCCTCAACGGTCCAATGCATACCCTTATCCTGTCACAAATTATGCTCAGGGCCGAGCAAACAGACCATGAGCCAAATGTTTTCCACAGCTTTTTTAATGTGCCATGCCACCCACTGCTCTCACTTTCAGCGCCTTCAGTGCCTCCCCACCTTAAGCACACCACCCACTGCTCTCACCTTCAAAGCCTGCGTGGCCTCCTGCCACTTCCTATTGAGCTCATCCTTATCTGCAAGCAGGCGGTCCTGCAAGCGAGCACACACGTGCCGCACATGCACTGTGAGACGAAGAGGATGCTGTGCTGTTGGAGCAACGCATGCTATGGCCCTGTAAGTGATCACACATACATGCCATACATGCAATGTAGGCGAGGATGCAGTGCTGTTTGAGAATCGCACGCTGTACACCTGCACAAAAACCTTGGGTCAAAGAAAGGGTCACGCATGCCAGCCAGGAGGGGCCTGGCAGCAGCGCATGTGCATTCTTGTCGCCAAAATAATTAACCATCGATGCCATGATGAGCACACGTTGCCATGCCCAATAACCAATCTGTCCCCGTAGCAAAGTGGTGCATGGGAAGGCCTTTTTTGATAGCTCTCCGTACGCACAAGCAAGCGCTCATACCATGAAGCTGAGGTGGCGCGCTAGGGTGGCGTCATGCTCTGTGCGCGCGGCTGCCAGGGATTCTGCCGCCCTAGCTTCCACTTCCATCACGACCACCGATGCACGGTGCTGGCTGGAGTCCAGCTCCTGCAACATGCGTGCATGCTTGGTCATTTAGCGGTGTCATGTTGCCTTACCAACACAGGTGGATGCTCATCGGTGTCGCAGTTGTGGATGCGTGTTCTTTGCGCCTTCACTCATGTGTGTGGATGCGTCTGGAAGCCATTGAGTGCGAGCGCAGCAGCCAAACGCCAACAAGTAGTAGGGAGGCAGTAGCAAGGAGTGCACAAAAAGGCCCAGAGGCAGCGACCATGCATCAACAAGCAGGTAGGCAGGGACTTCGTAACATGGCTCCAGGCATCGGAACACCAACCCTGGGGCACTGCTCAAGGACACTACTGCTATCCCATATCCCATCTCAAATTAGCAGAACAGGGTGAGGCTTCCAGGCACCAATACGACTTCAGAATTTCCATGGTTTGCCGCTTCATCCTATACTTCCAACCGGAGCTCCATGTTGAGTGCATAGGTTGAGTAGAGAAGGTCTGACAGGGTGGCAGAGAGGGCCAAAGAGGGTATTTAGAGCCCACAAGAGCCTCTTTTAAGCCTCTCGGGAGAGACGGTTGACCCTCCTTATCCACCCTTACAAGTGAGCACAGCAGGGTGAGACGGCCAAGCACCGGCATAGATCAGGTTCCCATGATTGGCTGCTTCATCCTACTTCTATCCCCGGCTCCATGTTGACTGAGCCAACTATAGGGTTGGCGCCGGAAAGTCGGCTCAAGATCAAAATTCCTATGATTGGCTCCTTTGTCATAAGACACAGAGGCACACAATCAGCAATCAGGGTTAAACACGGGATTATGAATTCTAGACAAAGTGCAAGTCCAGCATCCTGGATGCAGCAAGGTAGCACCTTCAGCAAGCCACTTGGCAGGCGTTCCATACAGTGTCAGGCTCCATGCCTTTTACATGCATGGACACTCCCACACTTCAGTTCCAGCACGCACAGGCAGGTCCGCTCTGACCTGTAGGAGAACAAGTTAGAACAGAAAACCCTCACAGATCCAGTGGGCCCCCTCACCTCGTGCAGCAGGTGCATCACCTTGTGCAACACAGTTCCAGCAGCCCCCCCCTCACCTTGTGCAAAAGGGCAATGGTGTCCTCCTTCTCCTTCACCTCCTCCTGTAGCCTCCGGATCTTGGACCGCACCCCGTCATAAACCGACTCCACCAAATGTGTGGGTCGACCCCCCACTTCCACGGCAGGCCTGGTGCTGCTGCTCTCGCCAAAACCAACACCAACACCCCCCTGCAGCCCTGCCACACTCATAGGAGCACCAGCAGGGCGCTGTTGGTGAGGCAGCAGCCCCCCTCCCCCAGCCCCCCTCGCAGGCGTGGCCAGCCTGCTGCTGCTGTTGCTGCTGCTACCCGCCCCAACCCCGCCAGCACCACCTGTTCTCAACCCTCGCACCTCCCCTCTCCCTTCCGCATCGCCTCCGCAGCACCACCCCTCGCGCGCTACCCCCTGCTCACCCCTCTCTTCTCCCTCGTTTGCCACAGCCTCCAGCAGTCCCAGCTCCTGCAGCAGTGCCATCACCCTGCCAGGCCCCCCTCCCCCTGCACCCTCCACCTCCTCCCTCTCCAGCCTGGACAGCAGCTCACCTATGCCTTCTGCATGGCTGTGACCGCACCCTGAACCGTGCATTGCATCCGGGAGCGCAGGGGAATTGAGGGCTGCATGGTGACCACTGTGTGCAGCAAAGCTGCCCCTGCCAGTAGCCCCCGCAGCGGGCCAGCAGCAGTGGCTTCCCTGCAGCTCAGCCCCTGCAGGCTCCCTGTCCAAGCCCACACGCTGTAGCAGGGCTGTGCCGGCCGACAGGGGGCGTGGCGCGAGCTGCGCTGGTGACTGCGGCACGGCACAGACAGAGGAGAGAGAGGTGTGGTGTGCAAGTGGCTAGGTGTGCGGCACAGCAACACACGGCAGGCAGCGCAGGGTCTGGCGTTGGAGCAGCGTTGGAGCTGGGGCGGCGTGCATTGCAGGCACGTCAGTGATGCCATTTATGATCGTGATAGAAAGGAGAGAACTACACCAGCCAAACAAGGCCGTGTGCATCAAGGGGAGGATATCTGAAAGGTTCCCTGTGAAATGGTTGCATCAGATCACACAGGCCAAGCAGGGTCACAACTGCGTACGCCACACTCTTCACTTGCCATCGAGGTGTTCCCGGCCCGTTCCATTTCCTTGTACACTATTTATTAAGCAGTGTACATCTTGATCCTGCATCCATTTCTCACCTCTGATGCATGGGTCCTCTCCCCGCAAGCCGACCGTGCGCGCATGGGGGAGGCAGGCCGCTGCCGCCCCTGCACGCCCACCCAGCTGCCCCCACCATTTGGATGTGTGGCTTCCCCCAGGTGCAGGCCTGCTTGGCCACCATCAAGCAGGGCCCCTTGTCCTTGCAAACCTGGCCCCGCACCTCTGCTGCTCCCCCCCTGCTCCCATGCTTCCCCTGCCGCAGCCACAGCAGCCCCAGGGGCAGCAGAACCGCCTGCTCCGAGATGCGGCTGCCATACCAGAGTCGACGCAGCTGGGCTGGCGCCAGCCCATGTGCCAGCAGCTGCAGCAGCAGCAGCAGCAGCTTCGTCGCCGCCTGCCGCAGCCCTCACCGCCCCATCCAGGGAACGCTTGACAGCCCAGCGCTGAGGTGGTCCCTCAGCAGCAGGGGCTGCCCCTCCGCCCTCAGGCTGCCTGCTGCCTGCATCCCCTCCTGCTGCATCAAAGGTTGCCAGGGGCCTGGATTGGGATGCTGTGGGGCTGGCCTGGGCTGGCGCAGCAGAACGGACAGGCTGTGCGAGGACATGGGACATGTGGTTGTCATGCTGCTGCTGCTGCTGCTGCTGCAAAGGGGGGGCATGGGCGCTGTGCGGGCTTGCATGCATCCAAGGCCCGATCGGCTGCACCTCCTGCTGCTGCTGCTGCCGCTGCTGTGACGGCTGCCCATAGGACGATGATGAAGGGCGCCTGATTTGGGAGCTGGCCTGAGAGTATGAGTGTGAGGCGCGCACGGAGGGCGGCAGCTGGCTACCGCTGCTGCTGTTGCTAGCCCTCATACGGGGTGACGGATGGGTGGCGGTTGCAGGAAAAGCCTGGCGGTGGCTGTGGTCGGGCGACCACAGGGAACGGCGTGCTTGGTGCTGCCGGAGTGGTTGGCCCTCCTCTTGCTCCTGCTGCTGCTGCTGGTGGTGGTGAGGATGATGATGATGGTGACCATCGCTGTGTATGCTGTGCTCGCTGTGCGCCTGATCCTGTTGCATGCCCTGGTGCGCCACCACCTGGAGCTGCTGTGGCAGCTGCTGCAGCGGCTGCGTGGCCACGACCTGCACCACCTGCTGCTGGCCTGGCCCACTGCCGCTGCCGCTGCTGCAGTGCAGGCTGTGCTTGTCGGACTCGTCCAGGAACTGCATGATGGACGACAGCTTTTCGGAGGTCATGCTCACATCCACAGCCCCTCCATCCTCCCCAGCCCTCAAACCCTCGGCCCTCGCGCCATTCACGCTGCCACTGACGGAGCGCGCGCGCTCGCATGCCACACTGCTCTCACAGCCACCCCCCATCCCCACACCCTGGCCTGCCTCCAACACGTGGATTTGACTGTGTTGGGCACTGCTGCTGCTAGCATGCTGTGAGCGCCCACTGCTCACAGCACCCACGCATGGGTCAACACTGCCACTGCTGCGGGCAGTGGTCGAGCTGGTATTGCGGGCAGCCCCATCTGGATCCATTGCACGAGTAGCAGCTGACCCCAGGCTGACGTCCTTGTCAGCGTCCGACCTGGCGCTGTTGGAGGCAGCACCGGCCGGCACCCCAGCACTGCTGACACCAACAGGCACGGGGCTCCCCGTGCTGCACTCAGCTCCTGCAGCGCCAGCAGCAGCGCCCACTCCAGCGTCAGCATGGCTCCTGCTACTGCTGCTGCTTCTGCTGCTACCCTCGCTTCCGGCAGCCGTCTGCCCATGTGCAGCTGGCTGTCCATGTGCGGAATGGTTGGGATCTTGCACAGCAGCGCCCCTCACAGAGCTGTGCGCCTCTTGACAGCTGCTGCTTGGTTCCCCCTCTTGTGGGACTCCTGCACGCGCAACACAGGTTAAGAGGAGTAAGCGAGAGTGGCAGACGTCAGTGGCTGGATCTGGGGTGGACAACATACTTGTATTTGTACTGCAGGTCAGTCCCCACGCCCTGGTGGGTGGACCTGGAGCATACTCCAAGTGCACGTACAAATGTGTACTTTGGGGACTGGGTTAAGTCCATTGGCAGACGCATGTTGAAGTAGCAGTTCTTTTTGTCTTTTTGGTCTGTGAGCTCTACCAGCCATTGAAGTGGCTGCCAGTCGACAGGAACACTACAATCCGTCAGCACGCAAAACTGAAGCAAAATAGTCTGGGCGCGCCTTGCCCCACAGCCAACCTGTGTTTGCATTACGGAGCGCACAGGCCTTGGGAAGGAGTGCCAGCTTAGCATAAGAGGTGGTGGAGCAATGTAACGCGCCCCAACTCACTCATCTTGCAGGGGATGCCAGGAGCATGGACGCACACGTACAAAAACACCACCTCAACTACAAGCGCCTGCTTGCCTGATGCTAGCCCAAGGCGACCCCATGTGATCCAGGACCCTGGACATTGCACGTTAAATTCCCAGCAACTCTGTTCACCTGGCTCTGTTGCTGCTGGTGCCTCTTCCAGTGCCCCTGCCTGCACGCTGCCCTGCGCACAAACACCCCCTGAGGTGGCACATGAGGCAATGGGGTTGGCGGCAGAAGATGGGCAGCTATGGCCGCTCTCCCCCCCTCCCTCTACCCTGTCCTCCTCTCCTTCCTGATCCATCTGCGTTCCCCATGACCTTCCCCCACCCTGAGAAGTGCTCTGCTGCTGCTGCTGCGCGCTGCATCCAGCAGCAACCGCCCCTGAGGTCGCTGACGAGGCAGTGGGAGAGCCAGGGACCTCCAAGCCGCACCCGCTGCTCGTGCACACCCCTCCGGTGGAGGTGCTGCTACTCCAAAAGCTGCCCTGGGTGTGGGCAGTCATGGTCACTGTACCTCCTGGCGAGGGGCACTCATAGCGCTGGCTAGCATGCCCCCCCGCGGCCATCAAGCCCCCGCTCACACCCACCCTGCTAGCTCCCATCCCACCCCCCCCTGCATTCCTCGAGGCTCCGCCACTGCCATGCTCATCTGCACTGAGCTGAATTACATCAGGGCTGGCCATACTGTGAAGGGTCTGTTGCTGCATGTGGGGGGGAGTAGCGCATGCAGGGACAGCGGCACCACCACCCTGAGGACGCGTTCCTGGGCTGCTTCCTAGGAGAACCGGCCCCTCATCAAGCTGCATGCGCAGTAGGGAGAGCATGAATGAGGAGCACCATTGAATGCCAGAGAGTGAGGAAATGTGCCAAGTCTCTACAACGCGGCTTTGATCAGGGGCATCAGTACTCACATGCCTTTCCTGGCTTACCTTGCAGGGCTGCAATATGTGGGCACAAGTGCAGGGGCAGCCGAGGGGTGCAAGGGAACTCATGCTCCAAGTTTTTTCATGCGAGCTTCATAAAGTGGCTCTGATCAGATCATTCAAACCAATGGTTGCAGCTCATGGCGCAGCCTTGCATGCCTTTGCCTGACGCAGCTTCCAAGCAGAGAGCCCAGCAGCCATCTGATCGATCGACCAAAGCAGATCACATATGCCTGCATGCATACTGCATGGCGCTGCTGTGAGCGTTCACAACAGCGTCCCGCATGTCCCTTTCCCTGACCTGTTGTATGAAGGGGGGAAAATGCACTCTGATAAAATGTGTACCTGCGACGCCTGCATCTCGTGGATGCCATCCATGTCCTCCTCCTCCCCCCAGGACGCATTCCCACCCGCAGGAACAGCACCAGGCCTGCTAGAAGGGGCAGCGCTACCACGCTGCTGTTGAGCCCCTGGAGCTGACAATCTGGCTGCTGCTGCGGCTGCGGCTGGGGTTGCTCGTGCAACATCATGGTGGTCCGCAGATCCAGGCGTCTGGGGCGGCGCAGTGCCCACTGCTGAAGGCCAACCCCCCTCCCAACCCGCAGTTGCTGCCTGGCCTAGTGCCGCTGCAGTGGTGGTGTTAGGGGGGAGAATCCCTGCAGAGGCAGGCCGGGTGCTGCAGGGAGGCGCTGCTACTGATGCTGCTGCTGCTGCTGCTGTGCCTGCGTGCCAGCTGGCAGCCACTGCCGTCTCCCCAGGCATGGCAGGTCCCGTCATGCTTGCCTGTTGCTGAGCTTCACCTGCAGGAGGTGGTGCCCTTGCACCTGCCGAGGTGGGCCTGCTGTGAGAGCCTGCAGCTGCTGGTGGTGGTGGTGGTGGTGCTGCTGCTAATGCTGCCCCTGCAAGGGTGGCAGCCGATGGTGAGGCCAGCGCAGCTGTAGCTGACAGGGGCCTGCTCGGGAGTGCGGTCCTGGCTGCTGCTGGTGTCAGTGGCAGTGCTGTCATTGTGGGGCCAGCTGATGTGGGCCTGATGTAGGGGCTCATGCTGGCTGCTGGCGCACAGGCGCTGGCGGACAGGGTGCGCGGTGCGCGCAGGCTCGCGCGTTGAGCAGACACAGAGCTGGTGGACCTTGGGGTCAGGTGCACCCGGCCATGCGGACGCATGGGCAGGGGGGGTGACTGCGCAACCCATCCCGCCTCCACCTGCTGTTGCTGCTGCTGTTGCTGCTGTGGCAACGGCAGCCCCTCTTGGGAGGAGCTTTCATCCCGCCCCCGCTTCCCCCCCCCGCCCCTGCTGCTGCTGCTGCTGCTGCTGCTGCTTGTGCTCTACTTGGTCCAGCAAGGACGCCTGGCGCAGCATGCCTCCCCCCGCCCCCTGCACCCCATCCCCCCTGGGCGACGCCATCGCGCGCAAGCTGCTCCGGCTGGCGCTCAACATGCGCAGCCGCTGCATGGAATCACTACGCCTCAGCATAGGGGTGCTGCCGTCCCTGCTGCACCGTGGGGTGCTGTTCCCGCTGCAAGGGGCTTCGGGCCCGGGCGTCCCCCCCTGACTGGGACCACCACTGCTCCCAAAGCTGATACTGACATCAGTACTGGGACCGGGTGTGCCCCAGCTCTCACGAGACCGCGCACCCTGATGCCCACTAAAGAGCGACCCAATGCTGCTTCTGAGCTCCTTGCTCGCCCTCATGCTGCCTGTCCCTCCCCACCCATCAGCGGCGCCAGCAACCCCTCCCCCACAGCTCTTGCTGTTGCGCACGCTGCTGCTGTCCCTGTCGGTGCCCCAGTCTTTGCCTGCTGCACTGCCCGCAAAGGACACTGCCACCAGCGGCTCCTCCTCTACAGAGAAACCACGGCAACTCCCATGGCCATCGCCACCATCACCACCACTTTTCCCCTGACCACGATCCATGTGCTGCTCCTGCCCCTGCTGCTGCTCTTGCCCCTGCTGCTGCCATGCACGCTGCCCCTCTAAGACCCCCTCTGTCCCATCTTCTGCCCAGCCCTGATCCTGTGCCCCTTGTTGCTGCCGAGCGTCACAGCCAGCGGGGTCGTAGCGGTCAGACAGGTCAGCACCCTCAGCCTCTTGATCTGCCCCCCCAACAGCCCCTGAGCACCCTGCCCCATCCTCCTGACGCCCCACAAGGCCGCCTCCCTCATCCCCATCCCCACACGCTGCGCTCTCGCCACGCTTACCCTCCACGCCCCAGCCTTTCTCCCCTGTGTTAGCCTCCTCATAGCCACCACCACCACCACCACCACAACCACTGCCATCGTCACTTCCATCCGGTTCCCCTTCCTGCACCAGCGGCTGCCTCCCCACCTGTGCGTTCTCGATGGCCAGCAGCAGCAGCTGCATCTCCTCCTCCCCCATGTCCTCCGGCATGTGCCCCTGCGCCAGCTGCTGCACCACCGCATGCATGCGCTCGTCCCACCCCCCGCCATCGCCCTCCCCCTCCTCACAGCCCTGCTCACATTCCCCCTCTGCTGCACCATTCAGCGCAAGTGCCATGTCACTGCCTTCCACTCCTCCTTGCTGACCCCACTCCTGGCCATGATGAGGTTGTATGTGCAGGGCCGGGGCTGCTGCATCCGCGACGCACGTGTGGTGGTGGGGGAGCTGGTCAGTGCCTGGGTCTTGTTGACTGCCGCAACGTGACACTGCTCGCGAGGGTGCAGCTGACACTGTGTATACTGTGTGACCCCCTGGGATGCTGTTCAGTGAGTTGCGATGAATGCCAGCTGCTGCTGCAGCGGCAGCTGCCTCTGGCCCTGCATGCATGAGCATGAAACATGCACGCGTGCAACATGTGCCATGGCTGTACATTGTTGCTGCTCTGTGACGAACAAAAGCACTTGCTGCTCGTTGGATGTGAGTGCCATGTGCTTCATGTTTCCTGGCACCCACCCGCCCTAGCGTGAAAAGTTGCGTTTATGTTAACCAGATCTGCTGGGGTCCCTGGTCCTCACATACTTTCTTGATCACATACTATCTTGGTCAACTCACAGTGTGGATTTCAAAGGGGCCATGCCTGCTCCAACGCCTTATCTTCCACATGCTTGCAGTCCACGGGACAGGATGCAAATGCAGCAGCTGGAACAAACTAAGATTTCTAATAAATCTTCTAAGAAACTCGCCATGCACCACAAGTAGGCAGCCCATGAAAAACATGGTGCATCAGCACTATGCCTACCTGCACTTTGCTTTTGCATGACAGGGCTGGGTATGTAGGGGCGTGGCGCTCGTGCTCCTGCAGCCGATGCACGAGCTGAGCGCTGACCTGGCAGTGCGGCAGTGCTTGAGGGGCCTTTGCTGCTGCCACGCTGCCCTGCCTGAGCCTGTGCGTGTGTGTGCATGCGTGCATGTGTGCGTGTGTGTATGCATGTTTGTTTGTGTGTTTGTGTGTGTATGTGTGTGTGTGTGTGTGCGGAGCCTAATACTCTGTGTGTGGCATACGATCACACACAATTGATCGATGAGCCATTGCTGCTGCCATGCTGCCCTGCTTGAGCTTGTTTGAAGCACAAGGCAAAAAGAAAAAGTCACATGGGCAGGGAAAACTCTTCCCCCATCAATTAGGGAAAAGGAGACACACAAAAATGCAAAGGAGGCGAAGGATAGCCAACCCTGCCTTTTTAGATAAAACAGACCAGCCTGTGCTTGTAGTAAAGCAGGCCTGCCAATCTCTGTGCTTTGCCTGAGAGCAAGCAATGCTTCTTGTGTCGCAACTTGATTCGTACATGCAAGAACAGGGATGATGCATTTTCATGCAAGCGATGGACTCTGACCATCAGATGGACATTGGCTCTCATTACCGAGAGTGGTGTTGTCCTTTAATGCAGCACTGGTTTGAGATCAGTCTGACTTGCCACTGCAAGCTGACCCACCTGGCCAAACCTAGGAAGGTCCACAGCAGCCCTGGCGGATATGAGGGGTGATGCCGGGGCGCTGCGTTTGGCAGGGCTATGGTCTTGGATGCCCGGCAGGAAGCCTGGCCCAGAAATCCGGCTCGGAGGCATCGCCCCTGCTCCAATCGGCGCGCACTCCTGGGGGTAGTTAGCTGTTTGTTCTGTGGGTCCATAATTGTGGTGCGGGTGTGCAGTCGCTGGCAGGGCAGTGGGATGTCGAGGTGGTGCACGGCTGTGGCCACGCACATGGTGCCCAGGCTCATCCTGTGCGTGGGAGTGCAGTGGGAAAGCATGCAATTTGCCAGGTGCCAATATGTTGACCGTTTGTGGAGGGAAGGCTACAACAAAATGGAGGCAGCACCAGATGGTTTTTTGAATGGGAATGGACAATAGCATTAAGAACCATTGTTGCCACAGAGGCGTTGTACCTCTGTTCTTACAGAGTGTAGGGAGCCTTGGGAGCAAAAAATACTCGGCGCCAAGTGCTCACTCACTCCCGTCATGTAGTTATAAAAGAGCAGCCAAGCTTACAAGTGTAGCAAGCAAAGGCCCTGTTGCAACCCAGGCTGTACAGCCTAACTCTTACATCTGCGCAAGCTGAATCCAAATACTGATGAGATCACCTGTCCAGCGCTCTAGCACATAAGCACCCCACCTGCTTCTCCTTCCACACACGATACGCCCTCCAGTTGTACTGAATGACGCGAGCCGCCATATCCTGCAGAACAGCCAGCATGCTGCCCTCCCGCCCTGAGCCACTTGCAGCAGGGGCCCCCCATCCTGGGCCCCCACACTCGTTACTGGCAAAGGACAGGGACATGTCCTGCTGGCTCTGCCTGAAACTGCGGGCGTGCGTGTACAAAGGGGGAGTGATACATCATGGATGGATCTGGAGCTATAGATCATGGCAAAAGGTGGGGACACGCACAACTGGCTGTGCCAAAAATTGTGGGCGTGTACACAAAGGGGGAAAGAGGGGGAAGTTGTGGCAAGGCGTGCGAAATGGAAGGTACTGGAAGTGGGGCCAGGACGTTGGCTTTTGCCACTGATTGCTGGTGTGTGCATGAGAAAGGAGGTGAGCAAGGGCGAGAGCGTTGGATGTCGCTGGTGTTGCTGGAGTGTGAGCAGAAAGCATGGACAATCGCCATGGATATGCACGTCGGGCTGATGGGGAAAAGGCTGTGCCGTTAGACTTTTTCAAGTTTGGTTCACGAGCTTTCACGCACCATGATCCGTGATCAGTGCTGGCGCTCAGATCAAGGGAGAATACTACTGGGCTGCATGCTGGAGAGCTGGCATGCTGCATATAAGACAAGCACATCCATGCAGCTTCCGCTGCCAGCCAGACAGCATACATCTGATTAGGTACTAATTTGACCTGACCAAGGTTCCTGGCTTTGCAGGCCTGATCCAGAAGATCCCCTAGCCCAACAGGTATGAGTTATGCATCAACCATCAAGGTCATACATCTAGCTTCGCTGTCTGCGAGGAAGATAGCAAGCCTGCCTGGCCTTGCCACGCTAGGGGCCCAGATAAGGATCAGTGATCATACCAAGCTAGCACCCACCTCCTGCTCAGATGCACCGCTGGGCTTTCATCGGGCCTGTCACACAAGGTCAGCCGCTGGCAGGCATCCCCTTGCTTGCTTTCCCTCACGTCAAAGGCATCCCCAGGATGCTGTGCACCCTTGAGAGCCTACAAAAAGGAGGGTGGCGCACGCACAGGAGGGAGCGATTCTGGTGTGGGGAGTGACCAGATGGTGGCATGGCAAAGCAGATAGTGGCGTGGTGATCAGATGCCGGGCATGGCAAAGTAGATCAAGCAGGAGGGAGTGATTATGATGTGATGACCAGGTGCTGGCATGGCAAAGCAGATAGCGTCCGCATGCAGCGTAGCAAGGCAGCCAGAAGTGGCTTCACCGTACCCGAAGACAGCCTGGGGGAGGGGGCTTTACACAAGGTAGGAAAAAGTAGGAGACAAAAGAAGTGCGCGAGTTCAATCACAGTAAGACCCCTAAGACCAGAGGGCTTATAATCCCAGCATAGTGCAAGGCTTACATGTTGCAACTGAACACCTGGATCAGTGCTCCAGTGCACCAGATCGTCTCCTGTTTCCCAAGTTGCTGCAAACTGAACGCACTGCCTTCTGATTCTTTCCCTTTGTCCACTTGCAACACCCTACTTTGAAATTGCTCCTAAGAGTCCAAAGGCACCTCCAAGTGGTCCTAGCCCCTCAATCTGTTACCAGGTAGAGCATCCAGAAAGCTCGTTGATTCTGCCCACCTGTACATAGCAGATGCATGCACAAACCAATGCCCACGTGCAGAAGCCCATCTGTCCCCACCTGTATTGTACGACTGGGTTGCTGTTTTCCGCTCAGCGGCTGGCTCATGCCCTGTTGACGAGCTCCAGGTTGAGCCCCCGTCATAATTTGCATGCCTGGATTGGCTCCCGGCCTTAATTTTGGCATGGCAAGGGCCTTCAGGCGTTCCATATTTGAGGCACGTGGCGTCATTGACCCTCCGCCTCCACGTGGTTGGCTGGCTGGAGCAAGCTGCACCGGATGGGACCTAGAGGCCTGGGATGCCGCGCCTCGGGGTGCCCCGGCCACCGGCCTGTGTGCACCACGGGACATATGCGTGCATCATGGGAAGCATGCGCGCATCACAAGAAGTGCATGCGAACAGAGCTGCAGCAGTGGGCTCTGCTGTTGGACCTGTTAGCCTCTTGCCAGGCTGGGATATAACAAAGGGCGAGCGGACATGTGTGTGTGTGTGCGCGCGCGTGCACGTGTGTGAGTGTGTGTGTGTTTGTGTATGTGTGTGTGTGTGTGTGTATGTGTGCTCGCGCGCATATGCTCTGCCGCCATCCTAATCGCCAGAGCTGCTCCATATAAAAATCTTGGGGAATAAAATGCTTCATCATGCACTCATGATTTGCATTTGCCGCTCTGTTGCGAGCAAGCAACCAGGTTGTTTGCGTGGATGGACGCTTTGACCTTATGGTTGACTGTGCTCATTGCGCACAATGTGCCCAGGTGTGCTTCTCAACCATTCTCCAAGTGATATTAGGACATAAGGCTTACCTGCTGCCATGCATCTCTCCCGGTGCTGTAATAAATGCACCGCATTCTGGCTGGCGCACCCCTCCTTTGACCAAACCTCCTCGCGAGGACTGCGGCAGATATGGGCTTAGCTTCTGGTCCTTCTTCTTTGCTCCAGCAGGGCCAACATCACAATCTCTTCCCCCTCCACCTGTGTTCCATGCCTTGCCAACTCCAATTGACTCTGTAGGCCGGGTCCTACCACGGCTGGTATCACGTTTCATAACTCGCTATGTATTGTCATGCCATTCTTCTTGAGTCACATTCCGGTCAACCACAGCTCTTATGAGGTCACGTCATTATGAAGGAGACTTTGATTCTAAAACTTGTTATTGGATTCATATGAAATTCACGCACTGCAAACGTTGACTGCTCAAGACGAAAATTGTCTTCGATTCAGATTAATTACCGGTATTAATTCATTTTTATCTTGCAAATTTGGAATCCTGACTGGAGAGTCCTCTCAGAGCCCTTTGTCATCGTAACTCCACATGTGGTTTAACCGCAGCTGAAGCAGCCAAGGTAGCAGTAACTGGTTGCTTTCCGAGACAATATCCACGCAGGTGTGCTTCGTTGCTCCCAAGGCCTCGCTGCTTCCCTCATACAGAATTGTTGTAACTGCGCACCCTTTGACTAAGGTTGCCACAAAGGTGTGGATGATGAGTCCTGAAGTAGAGTCCAGTCACTCCGTTTTTACATTTGGGTTGTGCTTGCGTGTGCAAGCACACATTGACATGAGAAAGAGCGTGCTTTTGCGCACCTGTGGAGGGAGCACACGTGCCTTGAGCATACACACAAATACACGCAAATACACACAAACATGCATATACACAGTGTGCATGCCCCAATGTTTGCACAATACCACAGATGCTGCGTCAGGTGCTTCGCTTGAAAGCACACCAATGTAACTCCACCAGGAACATACTATGCTTGTTTGCTGGTTCACCATGCAAAGATTTCACTGTTCCATGCAATTTCAGGCGCATAGAAAATGCCTCCATCAGTTTCGCAGTCCCTGGACCCCGCAGCAATGCGGGAATCTTGGTCAAGCTGGCTGAGCTTCAGGAGCACTCGCCTTGCCCCTGACTTGGTGAGGAGCTACGAGCTTCCCAACATTAGAGAATGGTAAGTGTGAACATCCTTATGCTGACTGGTTTTAACTGTCATTGAATGGACTAAAATATAACTCATACTATATGAGAGGAGCATGCTGTGGCAGTCCTCCCTTGACTACCTGTGACAGCTTTCAGCTGTTGAGCCCGTTTCCAACATGAAGCAGCTGGATTGTACATGTCCATATTTGAGCTTGGTGCTTTACAGCCCTGGCCTTAGATCTTCCAACCATTCCATTTGTGTATCGAGTTGTGTGTTGGTCAAAACCATGCTGCAGCTTCCCTCCTGCTTCCCTCCTTGGCTCACCCCACCTGTCCTCATGCTTTCACCTCCCACACCTTCATGTAGGTACGCAGCAAGCGAGTTCAGCAGCCGAGCCAACAGTGCCTGCTCCAGCGAGGCCGGTTCTCCCAGCAGGGGTGCAGAGTCGATGCTCATGCTGGGCGCCCAAGAAGCATCAGACAGCAGCGCAGCGTGCGATGCAGCAGCTGCTGCTACTGCCTGTGATGCTGCTTATAGTGCTCAACCAGACACCCCCGCAATGGTCAACACAACGGGGTGCACAGAGGTCCCTCCTGGGGCAGCAGGGGAAGGGGTCCATCCCATGTCAGGCATGCAGGTGCGGGAGTATGTGCCCCCTGAGGACAGCAACGAAATGACGGGTGCACAGGCGGAGGGCCATGCTGAGGGTTGTGAGGGGCGGGCTGCATCAAGGCATGGGGCTGCGTGTGCAGCTGGCCATCAGGAGCTGCCACCAACGACAGCCTTTGAAGCAGAGGCTACACTTGGTGTGCAGCATGAGGGGAGGCCAGTTGCGCACCACCCTGATGACAAGCAGCAGCGGCAGCACGAGGAGCTGGAGCCCGCCCAGGAGGCTTGCGGGCACTGGGCAGGCGTGCCACACCAGCGGCAACAGCCCCTGTCACCCAGCCCCTCAGACATGGCCGTGATTGAGCAGGTATGTGGTGTCCTCGCTGCACAAATTGTGAAGGGTTTCCTGCGGATGCTGGCACTTTAGCTGAGTTACTTGCTGAGCTCGGCAGGACTGTGGATGCTCATGCCATTTGGAAAAGCTTGCCTTGGGCAGCACGACTTTCCGCCTGCTGGACCAGCATGGAACACTGCCAGTTGCAGGCAGCTAAAGGAAGAATGTCAAACAATTTAGCTGCTAGCAACTTGTGCCATTTGTGCAGCAGGGAACTGGTTCCCAAAGTTTAGGTTCCAGCCATGGGGGAATGCTGCTGCATGCAGCCAGGACGTCTGCAGAAATAACCACCCTTCCCTTGCTCACCTTCACAGGTGGATGCGTTGATCCAGCATGAGGTTGCGTGCCTCATCCACGCCACCCCCCCTCCTAGCTGTGAGGACAGTGAGCAACACGACGCCAGTAGCTGCTGCAGCAGGGCTAGCAACAGCAGCAGCAGCAGCAACAGCCAGCTCTCCAGCCCAAGCCTTCCCATGCCAGACCTCTCCATTTGCCACATGCCCTGCCCTGTAGACGCATCCCTGGTTACAACCATGGGCCCTACCAGGAGGCGGCAGCAGCCCTGTGTCAGTGCAGGAGCTGAGAAGGGCTCACAGGCATTTTTTGAGCCCTCCTCATGCGCTTGCACACCCTCCCCACAGTGCAGCGCCCACAATGCAGGGGACACCACGTCCTCAGCAACCATCGATGCTTGTGCGCGATATGCACCTAGAGCAGACCAGCAGCGGGTGTGTGTTTCCTTGGTTCCTGGAGCTGGAGCAGGCAATGCGCTAGAGCTCAAGTTGACGTACAAGGTGGGCCTGCCTGTAAGCACCTGATCTTGCCAATGGGCCTGCCTTGAGCATATATGCTATGAACGTATGACCTTGCCAATGGGCCTGCCTCTGAGCGTATGATCTTGCTGATAAACGAGGCCATGTGGGCTGCACTGCTAGGCTCATTCTACCTTCAAAGTGAGTTCCAATGAATTGTATGACTGGTGAAGTTACCTGGTAACTAAGGGCCTTTAGTAGAGGCTTATCGGGTCTGCTGTAGATCTGGGCAAAATGGCTCCCATGTACCGTATGCAGAGCTATCAGCAAGGTTTCACTGCTGTGCATCAAATCTCCTCTCTGCGGACCAACTCACCAATTACGCACACTGGCCTGCCAACGATCCACGCTTGTGGACCAACCCCAGCCTTCCCCTGAACTACTGTTTGCAGTCTTCTGCCCGCGCTGCCCAGATACTGGCAGCTCTCTGTGCCTCTTCCAAAGGCCATCCAGCCCAGCACACGGTACAACAGCAGCAAGAGGAGCACTCTGGTGGAAAGCAGAATGGGCCAGCCGCAGGGCCCTCCTCTGCTCGCTCTGCTAAGATCCTTGCCGCCTTGCAAGCAAAGGCTGGTAGCCCTCAGGGACAGTCCCCAGTGGGTCCCGCAGCCCCGGTACTCTCCTCTGCTTTGGTTCACGCTGCTGCCAGTGCTGCCTCACCCAAGGGGGTTGCCCCGCTGCTTAACTCAGAGGCGGGAGACCAGGCACCAGACGTGTGCCGTAGCATGCGCGATCAGTGGTGAGGCACGTTTGTTGCTCTTGGCAGCTTTGTGTCACTGAATTGAAGTTTAGATCAAAATTTTTTCCAGGGTATGCGCCACTGGGGCCCCATTTACCTTGTGAGAAGGGCTGGCCTAATCCATCTATAAACACCATGTCTATTCCATTTTCCCTGCCAAAAAGCTGATATACGCGGTGTATTTGTACGGAAAAATGGCCAACCCTACTTGTGAGCTCATGTAGCATGGCAGCACGCTTTGTTTACGCTTGTACTCTGAAAGCACATTTGTGTTGCCAACGTTGCTGCCTGCCTTTGCAGCAGCTGGGCAGATGCTCCGCTCAGTGCCTTTGGTTCTTCCAGTAGCACCACGGACAAGGACCAAGGGCCCTCAACTGGGTTGCGCAAGGCTAAAGGGGCCAGCAGGGATGGCATGGCCGATGTCATGGTGAGGTGGCACAAGAGCCGGAGTGTTTGTGCATCCCCTCTTCATTGGTAGCAAGTTGTGAGCAATGCTGATGAAAGCGCTGAGGGGGGGCATGAGCTCAGGCTAGGCCATGCAGGGCAGAAAAGCTGGGAAGACAAGTAGAGGTGCACATG
Source organism: Dunaliella primolecta (assembly GCA_914767535.2). Lineage (NCBI taxonomy): Eukaryota > Viridiplantae > Chlorophyta > Chlorophyceae > Chlamydomonadales > Dunaliellaceae > Dunaliella > Dunaliella primolecta. Next base: position 5,936,242 of record OU611755.1, on the reverse strand, counting down.
AGGTGAAGGAGTCGCCCTTTGTCAATCTCGGTGGATTTGCGTGCATGCTAAGTAACGCTGCTGGACAAACTGCTGCCAAGATCACTTGGTGCTTAAATCAGGCTTTTGAAGGCATCTCCTCCAGGACATAAAACTCTGAACACATGTGCATCAATTTGCAGTCTGGGAAGGAGGTAGTGGGTATCGTGAATAACCTGGATTGCACCTGTTGTTGCTCCTGCAACCACATGCTTTGTCTTTGTATGGAACTGCCCGTGGATCTTTCTTTCTTTGGCTGCTGCTCTACTTTTTGTGTACCTTTTTCTTGTGCATCCTGCATGTGCATGGATTGCAGGGCTTGAAAGAGCTCCTCCAGAGGGCAAGCAAGCATGCTCCCACAGCTTGTCACACCAACAAGGGTGTTGACTTCAAGGACAGCAAGTACACCTGCCATGCCGTTCCTTCGGCAAATGTGAGTGGCCTTCTGAGGTGCTGCTTTGAAATTCACATAATATGCCTTAGTACCCACTTGTATGGATTTTCAGCAGAGTTTGATGCAGCCGGCATGATGGCTTGCAATACCATGTGGTTAGCACCTCAGGCAAAGCATGAAAGTCACCACAATTAATTTGCTGGCCTTAAGTATGTGAGCTTGTCCATGCATCGCCTTAATTTCTTTCCTTGAAGATACAAATCCTTGCAGCGCAGCCAGAGCAGCGAGCGGTGCAGGCTGACATGGTGCCTGTACATCCGTCTGTGCATCACCTTCATCTTTCTTTTTTTGAACTCGCAGGTCCTGGCAGCACAGCCAGAGCAGCAGGTGGTGCAGGCTTACATGGTATCTGCCCCTGCTATGCCGGGTCCTGGGTTGCATAGCAGCAGCAAGGACACGTGTCAGCGGAAGGACACAGGTGAGTATGAATGTGCATGCTTTGATAACAAAAAGACCTGGATTTGCTGATCTGGGCGCGTTGAGCTCATGTACATTCTTTGATCTCTCTAAATTACATGCGTGAACTGCAGGCCTCTATTTGAGGCACCTGCTTTCTTGTCCACTTGAAAAGGAATGCCTGGTCTGAGGGTTGAGGCATGAAATGGCTGGGAAAAGGGTACAGTTGATGTTCTATTTCGATGGATTCATGCCAATTATTCCAAATGCATGTTCTGTTTTTAGAAAATGGTAGCGTCTGGGTGTCGCAAACGAGGGCTGTTTGTGCACGCTTGCAGGCACAAGCTGGTCACTATCCAAGATGGATCCCAACCACAACGTCGCAATGGCCACATCAATTACCACCAAAAGGCAATTAGGAAAGCATTGCCCTGACAGACACACGCGCAAACTCTCTCTCGCGTGCACACACACACACACACACACTTACAGCTGAGCAACATGTTTCCCTGAACAATGCTGCCTTACTGCACCACAGGCAGCCACGCCTACAAGGGCACCAGCGCAGCCGTGGCCAGCCTCAAGCAATCCGACAGCATGCTGAAGGGCACATGGGGCTCGTCTGACATCAGCGACGACGACACACGGCAGCAGCAGCAACAGCAGCAGCCAAGCATCGCAAAGCGGCGGCAGCAGCAGCAGCAGCGGTTGCATGACACCCTGGGAGGGCACCCGGGGTCTGTCAAGCAGCAGCACGCAGGCACGAAGCAAGGACAGTTCCAGCTACAGCAGCAGCCCATGCCTCAGCAGCAGCGGCAGCGGCAGCAGCCCTCTACATCACAGCAGCATGGCACAAAGCTGCCGGCTGCTGTACACAAACAGAGCACCAAGCAGCCGGCTGTTGCACAGAGGCAGAGCGCCACCCTGCCTGCCACGTCCCAAAAGCGGGACGCCAAGCACCAGCAGCAGAAGCCGCACCACCAAGCTGCCTCCTGCAAGCAGCAGCCGCTGCCACAGAGGCACTCGAGTGCTCCAAAGCGCCCCTCCATCCCCCCTCTCCGTCTGGACACCGTGGCCCCAGGGGGTGAGGAAGGCAGCATGCCTGCCCTGACTGCCTCTGACTCACCAGTCGTGTCCGAGCGTGCGCCTCGCTCGTCCCGCGCAGGTGCGTGTGTGTGTGTGGGGGGGGGGTTAGTGGATCAGAGCTAAGAAGGGTAGAGATCTGAATGCGTGATCAGACTTTGAACCACGGAGAGTCTTGTCAGAGACTTACTACGGCATGTCTACTCCCTTGCAAGCCAGCCTTGCACAGAGCCAACAATTCAGTTGGCGCACACTCTGCTTCCAGCAAGTCAAAAGCTTGTTCGAGAATGGAAGCTCTTGGCTCATACTGTTGAGCTACTATTAAGGCATGCGAGGAACTTGGGATCCTCTTAATCCTCCTCACATGTGCTGGTTTTGCTGGCACAGGCCCTGCGTCTGTGGGGCTGGGATGCTGCTTCATGCTAGGCTCAAAATCAGGTCACATAATGCATGCTAGGTTCAGATTCATGTCACATACCCATGGGCTTGGGATGGGTAGCCAACTCGCCTAGCCTAGGCTAGGCAAGGCTAAGGCCCTTAGTAAGGGAGGCTCTTTGGCAGAATGGGCACAGCCTAGTTGGCAAAGAGTGCTACCAATGTTTTTAAAAATGGAGTAGGTACCGCCTGGAAAAGTGTTTTGGGGTGATCGTTTGGAGAATGCAAGTTCTTGGCAGTGTGATGGATGGAGTCGGGGATCAGGGATAACCGCCTGGTTATGCAGAAGGTATGGAGGCACTCAGGTCAAGATGCAGTTCATGAAACAAATAAGCAGCAGAAGAGTAAAAGAAAGGTGCTGTGGCAGTGTATGAATTTAAGCTGGAAATGCTTCATGCCTTCTGTGCATGCATGCTCTCGACAAAAGAAACCAGTGTGAATTGATGCCAGCTGAACACCAAGCATCACGCTCACATGGCTCTGGAGCATGCAAAGGTGCTGTTTTTTTTTTTGTGATTTTGCAACGCTGGGGCCTCTGAGTTCAATGCCACTGCCTTGGAGGCCAAATTGCAGCATTTTGAAGAGGTGGGGACACCTTGTGTTGATGAATTGGTCCAGTGCAGTGAGGGGGATAGGAGAGGGGGACAGGATTTAAAATGCTTTGTTTCAAGCCAGTCCAGCTTGAAGGGAAGCTATTTCACTTCAATATGTCCATTAAATTTCTTTTAGAATCAGCCTAAGACATTTTGGCTCAGAAGGAGCCTTCTGTGGAAAGCAGATTTCTAATCACAATCTCCCAACTAGGCCCTACTCACATAGGCCAAGGCTCTTCTAGCCTCGGAGAGCCTCTTTGAAAAACTGAGACACCCTATTTACCCATGGCTGCCATGGGCACATCAGGCATGCCTGAGAACCCATTGGCAGGCTACTCGCTTATCTGCTCTCTGACTGCTTTGCTGCATCTCAGGTATTGTCTCCCCCTACCAGAAGCGGATGGCTGAGAATCAAATTACCTCTGGCAGTCCAAGTGAGCCGGCTGAATCCACAAAGGATGAGAGTGAGTCGTCTGCTTGCAGCTCAAACTTGCCTCTGATGCATGAGAAGTGGCTGTGAGAAGTTGTTAGTGAAATGGGATCAGGGGGAGGAGGGGTTGCACTTTTCCTTCCTTGCAAGCACAGCAATACATATTTTTACACAAGAGAGGCACGCATGCCAGAGACATGGCCTTTAAAGGAGTGCGTAATCTGAGCTCCTGCTGCTGTGTACATGCATGTACGCAGGTGATGTGCAGGGGGAGCCAGCGCCCGAAAAAGCCTCGGTCGCTCCTCTAACGCCCCATGAACAATCTGCGTGTGCTGCAAAGAAGGCTTGCTGCACGATGACACACATTGTGAACAAGATTGTGCCTGACTTCAAGGGTCCATCCCTGGGCGACAGCATTTGTGGCCCAAGTGAGTGCAGGCCTTTTGGGGGATTGTAGGCCTTTTATTAAGTGAGCCAATGGTAACATGCATTCTTTACAGGTTGCTGACTACAGGTGAGTGTGCACGTGTCATGCCACTTGTTGCCCTGTACAGAAGAAGGGCGATACCAACGCCCACGTGGAAACCGGACATTTCCATACAACTCTTCTTCCCACAGAGCACAGACAAGTGCTGCTCAGGCCTGCCCCGCCAGAGCTCTAATCCAAGTTTCAGCATGCACTCTGCTCCCTGTGGCATTAAGTCCTTGCTTGCAAATTGCAAACCAGCTCACAGCAGCTGAGGTTTGCAAGCACTTGATCATTTCATGCTTACTTTGCATATGCTTGCCATGATCATATGTGCAGGTGACGGTGGTCCCATTGCGGCAGCCCTGAGCAAGGATGCAGCAGATGAACCCCGCAGGCAGGAGGATGACACGGTGCGTTGCAAACTGTGTTTGCGCTTGTTTAACAACAGTAGAGCTTTGTTTGCACAAGGGTAAGGCAGGTTTACAAGGAGGAAAATGCAGATGCTTGCCGTGGATGGGCAGAAGATATTGGTGGAGGCTTTGCCCATTGGGGACCCTGTTTCTTAGTCCAAGCAGTCATCCATTCATACCTGGATTTTTTGCCGAGTGTAAACAGCACAGTCAGCTGCAAGGCAGGTCATTATGCCCAGGTACAAGTAGGCACACTGCACCAAGCAGCAGATGGACCTGTGTTCACACATGAATTGCACCTGGTCCTTGCGCGTCAGCGATGGTTTGCAACAAAAATCTAGGTTAGGTTCGCCCTGCAATCAGCAGTGTTTTTGCATCAATGGATTTTGAACACACCTGGCAGTCTGATGCAATTAACTTAAATGTCTGTAGCTGAACTGCGCCTCTCCTTGTCCACAGTCTGCTGCTCAAAATCATTCAACCGCTTGTTTAAAAAAAAAGCAAGTGATCATTGAAATCCTGTGCATATTCCCTTGAGCTTGCAAGGTCAAAACAGCTGCTGACGTGTCTGCCTGCACATATACGAACGCTTTCCTCGACATTCACTTGCTCCTGTGCAGGAGCCAACAGCAGCAGCAGCAGCAGCGGCAAGGTCAGCACAGTCCATCCGTGGCAGCAGTGCAGCTGCAGCCGCCATCTCCAATCCTCCCCTACCCATGAGGTCACATTCCTTGCAGCCTCTCAACCTGGCCCAGCTGCCCCCGCCGCGCCTATCACCCCGAATGTTTGTGGATGCTGCCCCATGCCCCAAACCTGCAGCACCCGCTGCCTCTGGGGGAGGCCTGCGTGCCCCAGAGTCTCAGGTGGACACCACCTTTGGGAGTCCTGTGGAGGGAGAAGAAGCAACGCCTCCGCCGTGGGAGGCAGGCCCAGACAGCTGCAAGGCGGGCCGTGAAGGGGGGCAGCTGGGTGAAGCCAGCGCTGCCTGCCAGGGAGTTACAGAGGCAGCTGCTGCGCCAGGCGTGCCTGCAGCTGCAGAGGGAGCACGCGCAGCTGGCAGCGCAGGCAACGCACCTGCACAGGCAGAGTGTGGTGTTGTCAAGGAAGCTGCTCCAAAGCAAGGAGCAGCAGCAGCTGCCGCACCTGCGCGTGCAGTGAAGGTCTGCACGGCGGAGTGGGTGGGGCAGGACAATGATGCAAACGTGGACGAGGAGATTGAGGTGGAGGTGCCAGCAGCAAACCATGGGCTGGCCGGAGCTACGCCTGGGACAGTCCATTTTGATGGACAGGGGGCACAGGCAGCAAATAACGCAAAGGATGCATCAGCCGTCTCAGCTGCAGCCCAAGCTGTGTCAGGCCCAGGAATGCCATTGCGCGCTGGCACACCAGCTGCTCAGCCAAAAGCAAAGAAATCTGCTAGGGGTGGGGGCTTGTGTGTATTCGCCTGTTTTGCTCCCAAGGTGCGTGAGGAGTGATGCAGATGCAGAGTGCGCACCATTTGAGCAGCAGCTCTCATTCAGTGTAAGGGATTGGAGTTGGATTGAGCTGGTCATACATGCAATGACTAGCATAGCCTGAAGCAAAAAAATGTCAGACCTGGGCAGGGGCTTTTGTCAGGCACTGAAGGGGGGAGGAAGAGAGATGCACACCTTAGGTAGCAACTTGCAATCAAGGAAAAACGTGAAGGGCTTGTCAGAGGCAGGGTTTTGAATGAGACAGCAGCGCCGTCTCTTGACAAAGGTGCGATCAGGCTGAGTGCATATCAAAGTATGCAGCAGTTTGTAGATTTGATGACAACACTAATGGAGTGACATGATACCCTGCTGCTTGTTTAAAAGATTGTCCATCATTGTATTGCTGTGCAGCATAACATTTGCCTGATAGCCATTGCTTACATGTCTTTTTTTGTGTTCCTATGTTGTACATATTTTTTTGTTAGCTCTATGCTTCTGATTATGCTTTTTGTACATAACCTCAGTTTCTAAATCATTTAAATGGTGACCATGGTTCTTCCGTGGAAGAAAGAGTATGGCTCTCAGTGAGGCGGATTGTGTACATACTTCAGGGGATTTCTTTTCTACAAGCCTAGTGAGCAAGAGCAAAAATAAAAAAGTACGTTGGCAGAGAAAACTTCCCCTACAATAATTTAGGGAAAGGGGACACATTGGCTCAAAAGGGCCGTGAGCCCCCTCCACCATAAAATTATTTCTGGAGGGTACAGAAAGGCAGCTAGGATTCCCTCACTTGTATTGAGGATCTGGAGGGTTACTGGAAGCACCCAGCTCCAGAACCTGGCTGTGAGAATGAAAAGAAAGAAGATCTATTAATAGTGACGTAGGGGCTTTGGACTTCCTCCAGAGCCCCTTCCCCTCTTTCTTTCTTGTTTCTAATGGCTCGCCTAGTGGTAAAACAATTGTGGGAATGTTTTACAGACTCCGCCCCTTTGGAAGGGGCATGGAGCTTTTGTGCAAGCCTGCTAGCTCCGGGTTGGTGGTCAAGGCCTGTTTTTTTTTAATTTTTGGTGTGTTCATTATTACAGACCCTCACTAAATTTTCCCCTTCGGCTCCCAGCTTAGTTCAACTTGAAGATGGCCCTGTGGGCCTAGCTACTAGTAGCTTCAAACTAGTTGCTCATTGAGGGTTATTATGGTTACAATCGGGGGTGGTCTTCAGCCAGGTCCTTTGGCTAATCGGCTTGTGGTTGGCCTATGGGTTTACAATGGTAACCTACAGCCCAGATCTCTAGCTAATCAGTCGCTGGTGAAACATTCTCACCAGCTTTCACAAGGTTTACAACAAGTAAACAAGACAAGTTTCTACAAGTGTTTGTGCCTAGCACCCACTAGACACTCTAGCTCTAATGTTCGGAACTTAAACGAGCAAGAAAAAGTCCAGCCAAATACGAATGATGATGCAGAAGTGTTGATATGTTGACAAGGACCTGGTAATTTACCAGTGGTAAAGCATCTGTAGCAAATCCGGAAAGCGCTCAGCAGAGCAACCTGGAGAAGGTAGCAATTGTCCAAAAACCCACCACGACCATCCAGAAAAAGGCCTGGTAAAGTGGCTGGTCTCAGCCAGCCAGAAATAAATCCATAAGCTTAGATACAAAAAAATTAAAGCTCTGTGTTTTGCTGATGAAGGAATTGAGAAATAACTTTAAACTCTCTTGGTGCAGCAAAAAAGGTTGTGTCTCAGAAAAATTTTGGAAGTAAGTTTTAAAAAGCACGTGATACTCGCAGCGCAAGAACAAACTTGTTCATCAGTACAGGTAACACGAACATGAGCTTCATCTTGAGTTTGATTGCAAGAACACTTGTCATACAAAGAGGTTCCATCCTGCCAAACAGCCGATTCAACTTTCAGAGTACGAGCACGAAGCCAGAACCTGCTCACATTACGCACAAGTTGCTTAGGCTAATCCAGAAAAAGATACCGTATCTTTTTGGTGACCAACTTGGTCTTGAAGGCAGGGGTACTAGGGGTACCTACAAGTAGGTTTGACGAGCGTTGCATGTAAAAGGAGTAGCAAAACAAGCTTGGTAGGTAGCAAGCTTATTGTTGTTTCCTCTGGGATCCTCTAACTCAGCTTCTCTCCAAACTCCCTGCAATCTGTACCTCAGGTCAACAGTAAAATAATTCATGGAAATAGAACCTCCTGACCTCATAGCCTGCTCAAAAATTTCTGAATTTCGCAGACCTTGGAAGGCTTGGATGATCTGCGCTGTTTAGCACTTGTCATCCTTAGATTATAGTCCCATCGGCTTGCACAACACGGCGTGAAGTACTGCTTTTCTTACCAAGCATGCTGTTATAAAGCTTAACTGCAGCTCTGAGCCCACAACACTGCAGTGGTTGGTGCTCACATTCCCTCAAAACAGGCCAGTTGGTGGTAGTTTGCTTGCTCACACCCAAGGAACCTTTCAAGAAATTCAAATGCAAAGTGAGCATTAAAAACATTTTGCCTGTCTGTATGAAACTTGCACCCCACACCTGACTCGCGCACATACTAGCTGGAACAACATACTTCTTTGCAAGCCACAAGGAAGCATGCGGCCTATCTGCCAGTGTGTACTCACGCACAAAGCGAGGAATCCTAGAAGCATATGTAAGCATAGCGCGGGATGCATTTTCTGCTGATTTAGCCATATTCAAGGTCCTGTAAAACATCATGCCATTATATTTAAATGAGTCCTTACGAGCAAGCGTGTCACTGCCAATCGTAAGAACAGAAAGATTGTTCCCTTTTGAGGCCATCTCAAATGTATTAGAGCACTCCCCGCACCCTATACACTTCTATAAGGTTAAAGCACACTCTGGTATTATTGGTAATGAGGGGGCTGACGCCTGCGCACGCGCTGCAGCACTAGCAGATTACACGGACATTGCACTTCCAGATGCCAGGGATCCCTTCCATAACTTCTACTGGCTCACATTGAAGTCCTCACATGGGTGCAATGGTGACCCACATAACTCCAACTCTACTCCAACTTACTACCTGACTAATCTAACAGACAAGCTAAAAACATACATGCACAATAGGCACAAGCTTGGCTCCGCTGATACCTCTGGCTACTATTACAATAGCTGGCAGAGGCTTAATTATGCCAAACAGCCCGCTCCCCCAAACACCTCTGTCAGCTCAGAAGCTCAAAACCCACCCTCTCAACTTGCCAACAAAGAAATCAGCAACTCCTTTTGGATTGATCCAAAGATCACCCTTAAACATCAGATTAATGTATTGAAATACCGCACAGGAACAGTTTACACTCAGAAACATGCCATCAGATTCAAGGTGTCCAACACCTCTGCGCGCTGTCCATTATGCATTGAAATGGACAGCATTAATCACATTGCCCTTAGATGTATTCACCCAATAATGAATGGGATGCACACTGACAGGCACCATGTTGGCCTTAGCTCCTGTGTTAAAGCTCTCAGCAAAGGCATATGCAGAAGGCATCTGCATATGGCTCATCCCTTATTGGTATGGATGCCTGCCGAAATGAGAGGCTCTTTCAGCAGGGCATACAAGTCCCTGAAAACGTCTCTGGAACTATCCCTGACTGGGTTTTCCCTACTGGTACTGGCTCCTCTGCCCGGCACCAGAGCCGCCCTGATGCTGTCTTTTTGCGCTCCATCCCAGGCCGACCCTCACACATTGATCCTACTAAGATCCTTCCTCAAGACAGGGACATTCATCTTGTTGAATTTAAATTCTGCCCTGATACCAACCCCTTTCCCACTCTGGAAGCTGCATCTGCCCAGCATACCAACACCATAATCAGGCTCTCTGGAGCCAATGTGTCTCCTTTTCCTTAATTGATGTAGGGAGAGTTTCTCTGCCTACGTAGTTTTTCTTTCCTTTTCTTTCAGGCTCAAAACTCGCAGCTTGAGGAACCCAAACAAAAACAACAATGTGACTTTACACATCATCTTAGTTGGTGTCGCAGGCACTATCTATAATGACTACACCATCAAACCTCTCATCAACTTGGGTTTAACCAGGCAGAAGGCTAAATCACTAGCATCCAAACTGAGTTTCCATGCTATCCAAAGATTAACAACTATTATTAGCGCAAGGCATGCAATTCATTTTCAGGGGACTTCTAGGGGTGGGGTTGCTGGGCGCGTGGCAGTGGAGAGCAGGAGAAGGAGAGTCCGGGCGTCCAGGAGCATGGCGGACAACCCTCCAGATCCCCATTAGCTCTGTTTCTGGCTTTCTCCTAGGCTAGCTGTGTCTAGTTTAGGTTTGAGGGCCCTTTGGTGAGACCCTTTCTAGCTTGCTAGTCAGGGAACCTTTCCTTAATGCACGCGGCCTTTTGGCTAGTGTAGACTTTTCTTTTTTTCTTTTCTTTTCTTTCCTTTTGAGTTGAAATGCACGAACTCGGACTTAACAGTTTTGATAATAAGGTGTTTTTTTCTTGCATACACATTCTGCCTGCACAACATGTTTTGAAGTGCATCTGCCTCATTGGAAAGCAATGTGAGATCATCAGCATACAACATATGGATTGCGCAAACATCCTCTGTGCCTGTTACTCCCCCCCTCACATCCTCAGCAATTGAGTCAACATCGTTAATGTAAAGCAAAAAAAAGAGAGGAGAAAGAGGACACCCTTGCCTTACACCTCGCGCAGGATGCACACGTGCCATTTTTGCACCATCTTTCAAAACATACTTGTGATCAACATACATACATTGGGTAATTGAGAGCAAAGATGTGGGCATGCTGATATGACGTGGTGCTGCCAGAGCCTCCCTAGGGATGGTGTCGCATGCTTCAAACAAGTTTGAAATATTCAATGCAGCGTGCAATCTACTTGAGTTGTTTGGTTGCACAATACTTGCTTGTTGCAGCATGCTGTAGATTGTGAAGTATAAACATAGGCTGAAGTGTATTCCGGCCAGGATAGAAACCAACTTGAGTATCTGGAACTTTGTTAGCCTCCTTGCACCAGTCAGTGAGAAAAGCACGTGCGTCATTGGCGTATATCCTATGCATCGTGCCACTAACTGCAAGCATGCGATAGGTGTTTGGGTTAAGCATGGACCCCTTTTTATCAAGTGGGCTTAACTTTGCATGCTTCCAACAAGCAGGAATGTGTGCCTTGTCATGAAGCAACTTGAAAAGCTTAGCCACAAAGGGCTCCAGAACATTGGCACTCTCTGTACCTCACTTATTGAATTCGGGCCGCAAAACAACAGCGCCTTTGAAAAAAGGTGCAGCAATTTCATCGAAACCTGGTAACCCTTCGGAATTCCCATTCGTTTTCTTGATTTGATCCGCAACCAGGCTGCGCATAGTATCCAAACTCGATGCAGGTATAGAACCAGGCTCAGGAATTCAATCAGCTAGGGCACCTTGCCGCAACAAAGCTTCAGGAGGCGGGTGATCACGTCCTAGTGGCACTGCTTCAGCCAAAGGTGTGATTTGCGCACACTTGGGTTGCCGATGCATGGCATGCAACTCTGGTTTTTTTTACTGTAAAGCCTGCCCAAGAATTCCGCCTTCTGGTGTTGAGTGTAAGCACGTTTTGCTTGCCTAACAGTTGCACGGAACTGTCTTCGAGCAAACTTGCAAGGAAGCCTGGCCGCTTTGTACCGCCTCCTTAAAAACCTTCCTTTTCTGTTTACACACAGCATCAAATCAAGGAGGGTAATGAGAACCAATACGACCGGCTTGTAAAGGTGCACAGACACTGGTGTTTTTAGACATGCCCATTCTAAAGTTTGTCGCGGTATGTACAATCACAGGGCTTAGGCAGGAGCATGCTTTCTCATGATCACCTACATCAATAGCCTGTTCAAATTGCTCATGACTTTCTTTGTTGTTGGCAAGAACAGCATACATTTTAGCATGCTCAAGATTCCATTCCAGAACCATTTTACTCCCGCATCCTCTTCTAGACAAGTGTGGAGGTCGCAAATTCCTGTTAGTGCCTGCGCTTCCAGCATCTACTTAAAAATTCATTGTCAAAGTGCAGTGATCACTTAGTTGCTGGACAAGAAGAATGTCAGAGGTGGGCGACGAAGGCCTCCAAAAGGGGTCCTTTTGAAATGTTCCCTTTGCATGGTGGCCCCACTTTGCAGTTTTTGTGCCTAGGACCAAAATGTACTGCTCGTTAGTCAGTTTCCATAGCTTCTGAGTTTGAAAACTGCAAATTGGGGCCACTTCTGCTATTTACCGGAACGTGAACCCTACTTTTCACCACCAAAACTCCATATCTGACCACCTACTTCATCAAATTGGGTGATTGCAAGTGATTTGGAGTCCTTGTAATAAATAAATATCATTGCAAAAAAAATGGAGTGAAAAGACCCAGTGGTTGGGGAGATACAGAATTTCAGCCATTTCCCTTAGAAAACATCCAGCATGAGGGGTGCCAAAAAGGTCAATTTTTGACCTCCTCCTTTCCTATTTTTGATTATGCAGGATGTTAGCAATTCATACAGGTGTTATAACTACAAAATTTTGGGAGTGAAAAATGGTCCCAGGGTGGAGCTGTGGGCCATTTTAGGGTGATCTGAGGCTAGGAGAGTGATCTGGGGTCCTCCGATTTCCTTCATTTTTTGGTGAACATAGTTTTTATTAGTGTTATAATGGTTGGCATGGTCAGATTTGGAAAACATTGGTGGGAAAGAACATTTTCAGCGATTTGGGCCCGTCGCCCACCTCTGGAAGAATGTGAGCATTCAATGCTGAGAAGTTCTCAGCTGCCTGATAAACTCTGCTAGACATCAGCACATGAACGGGCCTACTTACAACTTTTTGACCAATGGTCCTACAGGAAAGAAGGCCCTCATTATTTCTTTCAGCTGGCTCTTTGCTTAGTTTAGGCTAAACCATTGAGCCTCTTTGGTGAGGCCCTAGCTAGCTTGCTAATTAGGGGACCTTTAAAGGAAATTTCCTTAATGCACGCAGCTGGACCTGGCTTGCGTAGTCTTTTCTTTTCTTTTTTTTTGTCCTGTGCCTACGTAGTTTTTCTCTTCTTTTTCTTTTCTTTCTTGAAGTTGATACCTGCAAGCCCACAGACGTACACGCGTGTACAATAAGCTTTCCGTTGTACTCATTCATTGTACCCAAACTGAAAGATATCAACTCGGGGGCACCAAATGTGCTGAGCATGCCAGAAGCAGGCTTTTTTGGGCCTCAGCACTGGCCCCCCCTCCCCAAAATTGGGCAGGACAAGCCACTTGGTACTGTCCGGGACTCATCAACGAGCTCCTGTAGGCAGCAGATACTGCCTGGAGTCCCAGTTTGTAGTCCAAAATTGGAAATGAATGCTGCAGCGTAACTTCAAACGTTTGTATAGGCAGTCTGTTTTTCAGCGACTGAAACGGTCGTTTGTGTGTGCAAGATGGGCCAGTTCCAGCAGTGAGTACTATGATTGAGGCTGTCTTTGCTCGTCCGTAGACAGCATGCAAGTGCAAAAAGTCAGTCTTGCCTGAAAAGAGGGAAGACGAGGTCCCTAGCCTAGGGTTTAGGGCTCCAATTGGAGAGTGACCCAAACGATAAGGGAATAGATTTTAAGCATTGTGGGCTCTGAGATATCCTTGCAACTTGCACGCGTACTCTTTTGAGCCCATGCTTCCAATTACCACCGCGGCGATCCACCGTAAACTATCGGTGACTATGTTTCAATAAATTGAAAAGTACATGATTGTGAGAGCCAAGATGAGGAGCACAGTGGGCTCCTTCGCAAAGTCTGGAATTAAGCATCCAGATGTGCACGTTCGACTATAATTTACGACTCAGTTGCACACTAATTTATTTAATTTTCAATGTAGCACGGTGAAGAGTGGTCTCGGGCTTGCTCATTAAAATGGCAGTACACGCTGTGGGCTGCCTGTCCTCCTGAGTTTTGAAATGCTCTGTTGCTTTGGCCAGAAGAGCCGTAAGAGCAGCAGGGCAGCAGAGAGCGTCCCTGCAGCAACAAGTAAACCCTTGCAAACCCCTCAGCTGGTGCGTGTTCATTTGAATGAACCAGCTCGTTTGTACTTTCTATTTCTGCTGGAGCCATGTTCCATTTTGCAGAGGGCAGCAATGCAAACGTGCGCGCGCGCGCACACACACACACACACACACACACACACACACACACACACACACATACACACAAACACACACACACACACAAACACACACGCACGCACGCGTGCACGCTCACACACACATGCACACACACACGCACGCACGCACGCTCACACAGACACACACACACACACACACGCACGCATGCACGCACACGCACACACGCTCACACAAACATACACACTCACATGCACTCACACACACGTATGCGTACACACACTGACACACACTGACACAAACATACACACACACGCACGCACGCAAGCACGCGCACACGCACACACTCATGTGCACACACACTGACACACACACACAAGCATGCTTGCATGCGCTCACACTCACACACGTACACACACATATACACACACAATCGTGCTTGCATGCACTCACGCTCACACGCAACACACAGACACCACACACACTCACGCACAGACACCTACACCCTCCATTGCAGGATGTGCCAGTTGCATCACCATGCCCCAAAGGCCTCCTTATTCTGCACACCAAGGACCTGGTGAAGGACAAACCCGCAGGACACCCTGTTGCTCTCGTGCACGCATCCCTGGGAGTGGGGAGTTACGCTGTCCAGCTTGCATGCATCTCAGCCCCGGCAGGCTACACGCCAGCAGCCTATGCCCAGCTCCTGTCAGCTCTTGCTGCACATGATGGCATGTTCAGAGCCGCTCTCTGGGCCACCTCAACCATACAGGCAAGCTCAGAGGTTGGTGGAGGCATGTGTGAGGCGGGTCAAGGGGTCTCCACGGACCAGCATTTGTGGCCTTTTGTGGCAAGAAGATTCCTGCAGCGCAAGTGAGGAGGGTTTGCTACTTTATACCCCTACTTGTGCTCCTGTGAGAGCTGGCCACCTTCCCGAAAATCTCCCCATCCGTTAGCGTTTGGCTGGGACAGTTGCATGGAAGTAACATCAAGGAAACTGTATAGCTTACATGTTGAGGGCGTCTCTGTTTCTCTCAGTCTGGTGGAGCACTGTGAGTGTCAGATTAGGCTCAAGAATCTTTCCTGGATGTATGCTGGCTCGCTTTTAGCACAGATGCACTCATGTGAAATGTTTTCGAAGCCTTGTGCACTAAGCCAGTAGAAGGGCTTCCTTCTTGCCTTGTGAAACAGCTGGAGATGCCCTCTTTGGAGGCTCAATTGCACGAGGTTTTAGGCAGCCCCAGAGAGGATATTGATCCAAGAAAAATAGAAGACTAGGGACTTGAATTATCCAATAAGAATTACATTACTTTTGCACAGTGTGCTTGCTTGCCGACAATTCATGTATAACCTTGTGCAAGTGCAACAGGCAAAAAAAGTCTGATGGAAGGCATGCGCAAGTTTTGGCTGGATGCCCCTGACCCACCCCTGAATCCTTCTCCACTTTCAGTGCCCCTACTTGAGCAAAAGGGTACCAATTCGCTCCTGTTCTCCTTTTTCACCCTGAAACCATACTTTTCACGACCATAATTATGCTGTGGCAGAGTCATATAGCAGAGTGGAGTTGCAGGCGCTCATAGATGTCCTGCCAGGCACCTGCATCTGGCTGGCAAGCCCACAAACTGCCATCCTGACTTCACTATGCAATAGAGCATAGTGCATGGTCACTAATTCAGGAGTTTAAATTGGTTTGCTACACCTTTGTTGCACAACCCCTGCAAACCGCACTCATGCCTGCATTGCACTGACTACTTGTCATGTACATAGACACCCTACCCCTTCCATCCACTTTGTACCAAAAGTATGCCCACTAATAGGGCTCAATCCAGGAAAACTGATGATTATAGCTCTATGATTCTGTATACGTGGCCAGGGATGGGTCATATGCAGATTCGGGAGAAATCATGTACATTTAAATGCGTGAAATATACATGCATTACGTGTAAACACACTTTTTGTGCCATTCTTAGGAGGGTGGGTTTTGAGGTGGGAGAGTTCCCTGCGGGGAGGTTCTTGAGGACCCAGAAATCCTACCACCCCAGGCCAGATGCGATGATCTCAACTTGATGACGGAATCCAAGTGTCTTAGAAAGGCCTGATGAAGGCATGTTGCTGCCAAAGAATGAGAAGGATTGAGTCCATGGAAGGAGGAGGAGAACGAGGAGGTTCGGCTGTGAGAGGTTCCTGCTGGGGGGACAGGAGGGCTGAAGTGAGGGAGTCTGTATGCGCAGGCAGAGTTGGACTCAGGACCAGTGAAGCCATAGAGCACTTGAAGCAAGCTTGCTGGACTTGATTTTTCATTCGTGCACAAGCAAGCAACAGAGTTTAAGATAAGGGGCTCAGGGCATGCCGGATCGGGCCTACGTGGTACCGCCCACAGACGTATCATTCCGCGTTCGGCAAACAGCCATTGTCAGCATACGCGTTTAAGTGTCAAAGTTAAGTGCACGTTGAAACAGACATTCACTGATGACCCATCCCTGTAAAGGTTTTACGGAATGTCTGGAGCACGAGGGACCTAGGAAAGCCAGTACACATCCATACCAATTGGTAGCCCTGGATAAACCAAATTTTTAAGGATCGGCACGTGCCGTCCAAAATAACCTAGCTTTCCATAGCCTCTTGTGATGTATGTACTACCGCTGCAACGTCCGTTCTTGCTGCCTCCCCCTTGCCTGCAGGGCCCTGCAAGCATTGAGCGCTCGTTGACTCTGGAGGCAGCAGCTCCGCCAGGATGGGAGGCAGCCTGTGGCAGCCTGCTCACCACGCGCATTCAGCTGCACTACACGATGCACAACCCATCGCTCTGCAGTTCCACAGCTGTGCCGACTGTGTGCCTGGAGCACCTACCACCCATTGGCATGGGCCGTGCCAGCTTTGAGTCCTCGCACAACCCCGCAGGAGACCCGTCTCCCCTTCACACCACCTCCCCCAAAGCCTCTAGCTTTGGGAAGGTCTTTGGCTCACCAAGGTATACACCGAGCCATGTGGGCAGTGGGATCAGCCAAGCAGGCAGCAGGGCCTCAAGTATGACGGCGGGTGCCCGATCCTCCAACCCTACGCCGGAGGTCTTGCAGCAGCTCCAGATCCGCCGTTCCCAGCTGATGCATGGGGAGCTGCCTGTCCTCTTGACCCTCTTCACCCAGGTGCAAAGCCGCATGGTCGCCGTAACTGAGAGTCAGAGCTTTTGTACCCCTTGAAAACCGTGCTGGAATGTCGACTGGATTGTGGACTGCTTGACTTCTTGCTCAGGACAGCGCTCTCTGTTTGCCAGCGTTGAAACATATGTGGCTTGCCATCAAAACCCCGCCAGCAAATGCCCACCTGAGCACATCTTGAGGTTCAGGTTCTGTCCATGGCACCCCATCACAGTGGACCGGACTGACATGCACCTCCTTGCACTCATCCAATTGGCATTGCAGGATGGGTTTGTGCTGGAGCAGAATTTCAACTCTGCACTCTATTACGGGCAGATCAAAGGCAAGCGCATGTGGAAAGGTAATTTGAGCCGTAAGATTGAGCTGGCTGAGCTGGAGGAGGCGGAGCCGGAACCTGATGTCGGGCCCCTGGAGCAGCTTTTCAGGCTTGCACCTGTGGAGCTAAAGATGCTGCTGGAGGTAAGCCTGCGCCTCTGGGTGCCCCGCGTTTGCCCCAGCGGCTGGTGTCAGTGCAGTTGGTAGAGATCAGCGCTGGTGGGGTTAAGCTGGAGGACCGGTGCTCAGTGTTTGCCACAACAATTTGCGGCTGCAGGATCAGTAGATGTATTTAGCATTGATGGGGTTGAGCTGGAAAATGGGGGCTTGCAGTTGGCCTCAGCGGTGGCACCTCAACAACGTAAGGGCACATTGTGGTGGTGCATGAGTAGTCAGTGGATTTTTTGCGTCAATGCTGCTGGAAGCGGGCTCGCGCTCATCTGCTGAAAGTTGGGTACCAGGGCTGATTCCAAAGATGAACCAGGGCTTTGCCTGTGCAGGGTTGCTTGCACCTGCCTAGAGGGCGGCTTTGTGTTACGACTGTGCAGGGTTGCTTGCACCTGCCTAGAGGGCAGCATTGTGTTGTGATTGTGGTGGGGGTGCACAGCGCTCAAGACAGCAGGCAGGAGAATGAGAAACTCCCGGAATCCATTAGTGCTGGTAGCTCTGTGGTCATCCTCCTCACACCTGGACCCCTCTTTTCTAGGTGTAAAGCATCAGGAAGATTGCGACCAGGCAGCTTGGAGTGTGGGTGTAAGAACAACTGGGGTCTCAAGTCCAGCAGGTAGTGTGTTGTAAGTTTCAGTTGAGTGCACGCCATTATTCACACAATCCTCCGACTGGCGTTATTCCAGCTGCATTACATGCCCTTGAGTGGGCTGGGCCTAGGATTGGGCTCAAAATGCATGGGGGTGCAGCAGAGTTGAGGTTATGTAACTTCCTGCGTTGGCTTGCTCACTTATCTGGTTATAGAGATTATGGTGACTTACCAATAAATTAGATCTCCACACCAGCGCGCTCTCCCAAGGCTCCCACAGATTTTGGCATAGTAGCAACAACTGGTTGACCAAGGAGCAGGTTACGTCCTGGAGAACTGCTTATTTGGTGCAAGCTTGAAAATACCCAAATTTCCTGCCAAAATGGGTGCAAAACAGCCTTTAAGCCCCCCCTCCAAAACTCCAACATATTTTGCCGCGAAAGGAATTACACTGGGTATGCTCATGGCATACAGCAAGGGCAAGCAAGAAGCACAAAAAGCTGAGACACTTATATGGGGGAAGCCAGCAGTGTGGACAACCAGGATCAGGCATACTACATGTTCAAAATGAATTTATCCACCCCCATCCCAAAGCCAACAGCTCTGTCCATGCATTGCCCAACAGCAACTCTTTTGCAAGCCCTTTATGTCCCTGTGCTTTGGCTTCTTTGCTTGAAGCCTGGCCCACGCTTCCCCATGGCCTGCCAACTCCTCAAACGTGCTTTGATCCTCTGGATTGCAGCCACATGCCACAGGAGATGACACCAGTCAAGCCCGCGTCAATCAAGAAGAAGTTTGCGACCTCAATCCCTGACCCTTGCACCGTCTTCTGCTCTGCCTCACATGAACGCAGCACTTGGTAGACCCCAGCCAAGGCCCGTGGAAAGGCACCATCCAGGTGACTCCCACCGGCTTCACATCTGAGTCAACATTCCGCGAAAGCCCAGGGAGGCTTTCCCTGGGGCCCTACCAGGGTCTAGAGACAGCATCAGCTGTGAGGCCAGGAGCAGCGGGCGAGCTGCCTCCGGCAGCGGTACCAATGAATGGCCCGAGCCCCTTTGCAGGCATGCAAGGGCGCATGTCTCACCCCGGCTACCAAGATACACTTTTGGACAGCTATCCCTATGCCATGGTGTCCCTGACTGCAACACACCCTATCCAGACGTCAACTGTGAGCTTGAACGGCGTCGGCACTGCGCGCTACGCTGGTGGGTGAGGCCTGCAGGCACGCCTTTTCATGTGCTGCCGATGTGCACAGCCGCAGTGCGTGTGAGGATGCATACAGGAGCATCCATTCCACCAAGTCGCCGGTGCGCGTGGCATTTGCGTGGGGGAGTGCAAAGCTCCAATGCAGACTTGCTGCAGCTTGATCTGCCTGCAGGGGTGCCACAAACAGGCTAGACCATGACAGCAATGAAGGAGGGAGGCACAACCTATGTGTTGCTGCATGCCCTCCAAACTTGTGCCTGCCCTGTGAGACCTCACGGAATGCCATTGCGCTCATACGTACTTAGTATGAGTATGTCGTGGGTGTTGCACCTTCCTTTTGAGTCAAGCCCTACCCTCCTTTGCTGACATGCCACTAAGGTTGAAGCCTACTGTAGCTAGTCTTGTTCTCCTCAGGAGTTCCCCTCATGGGCCCCCACACCAGTGGTGTCAACCTTCCCAGACTGATTCTGCATCTCCTGCATGCATGGTTTACCCTAAAGCCTCTGTACATCTCTTCTCAAAAGTGCGGGACACGTGATAAGCCTCCCACAACTCCATGCTGAGCATGGGCTCCTGACTCTTTTGGCCCCCGAGGACGCGCACACACACACACACACACGCGTACACATACACACACACATGCGCACACACACACTCTTGCCACTGCACCTCCTACAGAGCTTCCACCCTCTGCGGGTGGGATGAACCGCCACAGCAGCACAGCAACAAGTATGGGAGGTGTGGGAGGCGTAACGAGCAGGAATGCGCAGAGCAGCCGCCTGGCCTCGCAGCTGGCCGTCAAAAAGAAGTGCCACACCTTCCACGAGAAGAGCCATCTTCTCCCTGCACAATCGGTAATGGTTGCTAGGGTCTTGAGGATGTTACACACTGTTGTGCTGTGCATGGCTGCAAGCCAAAACGTCCGGAATGGCATTCTAGTCAACTGAGAGAACCCAGCCAACTAGTCTTGCATTGCGGTGTTGCATAGCCCTCTCCATCTAACATATTGTCACGAACCTGGAATGAAAAGGAAAAACACCCCATGGTGCTTGAGCCAATGCGAAGGCATGGGTCTGTGTACTTAGGTGGTTGGGACTTGGCGTTGGTGAGCTCTGAAGTGTGCCTGCTGGCCTTGCGCATGTGTGCCAATCCTAGCAGTCTGGAATT
Organism: Dunaliella primolecta; assembly: GCA_914767535.2. Taxonomy (NCBI): domain Eukaryota; kingdom Viridiplantae; phylum Chlorophyta; class Chlorophyceae; order Chlamydomonadales; family Dunaliellaceae; genus Dunaliella; species Dunaliella primolecta. The sequence continues at coordinate 5,915,816 of OU611755.1, read as the reverse complement.
TGATTGCAGGGAGGCAGCAGCTCGCGCGTGCACCACTGCTCACCGCTCTCCTCACTGTGTTTTTGCTGCTGTGTGCAAGCAGGCACCCCTGGAGCCACAGCCCCAGGACTTGCTGAGGTACCCGTCGGAAGTGCCAAATATGCAGCAGTCCTCCTCAATCCCTAAGGGCCCTAGCCCAAACGGCTCCTTGATTGCCCCTCTGGATGTGGCCTTGGGCAAGGACAGCCAATTCCTTCTAAACAACCGCCGCGACTCCCAGTCGTCCTCGGTTGGCAGCCCAGATTGCAACAAGCCCATCAGCAGGTCCCGGCTTGAACAGCCATCAGCTGCTCCTTCAGGCAAGCAGCCCTTGGGCGGCAGTCGCGGAGGCCAGTTTGATCTGGTCGAGTGGGGCAGGCAGGCAGAGCAAGGCATGCTTTCCAAATGGGAGCAGCAGCAGCAGGCCTGCAAGCCTCGTAGTCGGGACAGCAGTGTCAGCACCCCCTCCATAAACTTGGTAGAGCATGCGGCACACAGGCGCACGTCCAACACTGCCCAGTCCTCGTTGCTGACCGACACTGCCAGGGCGAGTCGCCAGGACAAGGACAAGGGGGGTGCCGGTGATGCGGGGGGTGGGGGTGTGTCTGTGGCGGCAGGAGACAAAGCGGTGCGCGTGCGAGGCGTGCGACGCAGCTCTTCTTGCAGTGACCTGGAGAACGTGTCAGCTGCAACCTCCCGCAATGACAGGGGTCAGGTCCGTGACAAGGTGCAGGGCTTTGACAGCGGGCAGCTGGGCCAGCCACCGAGCGGGTGGTGTGGTAACTCTGGAGGGCCCCATGGGTACAACCATATATATAACCATGTCTGGCAAGCGCAGACTATTGAGGAGGAAGCGCTGCAGGACCTGGAAGGGAGTGCGGGACCAGTCGGGCAGGACGCGCAAAAAACAAGCACAGATGGAAGGTACGACGCGCGCGCGCGCGCACACACACACACACACACACACACACACACATCCGGACACGGTTTCTGCATGGCGCTGGCAAGCATTTGTGGCAAGCTGGATGCACCGTGTGGCACACTGCCTTTGGCTATACACCACCTCTGCTCTGCCAGCATCCGGTGACCTGATGTCTTCTCCCTGCACACCTCGTGCACAGGGATACGAAGGACAGACAAGTTGCCAAGCCAGAGTCCTCCTTGTACCATGAGGTCGAAGTCAAGCTCGTGCCAGACCCTGTGACAAATAGGTGAGTCGCAAGGTTGGCCAAGTCCGCATATCTTTGCCATTTTTGGGGCGCCTGCAGCGCTGGGAATTATGCACACATGCCATGGAATACACTTCAATACAAGTTGGCAAGCAGGCCGGAAGAGGACATGCAAGATGAAAGTCATGTTCCCTCAGAACATGCAAGATGAAAGTCATGTTCCCTCAGAACATGCAAGAGGAGAGGAAAACAAATGCCTCAAGTCGTCCCCACAGCTGGACCCCCTCTTCCCAGGCAAATGAGTATTAAGAACTTTGATACTACATAACTTGCTCAATCCTGCACCACCATAGAACCTGAAAATGCATTGGATAGCTGTTTTTTTACACTACAAGCGCTAAAAAAGGGGTTGTGGAGCGCAATGTGTGGCCAGTGATAAAAAGGCTCACAATTTCAAGACAGATGCCATTCCTCAACCGCTTCTCCAATCTTGTATAAACATTCTCGATGTTCTTCGCAACTCTGTTGAAAATCAGGCCAGGTTACAGGCTGTGTCCAGAATGGTTACTCTAAGGCGCAAAGCAGTGTGCCGATTTCCAAACAAACCACTGGTTGGCCTCACGTTTGATGCAAGTTTCAAAATGCACTTTTTTCTGCCGATTTGGGCGCAAAAGAGCCTTAGATCCACGCGCAGCACCTCCATATGCCAAATCTCCAGCAAACCTCAATGCTTGGTTCATGTGGACATGTTCGCTATGCTCAGGGCACATGTTGGTGCATGCAGGAAGCATGAATGGTCTAATACTAATACTGTTTTGGGGTCCCGGCTGCAGAGACGACCCTGAGCAGGCAGCTTAGAGTCAAAACAATTGAGCCTGCAATGATACCAGTCCAATCCCTCTGGACAATGTATGTCCTTATAGCTGCATGGGCTCTGCCATATCTTGTGTCGCATGCCCTTTGTGCCTTTGTGCCTTGCTTTGCTATCCATGTCTTCCATCAAGACCGTGCCATGGAGTAGGGTGCATCCAGGCTGCTCCAGCACTTCTCTGCACTGAAAAAGGTGTACATAAAATAAGCCCACAGCCCCGTGCTCTGGCTGATTGATTGTCCTTGCACTTGAAAGACACCCATCAACTTTAGGCTAAGAGTACACGAGCACCCTGATTCTCATGTTGTGGGAGTCACCAACTAAACCAATCGCCCCCCCCAACACATGTGTGCTGACAACTGTTCTGTTTGTGCCAGCAGGCAAGCCATAATGTTTGCCATCTTGTTGCCTCCTGTTGCACCTCTGTTAACAGGCCAGCATTTTTGCTCATCCAGCGTGACGTGTCGGAGCAGGTGGAGCTCGAAAACTTGCTAGCAGAATTAATAGAGGACCAGCTGGCAATGTTGAGCCAGGTATGTAAAGCCCATGACTGGCCATGTTGCAAGAAGAATGTGGCATGCACATGTCCATGTTGAGCATGGGATGGTTGTGCTGAGCTAGGTGGGCATGTCACCCCCCAGGGCTCAAAACCATGTGCCCTTGGGTAAAGCAAGGTAGAAGTGGGCTGTTTAAGTTTTTGCAAGCATACTGTACTTCCCACAGAGCCAGCAACAGAGAGATGATGCACTTTGATGGTGTGCAGCTCCAGCCTGCATGATCTGAACACAAGTGTGGCATAGGTAAAAAGAGCAGGCCTCATCAGCCTGTGACCAATTTGGTTTGCTTGCCAGCAGTCTGTAATGTTCTCAAAGTTTGTCCGAGAAAATCTGCGACCTAGCAGAGCAAGCGTCTCCCTTGATGGTCTTGGTCAGGAAAAATTGCAGCAAAAAGAAGCTGCAGTGAAAAATATTTGCAAGGATGGCTCCCTCCCCTTTTATCTTGTAAGCCAGGACAGCGCTTTCATCTTCACCCTGTAAGCATGCTCAAGAAGTTTACTAAAGCAAAAGCAGAAACTGCATTAACGTGGACTTGGTTAATGACCTGTACGTGCAGATCTTCCCTCGCCACGTGATTCAGGCCCTCACCACACAAGGTATGCCCTGGTGTTTTACCAAAGAGTCCCATGTTCTTTGGCATGGAGTTTTCAATGGAGTTAGCATTCAATGAGGGTGATGAGGGGGGCCAATCAAGAGCCCTTTGGTGTGCCTTGCGCGCATGTGCTGCAAGTGGCTGGTGCCTCTGACGCAAGGCCCCCTGGCGCTGGACTCTGCAAACGCTGAAGCTCGTGTGTGTGTGTGTGTGTGTGTGTGTGTGTGTGTCCTCTGACGCATGGCCTTTTGGCGGTGGAGGCTTCTTGTGCTTAAGTTACATTAGCCTGTACATGGCCAAAGCCCTTGAAGTGCTGTAGCCTGTACATGGCCAGGCCCCTTAACTTCAGCAGCCTGTACATGGCCAAGGCCCTTGAGCTGGAATAGTCTGCTCTTGCCCTTGGCAGAGGAGCCTGACCATTGAGGCCCTGTGGGATACAGCTGCTTTTTAGCCAGATCACTGGCGGCCCTCCTTGGAAATAAGGCAGCAATGCAGCGACTCAAGCTGCTGCATTGCCGATCAGCTGGCGCTGCTTTGGCATTGTGTGGTATTGAAGAAGGCAGTTTGACTGTGTGTATGACCCTCTTAGCCTAGGACCACATTAGGCAAGACCTAGGATTCCTAGGCCTTGCCTTATGTGGTCATGATAAAAGTTACCTGAGAGGTAGGTCTCTTCTTACCACCAGCTCACCACTCTTTGGCTCCTTACTACTATGTTGCAACTCAGGTGCTGTCACACTGGACAACATTGCTGACCTTACGTTTTCACACACAAACGTTACCATCCTCTTTCTAGGTGCGTTTGCTTCTGAATGCGCCTCATTGAAACATCCTTACAAGTGTGGCCTGTTCTCCTCTTTGTTTCAGCATTATGACTGCCCCATCATGGCAGCAATGCACTGAACACAGCAAATCAATGTCAGCATGCATCTGCACAGCACTCAAGCCTTTTTGGCCAGTAAGAGGAGCAATGCAGCGCTGTCTGCTGCCGCCCTTCAAAATTTGTTTGTAAGCAATGAGAGAATGGTTGAGGCTTCTGTTTCCAGACCCCTGCAATCCAATGAACCTTGTGCGGCCTGACTGGAGGGTGCATGTGTGGCCTGGGGATTGATGCGTGCTTGTTAAATCATTCTTCATCTTCCTCTTGTTCTTCCTACTGCGATAGGGCTAATATGCGCCTTTAGATGTGATAGGGGTGTGTCGACCAAACTGACGTTCCACTTCTGTGGCCATTTCTTGCAGACATTGTGTCCTTCACCTCAACTTGTGGAAAGGTAAGCTCCCCCAGTTTCATGTATACCGCGATCCTTAGATGCAAGAAGCAAGCTGTGACTGCCCCATTGACTCCAACAAGGGCAAGCACATGGTCAACAGTGAGCCGAGGCACGCCTCCATGCACGGGGACATGTACATGACCTTGTCCTCGCTCAAATTCAGAACGCGTCATCAGAGAGAGGGCTGGCCGATCCTCATTGTTCCATGTACATGATTGCTTAGCCTGTGCATTTGGACTGTCATTTGCCATGCAACCTTGATGCCTTGCACACTCTGGCAGTTTATGCGCGTCACAGGAGTCTTTCTCTTTCTTGTGAATTCTTCTTGTGAGTCTTTCTTCCTTGTGGATCGCATTGGCAGGAAACCGTGACTCCAGAGTCAGTGATAACATTCCTGAACGTCCTGTTCAGCAGCTTTGACAAGTAAGCAGATGCCTGTTCTCTTTGGCCCTTTCCTCCAGCAGCCAATGCTTGTGCAGTACTGTGCTCTCCAGCTCTCAGTCCTTGTTTCTGTCGTCTAAAATTTTTAGTGCCTGTGTAGCCATTTTTGCACCCTCTCCGTTTTGCCATCCCTCCTTCCAGGTTGGTCAAGAAGTACCAGGTCCAAAAAATAGGTGAGAAAGAGATAGAATGAGAGGGAGTGCTCAGAAATGTGTTGAAGGGCTTCCATGCTTATGTTCATGTGCTACTGCATTAAAGCAAGTTAAGCTTTGGACCTGCGGGCATGGATGAAACAGGGTGGAGCACAGCCATGGAACCTCTCCACATAAGTTGAAACAGGGTGGAGCACAGCCAGGGCACGATGTCTGTTCTCCCAAAGGAAAAAAGCGCCCCCCCCCCTTCCTCCATGTGCACATGCACCGTTCTCAATTGCATGAACATGCCCACTAAAAATCCCATGTCACTTTGCCTGCACTCCACGCCCTGACATCTCTTGGCACATTCAATAAAACCATATATGACTGCTTAAAGGTGCTGCGACTGCACAAGGGAATACGAGTACATGCTGCTCAAAAGAGTTTTTGTGTTGCCTTAGTGTTGCAGAGACAGAATTGGGGACGCTTACTGTCATTACACCACGAGGACACATTTGCCAAGGACACATTTTGCCTTAATATTGCGCAGACACAATTGGGGACGCTTACCTTGTGGCAAGCGGGATATTGTCCCCTGATGGTGAAGGGTTCTGGGCTGTGGACCAAGACCACAATGCCGCTCAGGGTGCGGGCCGCATGATGAGCTTGGCAGTGGACATGATGCGTGCAGCCCTTGAGGTAGGTGCTTGGCTGAGACTAAGGTTCCACTTTTTGAAGCCAGCTGGTCCTTGCAGCAGGAGCACACGCAGCACCAGAGGTTTGTGCTGGAATGGTCAGGGCTTTTGTACAGAAACAACCTTTTTATGTAGAAACCTTGAAATGTGCCGCCCACCAGGCGGGCACCTGGCAGCGGCAACAGCTCAGGAGCTGCAATCACAAATACCGCAACTTGAAAAGATATAACATCAAATGGGAGGATGAAGAAATCATACACGCAAGAGTGGTTGAAGGAATGGTGTGCTTTGAAGAGCAGTGCAATTGTGACCTTCTCTGCCCTGAAATTTGGCATTTTTAAGGGTGCCACATGGGCAGGTCATGCTGCACTTGCTTATCGGATAGGAGTGAGGAGGGATTTATTGGTAGCCACACAAAAGAATGCCAGGTTGACCCCCTGGTAATGTTAAAGATGTCTCAAAGCAGGAATGTTCGTGGGGCTGGTTGTAACACGAGCCCAGTCTCTGTCGTCAGAAGCCCCAGCAGAATAGCATCTTGCAATTTTCAGTGCTGGATGCCTTGAGCTGCATGGCCAAAAGCTCACAAGTGCTGCGCTGAAGTGATGTGCTGCCTTGGCAGAGTGCTTGAGCGTTGCTGCATCCCACCGTGTCAGCTACCTTGCGACCTCCAACCTTGCTCTGGCGTGTGGCCTGGATTTCAATCAGGGCAGCAATGCCCCCCTTACATTCGATCTGCTGCTCACTCAATGGTTTGCCCTGCGGCGTGCAGGTTCAGATGCCTGACAACCAGCCGGTGAACCTGCGCATAGGCCTGCACACAGGCCCATGCGTGAGTGGGTTGGTTGGGTTAGAAGTGCCCAAGTGGTCGGTGTTTGGGGACACCGTGAACACGTCTGCGCGCATGGAGCAGACTGCTGTCCCAGGCACGATCCAGATCAGCAATGCGACCAAACGCCTGCTGCCAGACCTGGACATAGGGCTTAAGCACAACGGTGCGGTGGCGATGAAGGTGAGTGAAAGCTGTCCCCTGAGCGAGGGACATAAGTTGAAAGTGAATGAGCAAGGCTTGTCATGAAAATGTTCCATTGTTCAGAGCTAACATGCTACCTCAATAAACTCAAGTGTTCCTTTACTTTTGGAAGCCATATAAGCCTGCCTTGGCATTTCAACTTACCATGTGCCTTGGCTGGTAGGTTTGGCTGGCACCAAGCAGGGATGCTTGCAGGTCTCTGGGATGTTCAACACTTATGGACAACACCTTCACACTTGGTTTCAAACAAGTTTGTGCATACAACTGCAACGCTAGGGTTCTGCTTTTGTGAGAACAGGGTCGGAATAAGTTAAAACAAGGCAAGGGGCCTTGCAGAATGGTCTTCATCACTTAACCAAAAATGCCCTTCACCCTGGAAGAGCACAAGTCTTTGCTGCGGGTGGCCTTTTGAAGCGCCCTTGCACTGAGGAGGGTGGCCCAATGTCAAGCAAAGGACGTTCACAGCTCAGGGGCCAGCAGGGATGCTGCAACATGCAAGCAGGGATGATGCAACATGCAAGATGATGCAAGATGATGCAACATGCAAGTAGGGATGCGATATGCAAGGATGATGCAACATGCAAGATGATGCAACATGCAAGCAGGGATGCGATATGCAAGGATGATGCAACATGCAAGATGATGCAACATGCAAGCAGGGATGCTGCAACATGCAACAGCTGCGCACACAGCAGAGGCAATGGAATAAGGAGCATCTGGCCTGGCACTTGACCTTTTTCGTTGTGAAAGGGCTGAAAAGCTTATGCTAGTGATTGTGTGCTCACTTGGGCAGCCAGCGAAGCTCAGAATGTGGCTACCTTGCACTGGAAAGCCCTCAGTAGGCCAGGAGCGCAGGGTGCTCCACACTGGAGTTTCATAAACAGCTGCCTGCAATGATTGAGAGTCTGATGTGGCTTTGCGTTGGCTCATCGGTTCCTGCTGATAACGTGAACTACCTGAGGGGCTGCTTAGAGTGCATGCATCAAACAAGTATTTCCTGCCTTTAGTTCGAACAGAGGCTCGTTTAGACGTCGCCGGCTACTCCTGTGCTAAGAACTGCAAAGCCTGAACACCTGATCGCAGGGGAAGGGTACCATGGAGACATGGCTGTGGTTTCAACCTCCAGAGTGGAGGACTGCCAGGGAAGCTGGAATCCAGCCTCCCCTGCCGAAAGCAATAGAGCTGCTGAACCGGCAATGCGGCATTGACACGAGTGAAGCTGATGCTCATGAGGTGAGCTCAGTTCAGACCAGGTGCCTGCTCAAAGAAATTGATGTTGTGGATGAGGTGTCATCGAGGAGTTTGTGGCCTAGGCAGAAAGGAGACGTGCGACCTGTGTGCGTGCATTCCTGGAAATTGGATCGACAGCATGCTCTATGTGCTGCTCTTGCCTGCAAAGAGAGAGGCCCTCAGTTGCGGATCACCCTGGTGCCATCTGGGTCATCAAGGTAAAGCAAAACCTCTCTGGACCCCTTGTTGGTGGAGGCAGTTGATGCAGGTCAGACAACCTGACACGCAAATGGCTGCATGCCCCAGGGCCGGCGAGGTGATCTGGTTGTTGAGCTGGTAAGGTGCGGAGAGTGTGCCAGAGTGTGAGCCCGTATCAGTTTTGTGCTTGCTAACCATCATCTCGCAGGAGGAGCTGCCGACCGTCCGGCTGCCAGCAGCCTTCTCGCCCAGCACACAACTGCCCAGCAAACGGCTGCCTGACCCTAGCAGCAGCCGGGCCAAGATCAACGGCTTTGGCGGCTTTGATGCCAGCGTCCACGGCAAGTCTACCGGGGAGGATTCAAAAGCCCCGGAGGTGGCCCTCCGCACCTCGTTCTCCCAGGAGCCACCTTCTCGCGACACGCCCACGCTTGTGCGGCGTAGCAGCCTCCCCAGCAACCCCAGCAACCCCGGCATTAACGGCATCATGCTGGATGACTCAAAGGCACTGGAAAAGGCCCTGGGGAGCGGCTCAAGCCAGACACCCTCTTGGAACCAGGCACCCTCCTGGTCTCAGATCCCCCCCGTTCCCCAAGCTGCTGCATCTGCCCAGAACAAAAAGAGGGACCCAGCAATCTCGCGCGCGCTGCACCGCCTCACAGATGCCTCCATCACCCTGCCCTTGGCCATGACTGAGGCGATGAAAGGGCTGCAAGGGCAGGGGTCTCCGTCCTCGCCCTGTGCCGCGTCCACGCCCACCCGCGTTTCGCCACCCTCCTTGGCCACTGTCCCGCCCAAGCCTAGCGGCGAGGGGCCTTCGTTTGTGCTCCTTACGGTACCCCCACCTAACCCCCAGCCCCTTCCTGCATCTCCCTTTGCGGCTGCAGCAGCAGCAGGATGCAGCAGCCAGGGCAGCCAGGGTGCCTACAAGTCGGCGCTGAGGGAGTGTGGGAGTCAACGCAAGCTTGTGGACAAGCTGAGTTGGGCCCCTGAGCCACACACAGTTGCAAAGGGCAGGCAACGCAGCCGGGCTAGCGAGGAGGAGGCAATGGAAGTGAGGGAGTCATCAGACAGGTGCGCATGGCGCGGACAGGGAGCTGTTGGCCCCTGTTTTGGAGTGCAGCTGTGTTTTGAAAGAGGGTGACCCACCGTGTGCATTTCTGCTTTGTGTGCGTGTTCGCTTTGTGTGCAATTCTGCTTGTATTCCTTCTACCTGTTGCCCAGGCAGGCTCACTCCCACCCCGCTGTGCACGCATTCATCCCACTAGAGTTGCAGTTCCTAGGGTGCAGGCGTTGCTCAAAACATGATCCGTCCTCCACAAATCTGTCTCTGCAAGGATTACCTCTGAATGAGTGCCTGTGCATGATGTCAAAGCAAAATGCTTCATCATGGCTGCGCCTCTGCACGTTGCTTGGAAATGCTTCATCAATGATGCTTACAAGTGCTTCATCATGGCTGCGCCTCTGCATGTTGCTTGGAAATGCTCCATCATGATGCTTACAAGTGCTCCATCATGGCTGCGCCTTTGCATGGTGTATAGAAATGCTTCATCAATGATGCTTAAAAGTGCTTCATCATGGCTGCGCCTCTGCATGATGTTTAGAAATGCTTCATCATCATGGCTGTACCTCAACATGATGCTTAAACATGCTTTATCATGGCTGTGCCTCTGCCTGGGATGCGCGCCTCCAGGTTTAACACATGTGGGCCCAAAGTGTTTGAGCTCTTGAGGGTGGCCTCGAACTCGCCCCTGTCCTCCGTCTCAAATAGCCAGGTGCGTGATGCAAGCATACAAATCGTGCCTCATTGGAAATGATATTTGAATCTCCTAGGGTGAACGGACATAGAGCGCACCAGGAGGCAAAGCCATATCTACCACCTCCATGACAATCCTACTCCGACTGCACTTTGTTATTTTGTACAAACCGCATGGATTTTTGCCAGAGGGGGCTATCTGAGGCCCAAAATCAGCCAGTTTGTGCATGCTCCCCCGCGTGTGTGTCCCCCAACTGGCAGTTTTCGAGTTTGGGTTCCTCTGCTAGCCTGTTTCACTGTCTATAGCACTAGGGTTTCAAACCTGCCAGTTGAGGGACGCTTGCCTAACTTGCCGCGGCGTGAACCCTAGTTTTCACAACCAAAACTCCATATCTGACCTCATCATTGCACCAAATTGGGTGCTTTTCTGTGATTTAGGGTTCCTGCAACAAAAAAATATTGTCGCAAAAAACATGGAGTGAAAAGACCCAGTGGTTGGTGTTATGTGGCGATTTCAGCCATTTTCCCATAATTAGGGTTTACGTGCCCCATGTGAGCTGCGGCCCAGTCTATCTAAGCACACAGGGCGACTCACACAGATCTGAGCATATGCTCTGGTAGCTTGTAACGCCAGCTACACTTTATAGCTAAAATTGTCCCAATCAGATGAAGTGGCTATGGATGGGCGCACTTTGAATGCAAAAAAGGAGCATATTTAGGCATATGCTCAGATAGCCCCCTCTGGATCTTTGCTCAAATATTTGGCGAGTGCACATGTGTCTTGCTGTATCTCATTTGAGCCTTGGAACCTATGCATAGCTTGGTTGTCTTACTTAAGACTTCCCTGCCAGTTGATTGACCTTCACCACGCGAAATTTGCATTTTTGGCGAAGCCCCCCTTTCAGAGGCGACGCCCGAAGGGCCCACTCACCCCACCTCAGGCTCTGAGATTTGGGATGCCCTGTTAAAAGAAACCTTTTAGGACTACCGAGAGTTTGGTAAGCTGCCAGGCACGCAGTGCTGAGTTCTCCAAAGGTTTCTGATAAGGCAGACGAGCCAGCCAGAGGCTCCCTGAAGCAAGGATTGAAGATAATTCACGCAGCAAAATAATTTTGCACAATCATTTGACAACGGGGTGCGCTGGTTGGCCCAAACAAGGGTTTGACCAAGCTCCAGAGCGTCGTCCAGGGCACCCCAGCAACTTCTCCCCCCTCAATTGGCGTTGCTGCCAGGTCGCCGCTGCACCAGCAAGAGCACACGTCCAGGAAGGGCCAGGAAAAAAAATTCATGGTGCTTGCTGTTACGTGCTGTACTGCGTCTAAAAAGCATCAATAAAGGGGTCTTAGGCGGAAGGTCAAATTCAATAGCGCGGATGCACTTATTATTTTGATTGGAAGTGCTCCCTAAATAGCTGGACCATTTGGTGACGATGAGATGTGCAAGTGCTGGTCAACGGAAATTCAAAGCTGCTGCAAAAGAAGGAGCCCGGCCTGGACTTGCTGCAGATGGAGTGCTGCTGTGTTGGACCCCTGTCAGAGTGCTACTTGGTGCAGTGGTGCAGCATGCTGGCATGCACACGCGCGCGCGCGCCCACTGACATTGACACACACACACACACACACACACACACACACACGCGCGCGCGCGCGCGCGCGCGCGCTTGCACCCTTACATGCAAGCATGCACGCTCAAACAAACTTGCACATACTCACATGCGGGCCAATTTTCCGCGTTGCTTGCAAAGCCTTCCCTTGTCAACTCTTTTTCCCCTTTTTTTGTCACTTCCAACTCCATTCCCGGGCACTACAGGTGCAAACCGCCATGAAGAGTGTTTTGAGTGTCATCTGAAGCCCACGGGCACTCAACATAGCATGCATGCATACTTTGCTTCCAGACGCTGCTTGCACAAAACTCACCTATGCACCCTTCATTTGCACAAGCATTGCATGATCATGTGCCTCACTCCTAGCTTGTGCCTCTGCGTGCGTTCAGGTGGACATCGCATCCTGGCACCAACTGAACATCTCCTCAGTGGGCGCACGCCGCACTGCGCGCAACAGCAGGGCTACAAACATCATACAGCGCACCTCCTCAAGCAGGTTCTCTATGGCCTCAATAACCAGCAACGGGGGAGACTTGATGGCTCTGTCAGTGCGCAGCAGCCTCCCCATGCTTGCCACCACCTGCAGCCTGCCGCTGCCCAGCTGGCCTTCCATTTCGCAGCTCCAGTTGGAAAGGTGGGATGGGCAAGCATAGATACACGCATGCACGCACGCAGGCCTCTGCTCTTCATGCATACAAGAGCATGTGAATGTGCAGCACAAGTGGTTGAGGAGCCAGAATTCTGCCCTGCCTCCAAGACCCTGATGATTGTGTGCAATGCTTTGCACACAAGATGGCAGACCTGTGATGGCAGACCTTTTAGATTGGTCGCAAAAAACTGGCATCCTTGCCTCAGCCTGCAGTGGGACAGGGCTAACACCCACTCTCATTTGCTGAACATGTGCGGGCGTGCAGGTGGGCAATGGGTAGGCATTCTTTTGGAGCCGATGTATGAAGGCACCTCTGCTTGCAGCGCAACTCTTCTCACCAAGCTCTCGCTGTCATGCTGTGTCGATCTCACACATCCCAACCCTGCATGCCTTCACCCTCACCACATGCTTGCAGCCCCAGCCCTGCACGAGCAGGAGCAAGAGGAGGTGGCGCACGGCTGTCCCATCTCAAGTGCTGCCACAAGGGGCAAGTCAGAGTGCTGCAACGCTGCCACAGCGAACCCCTGCCTACCTCTGCCACCCTCTCATGCGCCTCTACCAGCACCAGGGAATCATATCCTGGGCTGAAAGGCAGCACCAGCATGGCCAGGGTGCGGCACAGGGTTAACGGGGGCGCCTCTCGGGTGCATCAGAGCGTGCCGGCACCGCCCTCAGGGTGTGCATCAAGGCCTGGCCGGCACCGCCCTCAGGGTGTGCTCAGGCTGCCAACTGAGTCAGTCCAGGCTCTGCGCAAAGCCGCGAGGCAGAGGACGGCAGCTGTCGCCGCCGTTGCAGCCAGCAGCCCTGTCAACATCGTCCAGCAGATACAACAGCAAGGGGTGGTTGGGAGCCCCAGCAGCACCCTCAAGACGGGCTCCTGTTCCACTGGAGGGCCAGGGATGGCGAAGGAGGAGGGCAGCTTTAGCATGCCACTCAAATATAAGGTTGCAGCCATGCTGGAGGAGGAGGAAGAAGCCGGGAACTACGCTTATGGAGACGAGAGTTGTGGAAAGGCGAGATGCTTTAGAGGGGGGGTTGCAATAGGGGATGGAGTGGGGGAAGGACGGGAGTTGGGGCAGGGAAAGGTTGGCGCTTGCAACATTGCAAGACATCATTCAGCACCCTTCTTGTTCCCCATTGCCTGCCTCCAGAATCACGCTGCATGTCCCTCTTAAACCCCTTGGCTTTGGTTTCCTACTTAAATGGCTTTGAATTTGACCCAGGTCCTTCTTATTTATTCAGGATAGTCATGCTGTGTTGTTTTCGCGCTGCAATTCACCACCCCAACAACAGCAAATCTGAGTCATGCAACGAGCGCTGCGCTCCTGAACTTACCAAACTCATAACAGTAACAAAAGGCATTGGCACCTTCTACTCACGCATAATTCGCCCCAGCACTGCACTGCTTTGCCTTGATGTCAAGCTGCACTTCAGGCTCGTCTCTTACTCGTTTTGCACTACCTTACACAGCACATGCCATTACCATATCTGTGCAGAACTACATGCAGAGCCGTGCGGCCTGAGCATACCCTGAGCTACCCTCAAACCCTGGACCCTAACTCACACAGCACTCGCCATTCACTGTTGTAACTGCGCAGAGCCATGCAGCGCACCTTGCAGCCAAGCTCGCCACGCTGCCTGACAAGTCCAACATTGGGGGGTCCCTCACGCGCACCTCCAGCAGGCGCTCTGCATGGTCCCGGAAAATAGCCCATGTGTCTGCAAGCTGCAACATTGTGCCCAGCGGAGGATTGAACTCCCAAGCCAATGCCATCCCTTCCGGCAGCACATTCAGGAGCCTCGCACGCGTGCACGGCATGAGCTCCCAAGCCAATGCCCTCCAGCCCTGTGGCAACATGCCCCGGGCGCTCACCAGGACAAACACGCTCGGCATGAGCTCCCAAGCAAACGCCATCTTCCCAGCAGCTGGCAACAGTGTGTACAAGGCGCTGGCCAAAGCGCACGCCCACATTGGGTCAGCATCCGACCAGCGCCAGCCAACCAGTCCGGAGCTGGTGAGCGGGACAGGGTTTGCAACCAGGCCCAATATGGCAAAGCAAAACTCGGGCAGGCGTAGCAGCATGTTTGGGGGCACCAAGCCTCAGTCCTTGCAGCCTTGATAATTGTTAGCATCCCAGAGGACGGCCGACAGCTGCCCCTGCGGCAGCATGCCCGGGCGCTCTCCAGGACAAACACACTCGGCATGAGCCATATGCCAAGGGCCTGATACCAGATGCTCATCCATGCAAGATATGTGCCTGATCCTTGCAACCAAAGCTTGCATGGGAAAAGTGCAGATTTGTGCCTAATTCATGCAACCAAAGCTCATCCATGCCTGAGGCCCGACGCCTTTCCTTCCCTAATCTCTTACAAAGTCTCCAGCTGCTGTGCCTCATGTGCCTTGCAATTTGGGATGCTCTTAGGGTTGTAGCTTTCCTGCTTCAGGGGGCACAAAAAGCCCCCTGAAGCCATGCTGGCTGCAGATGGTATGCTGAGATATTTCTATTGTTTTCAAGCCAGGCCGCCTTACACGGTGCGCAAAAGTACATTGATTCAGGTTGATTGGTGATGCACAAACTCAAAGAGTAACATGCAGAGCTCTAGAGGTTGGGCTCGCCTTTTGGGGATGGCAGGAATGCCCCTGTTTGGTCATGTATTGCTTATAGATGCCAACAATGCCTCTGTTTTTAGTCCATGGTTTGTGCTGCCCCTGCCAGAGGCAGCGGCAGGTCAAGCACTGCACTGTTATGTAAATTGGATTGCTAAACATTTGTCAGGATTTGCATTGTGTGGACTTGGAGGCATGCCAATCTATGCAGTGTGTAACATTGCATCAATTGGATCGCTGTGATAAACATTTGTGAGGATTTGAATTATGTGGAATTGCAGGCATGCCAGTCTGTGCATGTAGCATTGCTTTCGTCTGAAATTGCTGGCCTGGTACCTAATGCATAACTGCTGTGTTACACTTGCTGTCCGTCTGGCACTTTTTTCATTGGACGGCTGGGCATCGCTGTGCTATCTATTGTTTGTGATGAAAGGATTCGGGAGCTGAATTGCCTCAGACATGCTACTTTGTAGCTTGCTGTCTGGGAAATGTTTTGTGTTGCCTCCTGCTCTGAACCGATATTTGGCGGGTGCAGGTATCTACAAATTTCTTTTTGGAAAAAAAACGCATTATCTTTCATTCTGCTTGGAAGTGGCATTCACTGGTTCAGATGAGACGGCTCTCGTGGAAGAGGATGGGAGTGCAAAGGCTGCTGAGTGAGAGTGCCATGCTGTTGAACCAGAGACAAGACTGATATTGGAGATTTCTACTGGGAGTGGCTGCGCTTCAATCAATCGTTGCCTAATATAATAATATGAATTTGTTTCTGCCCACCTGGTCATTATCTATTATTATTTATACGATGCATGCTGCCCATGTTAATTGTGCTTGATCAGTTGCAGATTTTGATTGGAAATGTTTGCCATATTCCCTCACAATGTTGTTACATTGATTCTGCAACCTTGATCAGTCGTCCCTTCTCAGCATTTTGATTGAAGATATGAGTCTGCGCTGGACATAAGGTAGCAGGTTATAGAAACAGAGAAGACCTCAGTCAAAACGACTGGCTGCTAGCCTGCTGATTAAAAGAAAGGTGTTCATACAGAAAAGGATGCAATTAGTGGTTGTTTTGATTCTTGAAATTGAACATATTGTAGGAATGTGCATGGTGAATGGGAGACAAGGAAAGAGCCATTTGGGAAGAGGGATTCAAAGTTAAAAGAAGAGGATAAGGAAGCACATTTTAGCCAAAGAGAGCAAACCTGGGGATATGTCCATCTGAAAATAGCATGCTGCTCATCCTGCACATCGTCTTGCGTACCACGGAGGTCACAGGTAGGAGAATGTCATCATTCCATGTGGCTTGCTCTATCTCAAGAGCATGGACGCGCTGTGGGGAGTTTTCACTGCTTATGATATTTTCTTTCCTCTTTCATGAAGGCAAATTTGGGCCATGTTGCGCACAATGTGTTTGAGCAAATCCAGGTGCAGATTTTTGAGTACAACTTAAGGGAAGGGAAGGGTTACATAGCTGTACCTGCCTGCAAGGGCAGCTTAGCTGAAGCAAAACGTGCCTGCAACCAAACCAGTCCAAACTAAAAAGCAAAATGAGCTAGAAGCTCAGTCACAGCATTTCAGGCAAGCAGACACAAACTTGGCTAATCCTAGGACGTCATCCTGATTCATGAAGTCTCTAAGGCGTACAACTTAAGGAGAATGCGTATCGCGAGCATTCTCAGTTAGGGAGCATGCCAACGGTAACAACTAACTTCAACAAGTTGTTGAGACCATGAATGAAAAGAAAAGTCTAGGGCCCTCAAAGTCTAGGGCCCTCAAACCTCAGGGTTACAAGGGAAAAACTTTTTCCGAAAAAGGCCTCAGTCAATACGTTTGACTGCTAGCATGTTCATAAATGCATATGAGACCATAAAGGAAAAAAGGAATTTGTTGTTCTCCTGGTTTAGGAAAGTATTAACATCCTGGGAATTCACATGGTGAATGGTACCTAGACAGGGCATCCTGTGGGAGATATAAAAATGTAGAAAAGAGAAGTTGTGCTCAAAAAGAGAGGCATACTTTTGGCGGAGAGAGCAGACCTGGGGATTTGAACACCTGAACAGCACATGTTCTTCAGATTTAGATTTAGATTTACATGGGGGGATCATTGTATGCCATACAGTGCTAATGTGACTCGTTCCCATGTCACGGACTGGTGTGTGGCTACAAACAGGATTCCAGATACACAATTGGTTTCTTACCCTGCCAGGGTTTACCCTTCCAGTGGAAGGAACACCCTCCAGCCTACCTACACTTTAAGGCACCTACAGCATGCTGCAAGCACAATCAAGCCTGGGCAATCTAGCCGGCTGCACACTGCATCCATTGACTTTAAGCAAGCATATGACACCATCCCTAGGCAGGCACTCTGGCAGCACCTGCAGCGCACGCGCATGCCCGCTTCTTTCTTGTCCGTCATTAAAAACATGTACGATGCTGATAAGTATATTTTGAAGGATGGAGAGAAGAATGCTCAGGTGCACCCTAACACAGGTGTGAAACAGGGTTGCCCTCTGTCCCCTCTGCTGTTCAAAAGATAAGTTCTCTTTGTATATTAATGACACTGATGAAATTGCGGAGGGGGTGCACTGTGCTGTCACGAATATAGCTGAATTCTATGTGACGCACATGTTATATGCTGATGACCTGACCCTGATGGTCAACGATCCTGTTTCGTTGCAGACCATGCTGAACCGCTTGCATGCGCATGCTCAGAGGAAGCACTTAGTCATCAACACAGCTAAATCTGAGGTGGTGCACTTCAATTCCTCTGGGTCAGATCTGCCTGTGTTTTGTATTGGGGGGGTGCCACTGGCACACAGGGAGTCTTTCAAATATCTTGGCATGATGTTTCACAAGTGCATGAGCATGGCCAAGTCCTCTGAGCATGCAACTGGCCCCTTCATGGCGTCTGCCTTTTGGGTTCGTCAATTTGTTCGTGAGAATTTTCTGGCAAATAGGCCGTACGTGTCTCTGTGGCTTGGGAAGACGTATGTGGTCCCAGCTGGAATGTATGCAGGCCAAGTGTGGGGCACTAAATACATTAAAGCGGGCAAGGAATTGGCAAGTGATCTGCAAATGCGGCACATGAGTTATCTTAGGAGCACGGTGGGTGTTAAGCGTACCACTACAAACTGGGCTGTCCTGAGGGAGTGTGGTCATGAGCCGCTTCAGTTTTACTGGTTTAGGTCTGTTGTCAAAATGTATAACAGCATGCTGAGGTCTAACAGTGAGACGTTGAGAAGAGTGCTAAAAGCAGATTTGAATATTCATTCGCGTGAGCCTACCTGCTGGACTGCTCAAGTTTTAGATGCTTTCCAAGGCCTACGGCGCTGTGATTCCTTTGCGCAAGCTGTGCGGCAGGGCACTCCTATCCTTATTCAAGAGTTTACTGATGACCTCAGACACAGGTTGCAGGCAGTGTGGAGAGATGTTGAGGGAGTGAACCCGCGGGACACGTATAGTAAGCTGGCAACTTACCAGTCTCTTTTTGCAGTGCCTTTTGATCACAATGTGCGTGCCCCTGCCCGTTTACCAAGGCACATGCATTTGGATTTGTCTCAACATGTCATGAGGAATGTTAGCTGTTTCAGACTTAGGGCACACACACTGAAGGTGGAGACAACGGCTTGGGATACTCGGAACACTCTTTTGTGTGATCGCTGTTCTTGTAATGGGATTCAAGATGAGGCTCATACCCTTTTGGTGTGCAGAGACGCAGATGTTTGTGCTTTGAGAAGAAAGTACGCTTACCTGTTCAACTGTTTCTTTAAGAGTTGAGACATCACTTTGGCAGGAGCACACATCAACTTGTGATAGATGTGAACAAGGACTCCTTGTCGGACTCCAAGATGAAAATCATGCAGTGTTCCTTTGTTCTTGCGCTTTTGTGTGTTCTCTTCGAAGGGCTTATGCACAGTTATTTTCTGACTTCCCCTCGTGTTATAGAATTTTTCTGGACGATTCAGGAACTTTCTACTATTCTCAAGCTAGCTCTGAGGATGCTATTCATTTCTTGCAGAGCAAACTAATGACACTTATCGTTTTATTTCCGATCTCATGGATATTTTTTGTGCAGTTGGAACAGTTGAGCAGACCGAGCAGCCAAACTACCTGGCTGAAGGTCATACCCCATTGTAACTCAACTGTTTCTCTGGTGATTTTTCAATGGAGCACCCTTTTTTACAACAAGTCAGTGTCCAGGATGTTTCTGATTCCCTCTTGCAACAGAACTACAAGCTTTTCTCGTTTGTTTCTGAGCTTATGTTGTTATTATGTTGACTGGCGAGGACCAGTCACAGGCCGATCAGCCGAACAGTCTGGCTGAAGGTCCCCCCATGTAAATCTCAATCCTATTATGATTCTATTGATCACAAAAAAGCTCAGGGACTCTATTAACATGGTTTCCTTCTTTATACCATAGCCTAGCAGTCATGCTTGTTGAAACCCCTGTAGGCCAACAGGTTTTCAGCCATAGAACATGCCAGCACTGGTGCATTTAGAATGGAGTCCTTGCTAATTGACAATCAATGTCATACATGTGGGGAAAAAAGTATTTTTGCTGCCTTTAAATTTTTTCTTATTATTTTGTTGGCCTAAAATGCGACTTAGTTTCATGTTTTTGGCATTGTTCTCCAGATCGGACTGGTTTGGTTACAGGCACATTTTTGCTTCGACAAAGCTGCCCTTGTAGGCAGGTACAGCTATGTATTCCTTTCCTACCCTTATACTCATAGGCCAGTGGAGAAGGACCCAAACCATCTGCTTCGTTCCAAGCCACTTGGGAGCAAGGTGGCCTTGAGCTGCCTATGTCATGTATCACACATATCACACTTACATCAGGCCAAAGGCTCTAGCTAGCTCTCTAAGTAGGGAACCTTTCTTTAATGCACACTGCTGGGCTTGGCTTGCGCAGTCTTTTCTCTTCAGACCAAGGACAGTTGGTGGGTACGCTGAGTGTTCTTTTCTTAATGCACCCGCCCGGCAATGACAAGCCAACCCTCATTTTCAGGCTACCTGGGATACCAACAATTTCCCTGCTTGTGACCTGAGATGCCCAAGATGAAATACAAGATGGATCTTCTGGGGAGCCGCTCTGACCCATACGCATGTAGCAAATGGCACAACAGGTTAGGAGCGCTTTAAATATTGCACAATTGGGTGACTTGAGCTCAATTCGAGCTGCCAACCCTGTAAATTACAACAAGCAGCAGCTACCTGGCTTGCAATGAAGGCTGCTGTGCTACTCTTGCATGCGCTCAGCCAATGCGTCAGTCCTCACGCATGAACATGCACACAGATTGTCTCAGTGCTGCATTATTGCACCCATACAAATGATATCCAGAAAGCCCTGTCAGTTGCATCCTCTTCCCTTGCTCAGGGAAATTCACCTCCTCAAGTATTGTCAGCAGCCAGGCACATTAAACACCTCCATCAGGATCACGCAAGTGCTTAGGACATTGCTGCAAAGAGTTGACAGTCTTGCCTGCTCTCGGAATTAAGATGGTCTCAAAGGCATGTCATGGGTCACCCTCACACTGCAAGTGGCACGATCACCACACTCGCAACAGGTGTCTTGAGTCATCGTCCTGGCATGCCATGTGATCACACTCCATGCAAATCAGTGTTGGAGCACTTGTTGTTGGCAAGCGCCTTACTTGGCTGCTTTCTTGCTCAAGAGGGCAGCTTGGGCTGCGGCTAGCCGAGCGATTGGCACGCGGAAGGGGCTGCATGACACGTAGTCCAAGCCCAGACCATGCACGAATGCGACGCTCATGGGCTCACCACCCTGCACCCAAGAAATTGAGTGTGTTGTCATCATGATAGACAGGCTCGAAATTGGGCTGTAAGCCTCAAATAATATGTACCACCAGATCTTAGTGGTGAAGGCTGTATAAGTATGTGGGTGCTCCACTTGCTGCGAGCTGTGTGCCTCCAAGTCTTGGAATGTTCATGATGTGCAGTCTAGCATATCAATAAAACTGCACTGGGCAAGCGTGACAAGGCCAATCTTGCATCTGAGAAGGCATGCCACGAATGCAAGAAGCGAAGCGACGCATGGTTTTGTTTGTGTCCCAAACAGCGCACACCAGGAGTGCATGGTTGTTTGTCACATATTGGCTCAACCATGCAAACAACAACTGCAACATGTGGTGGCTTGCCTTGGCCCTTCTTTTACGAGGTTTATACTCTCCTCACACCTGCTGCACATGTGGCGAAGCAATGTGGTATGTGGGTGGGAGCATGCCTGGCGGGAGGCAACCCAAAAAACCCACCAACGTCTCTAAATGATAATTCTATTTCCCTGTGACGCTCACCTGCTCTCCACAGATGCCAATCTTGAGGTCTGGGCGTGCAGCGCGTCCGCGCTCAACTGCAATCTTGATCAGTTCCCCCACGCCGTCCTGGTCTAGCACCTGCAGGCAAACAGAGCAGGCTCCTGCAGCTTTAAGCGGGTCGTAGACACAAGCGAGGCCAAAGCAAGGCCTTTGGTCATGGGAACGGAGATAATGATGGGGGATTAGTCAAGCCATGCATGCACAACCTCTGAAGCAGCATTGCTTTCTCTGCTCAGTGTCAGCAGGTCACCAACCACTGACACTCTAGGACACCCTTGGACAGAGGCACTAATCGTGGACAATCACGGTTTCCAATTATGGACACAGCTGTACATGCTACCTGCTGTGCTGTTCCTGTGTCACAACTCTCATAAGGAGATAGGGAACAAGCCCATGCCCATAGATCATCCACACACCTGGAAGGGATCGTACTGCAAAATCCCTCGCTCCAAGTACACGGGCAGAAACTTGCTGATGTCATCTCGGCTGTAGCCAAAAGTCATTTCTGTGTGTGCAATGGGCGAGCAGTGCACCGTAGGGTCAGATGCATGGCAAAAACACGAGCACACCCATACTTGTGACACAGTCTTGTTGATCAAAAACAAAGGCACTGCTCCTTAATCCACGAGCACCACCATGGAGTTGGTCCATCCTTTCCAGAAAGAGCATTCACGCCTGCTCTGTGAAAGCAGCCACAGATGCACGAGGCGTCCATTTCAAAGTTGGCAAAATATATCAATCACTAGGAGGTTTGGTTTGCCAGCAGAAGCTGCAAAGCTGCTTCACCAACGGGGAAAAGCATGAGCACTGCTTTTTTGGCACATTGCAGAAAGGGACTCCCAGGTGGAGCACAAAGCACTCTCCTCAACACCATCTCAGTGGCAGCAGCAGGATCCCAACGCACATAAGAGTCCCCGACTGGAAACCTACATTAAAATCCTATCCACCCTGGGAGCCACCTTGCAGCCCAAATGTCCCCGATGCGATTCAACCAGCAGCAGCATGTGTGTGCCTCAGTACTCCTTTGGTGCACATCAGCA